>CM031237.1:420926303-421266303 GCA_018340775.1 Taxus wallichiana var. yunnanensis
CCGAGAAATTTCCTGTTATGATAGTTCTATATAATAGTTGAATCAAATTTATTTTTAATTCCTAAAGGTGAAAAATAAAATAGAAATTCTGAAATTCTGAAAAAATAGGCCTTTAGCCTATGGATTTGGCACAGCTATGCCCAGGTCTTTCAGCAAAAGCACCTGTGCGTACCCAAGCCGATCTAGGCATACTCAAGCCCAAGGAAGGGTATAACCAACAACTTAGATGGAGAGGATGCTGGAGTTGTAAGAGCTCTTGCAGCTTATGATTATGACTCAAGAGTGGAGTAGGTGGGGAATCCAAGACAAAACAATAAGTAGAGAAAATGATGCGGTAGATTTCATTTTTGGGCAGTAGTGAGGTACATTGTGTCCTTTGTAGCACCTATTTTATCATCATTTGATATGGCAACTCTAACTTTCCTAAATTGGAGAGCTATAGGAGACCATTGAGAATATACTTGGCCATAAAAATGTTGAAATTCATGAGACCCCACATTAGAATCCTATGATGAGCAAATTCAGCCTATTGGTTAGGAGAGGTGGGAAAAGTTAAACACCCCATTACACATGGCAGCCTATGAAATCAATCTTATATGGTTCTTGGAAACCTTAGAGAGTAACTACTATTGACGATGGGAAGGTGAAAGGGGATTCATGAAGGCCCTTAAGAACATTGAAATTAGAGAGAAGGCTGTGAAAATTCGGGTTGAATCACATTTGCTAGTCTCACAGGCTACAGTGTCGCAGCTAGGGAGGATATACTCACATTAACACAAGACAACCCTAGAGAATGGTGGTGGTTATATGGGGAGTCTGACGATGCTACAGGGACTTGACATTCAACTCGTTGCATAGGTTGTTAATTCCTTTATTGCTAAGACAAATGGGTCCACCCACAGCTTTATCCACACTATCAATAGGAATAGGCTTACCTCTAGGAGAGTAGAGAAGATGGTTGTTGTACATAATGCCTTGTGCCTCTTGCATTGCAAAACGTTTTTACCAAGAGATGCCAACAACACAATCAAATTTGGAGCCTACAAAGCCAAAGGTGGGTTAATGAGGATCAGGATGTGCGATGAAGATTGGTTGGGGTCTCGTTGGAGGAGCCAACTGATCCAAAAGCAGTGATGAGGGTATATTCGGCTCATGGAAGATGTGTCTCATGAAAACTTTAACTATTTAGTTTGTTGTTCCAAGCTTGTAGCTTAAGCTATTTTTTCATGGCTCAAATATGACTATTAAATTAATGTTTCTTCATTTGAGATTTAGACCATCGTTATAGTCCTTTCCATAATTATATTAAAATAAGATAATTGAAATTTCATATTTGTATTTGTCAAACTCAAATTTCAATTTCATTGTTTGAGGTTCGGTTCAATGTAATTGATGTTGTGTTTATATTTTCAGTGCAGCTTTTTAGAATATCTAATGACGCTTGATTATGCAATGAAAGTTATTATATTTTAATATATTATGAATTTCTTGTGTGTGTGTGTGTGTATTTGTCCCCTGCCCCACTCCCTCACCGGCCCCAAAACCAATAAAAAATTTGTTGTACTGAAAACTGGAGGAAACATAGGTTTTCGATAAGAGATCGTAATACTAGGACATGGTGCCTTGAAAATGAGTGATGCTCACAAAGGAAGTACTGCATCTGATAAGAACAATGCTTGTCGAATAATGGCCACCATGTGAAAGCATTTGTTAGCGGTCAAGAAACAGTAATGTGATTATAGGCAGTCCACACTGCAAAGAGTAGGTAACAGTATACATTTGGCGTGCGAATAATGCAGATTACACACAGCCTGGATCTGTACAATAGTTTGTGGCCTTTCGTCTGCACAACGATCTGCAAGAAGGGATGTCCTGCAATCTCAAAGAAAACACCTCCATGATATTTTAGGCCCAACAATAAAGCATGCAATCTGATGTTGCCAAATAATTAAGTCTGCAATTACAAAGCAGACACATGGTGGCGCATTGCAAAGATCAACTGCTTAAAAGTATCATGGCGCCTCACATGATGATTTAGAGAACAATTATGTAGTCTTGCATAGAAACTCCATGAGTGTGTCGACAAAGCATGATGCTCAAAGCTATCGAGTGTAAACCCTGAGTGGACCCTATGGTTAAGCATGTGTAGTCCATAGAGGAAGCACAAGTTCAAATCCGCAGGGGGTAGGGTAATGTACACCTCCTTGAACAATATGTTATGGCACATAGAAAAACAATCCCTTGTTGGCCTTCCATGAGGTGGTCTTGTACATCAAATCGGTATCTCACTTGGCGGTGACCTAAAAACCACCTTTACCTTTATTTTTAAATAATAATTGTAGGTATTGAAATTGGAACATTATTGTTGTCATACAATACAATATCAGACCACAGAAAGAGATATGCTCTAATTCCATGGGGAAGTTTTGTGTTGTATTTAGCAAGAAAATAAAAAGACATACAAAAGAAGAATGCGCAATGAGTTGGACAAAACAGATTTAGATGGGTACCATTATACCCTAATAAGCCATAAACCCAATAATAATAAAAATAATGACACGTGATGAAGCTCGGCTCTCACCAAGCTTACTTATAATCCACAAGGCCAAATGACCAAATGGTAACAAGGCCTAATCTATATATACATACTACGTTACTAATTCGCCATCCTCCCACCCAATACCGGTTCGGTACATATCCGATTCGGCTACAGGCGTGATTTACCTACGAGTATGCCTTAGTCCAGATACGATTGGGTTCTTCAGCAAAAGATCCTAGGCGTACCAATCTGTTTTGGGCGAATCCACAAGCTTTTGCCTTTTCTTTTCATTCTTTTCAATGACAATAAGACTTAAAAGTAACGAAGAAACACACTTACAAACCCTAAAAGTTGCTAAAAACTGAAGAAAGCAGAGTACAAGGGGCAATGAAGCATTAGGATGTAGACCTAGAGAATGTTGGCTTGAATGCTTCTGAGTCCCACCTTTCATTACTTGACATGAAGACTTCTTCATCTTCATATGACCCATATAGCATAATAGTTAGAGGGAGTGCCAATGGGAGATCTACTGCTTTCGGTTCTAGTGAGAACCACATAATGATGTTGATGTTGATGTTAATGCTCTCGATGAAGAGCAATATGACAATGAATACTAATTTTGATTTAATAATTAATATTTATCATGATATTTGGCATTCAATTAGCATTATCAATTTATTGGTAGTGTTTTTGTGGTTATTTTGTTTATTCTATGCATATTATGTGGTTAATTCTTGTTTATTAGGCTAAAATATTTATATATTTTATACATTTTTGTACTGCCATGCCCGGGAAAAAGCAAATCGCTGTACCGGGAACCATATTTGTTGTACCCAAACTCATATCCAAAAATTAAAAGTTATTGTGCCGATAGAGAAGATAGGGAAACCTTGAGTGAATAGGTCAAATTAGGAATACTTTGAGACCAAAAGCCTGCCACTAAAGGTAATGACTAATAATCACACTAATAATATTGACCCAAGTAAATATTACATCCTACACAACCTCACATACAATGAAGAAGAATTGACTACTTTGGTGTGAGTGTCCACCAACGGATAATAGTTATCAATTGCCCAAAATCTATAATTATCTCATCCAACTGTTATCTGCCCAGGATCAGGGAATATATTCCTTGTGATCCAATTTTACTGTCAAGTGCTAACACTATCGATGGACTGTAAGAATACAAATACAGTTAAACTTAAGACTAGATAACAAACCAGATCACTTCCTTCTACAAGGCAAAAAACAGATATACAAGAAAAATGCTTCTAATCCAGGAGACAAAGAGTCCAACAGAAGATAATCCATCAATGCAAAAGAGGAATAAAATATTCAAGAATACTAAGATTCAATCAACAAAGGCAAAAGTAATAATCTGGTCACCCTGCTCTGTCAGTATCGTGCAAAATCGAATATGTGCATCTGAATGAAAATCATGGCTCGGAAGAAGTGGGAAGATGGGACATAGATAGTGTTTTCTGAAATGCATGCTCCTTGCTGTTTATTAGATTTTGTGGTAATTAGTTTTCTGTTAAATAAAATTATCCTTAAATATACCTTAGCAACAGGTGCCATTTCCGCTGCAATATGAACCACATGCAATCCTGGCCTGTAAATACCAAAAAGATTTTAAACACAATATGTGAACAGATATTTATAGCTTGAATTTCATACATTATGAGTATTCATGTTTCCAAGGAAGCATTAAGAATAAACAAAGTAACTCCACCTTGTACTTGTTTTTGTAAGTTTCAGGAGGTTAGCAATCATGTCGTTCTCATTCTTGCTATTGCATTGTACATAAGCATCTCGTAGTTGTGGATTCCTACGCCAAGCCATATCCCTTAATAGGTTTGCATCATCAACAGTCATCTTCTTCTCGAGCATCCAGCCATCTATAGAAAGGAGCAGATTGCTCCAAAACTCCCAAGGCAAGTCTTGAACAGGTTCATCTTTAGATTGTTTCTTGCTTTCTTTCTTTAGCTGTTCAAGACTCCTTTGAAATGCTTGTACTTCTTGTTGATATATTTTAAGCTGAGATCGTATCTCAGTATCTGATTCAACAAGTCGCTGCTCTAAACTTTTAACTTGCTCATGTAAAAACAAGTTTTCTTCCAGTGTTTGTTCTAACAAATCTTTCTCCACTTCAGATTGATCCAAAGCCTCTTCTAGTCTAGAAATTTTTTTCTTCAAGAGCTTGCCTTGTAATTACAAAATCATGCGGCAAAAGCCTAGTCTCAGCAGACTTCTTCAACTCTGCTTGTAAGTCTTCAACCTTTCTCCGTAGTACCTGACACTCGGCCTTCACATTGGCAAGCTCACTTGCATTTGCCTCAGAATTTGCAAGCTTTAACTCTAATTGTTTATTGGCATGCTTAAAAGACAAACTCTCTTTCTCAAGCTCTGAAACATATTGATCATTCAAGCTCATGTCTGTGAGTTTTGATTTCATATTATTTAACTCTTGCTTAAGTGAGTTATTTTCAGCCTTCACCACATCATGTTCATGAGCAGTAGCAGGAGAAATTGACTTCAGGTCCGGACTATGTTCTTGAATATCTGTGTTATTCATATTTAAATATTCTGTTTTTTTCCTAATACTTTCTCTTTCAGCAATTTCCCTTTTCAAGCTTTCAAGTTCACCTTCAAGAAGCTCATTTTTATTTTTTCCTGTGTGGCTTGTTTAAGCCTTGCATCTGTTTCTGCCAAGCGCATTTGTAAGACATTAATTTCCCCTTGTAAAGCATCTTTCTCGGCACGAGCCTGATCAAGTTCTTCTAAAGAACAGATGCGTGCTTTATTAAGAAGCAAAATATCTGCCAAGAAAAGGGACTTTTATAAGGTCTACATTTTCATGCTAATATCAGGATCAAATAATGCAAAATATCAAACCCTCGTTATCTTCTCTCATTGGTAAATTCATCAGAACAGAACAATGAAATAACAATGAACATGCTAAGGGAAAAATCTCGACAGATAACATACTTTTTTCTGCATCCTTTATCATGGTCATCAAATCTTCAACGCGGACACCTGAATGCGTGCCTTGGCTATCAGTTTCCTTTATTTTCTGTATAAGGACCACACGAAAGCCAGAAATTAATATCTTTACGTAAGCTTAAACCCATCCTTTGTAGAGACTTCAAATGAATCAGAACAGTTTTTCTTCAACATTCTAATCGTCCAGTTCACAATATAAAGGGGAAAAAATAATTTAGACAGCAGATTCTACTTCGTACAGTGTCACAGCAAAAACAGAGATCGAGAATGCAGACAAATTTTTAAGAAGTCAATCGATTCAAAGTTACAAAATCTCACCTGTTAAGATTAATGAAGCAATACAAATATATTGTTTTGTACTATTATTGTTTTGGTTTGAATTTACATTTACAAGTAAAACAACATGAATTTAATCAATACATTGAAGTATTTAAAATCAATGTTCACATCTGGATAAATGAACATAAAATTTATTCAGTTAAAGAATGGCACCAAAGAATTCAAATTGGCAAGAGGAGTATTCATATTTCCTGAGTAGATTACCAGCCTAGTATTACCCGTTGCTACGGACACAGAGACATATTATCATGTCAGAGACTAGTTTGTGCTCATAGCCCGTAGGTCATAGTCATATGCCATAAGCATTATTAGGATAATTTCATATTTCCTTATTATAAAACAAAACATAAAGACCAGAGAGTTTGCAAATTTGCAATTATAAAATGTCCTCGGTTTATATTCACTTATAAGGAATCTGCACCTAGGGAAAGAATCTCGAGTCTGAAACATTAATTAAGGTCCTGTTTCATTTACAAATTTCCAGACTTATCTCGCCTAGAAAAGTTGCACATCGCTTTGACCTAAGGTGGAATGGAAATACAATAAAGGGCAGAAGGACATTTTTCAAAAAAACGATCAGACCTACATTACTCAACAAAAGCATGTAATCTTGGAGAGGTTTTAAAACTTTGTATGGAATACGGCTCTGACAAGGAAGTCTAAAATCACATGCCAGAAACAAGTTTGACATGCGATTGGCAGTTTGGAAGCTGAGCTTTTAAAAATGTATAATTTGAAGTTTGAACTTTTACATGTTTTCTCCAAGTAGGTTTCTGAAACAAAAATGGCAACTTACATACTCTTCCAAACAAAAGAGCAGTCAAACAAGCATCAGTGTAGAGGGAAAACAAAGGAACTTAGAGACAGTACCAAAGATTGTGTGTGTGCCCTTTCCTCCATATTTGACTGTTCTGTAATATTGGCCCGCACAAATGGTACTGCACTACCATTGAATGCAACCAACTCTGGATCATCTGCGCTCGTTTGGTAAAGGAGCCAGAGATTGCATGGCTGCTGTTTCCTCCATATTTGACTGCTCTGTAACATTAGGACCTGCAGCCAGTTCTGCACTACCACTAAAGGCAACTGATTCTGTATCATCTGTGGTTCCATTTGGTGAAGCACTTGGAAGCTCAATTTTTTTTTGACAAATGTTTTGCATTGTTCACAGATGACCTATCTAATCCAACTGTTGAACGCTTCTGAGAAAGCTTCCTACTGCACATTCAATTTACAGGAATGATGTTAAAAAACATTAACTTGCCATTTTCAAGTCGCAAAATATTTAAAGAATATACATCTGGAGTACTGCAGACGTCTATGCGCATCATCTATGCGTACAACTGATTGTGTGTGCATTTGTATTGACAGTAAACAAGGAATCAAAAGTAGAGCTCTTCAAGCAATGCACCATGAAATATTCATGTACAGAAAGAACAGAAACAAAAATATTGGATACAAACTCGTAAATTAATCCTAAATTCTTTCATCCTTCAACAAAGATTGCATCCCACAACATTGTATGGATTCCACAAAACAGTACCAGTATTCGTGATCTTGCATATTCCGTGATGTTCTAATTCTCTATTAATGCTTTCCACAGATAAGATGTTCGATTGTGGAATTTATTGGCCTTAAGTCCAAATGTGATTTGGTTTTCTCGGATTCTTCATCTGTCGAATTGCCAATTTTCCTCTTTTATGTTTTTCTGTATTGTTTGCATAACAGTGATTACTGTTTACTGTTATTTTTCTATATTTTGAGGTTGAGTCAACTGGCTCAAGTCCACATTCAAATTCAGCAATGATTTAATTCAGGAAAAAAATTGGTTAAAAGAGTGATAAATTCGTCATCATGTTCAGAACATAGAAATAGGTGATTTTAATCAATTCATATTTCAAAATCAAAATCAAATACAGAAATAGACATTTTCTAAAAATCAAAAAATCAACTTTTTAAAGACGTCCTTTAAAGCGAGGCAATTAAGTTCACCAGATTTGGAAATCTCAATCACCCCTCCTTTAAAATTGTCAAATCATGCACCTTGGTTTTGTGTCATTTGCATACTCACTTTTGAATTTGGGTTTGATAAGCCAGTGACAAAGCATGTACTAAACCTTGGTTGATGTTGCTATTGAATGTTGCAGTTATTTGTTCTACTAGATCATCATGTCCCCACTTGAAATGTTCTTCTTGCAGAAAATTCACATCCTTGCCTTTCCCAATTTTGTTCTCACTTGGCATGGAAGCATATTCATCTATATAAACATCCGGAGCCTTCCTTTCTAATTCATTGCCTTCACCAACTCTTTGTAGCATGTACCATATGAGCGCTACTTTTTAGTCATTTAACATGCACAGTTTTCAAATTTATCTTAGCCTCTATACAAAACCAAGGAATTGATAAGAAAGCTTCCTTGACTTCTACTCGAGGTCGTTTCACACTTTTCCAGGATTTCTTTTATAGTAGCAGTAGTCATTATTTATTCAACTAGCTACTAATTCTAACTTGGAAAAGCAGTTGTTTTAATCTTTCAAATAAAACATACGCTTGATTAAAATGACAATGTGCAAGAACCTAGATGTTTTAATTGTGGGAGACATGTACATCTCAGAACTTCATTTCCTAAGTTGCCAGGAAACGGAAACGGAAACGGAAACGGGTACGGGTACGTAAACGCGAAACGGCAATTTTCAAAAAACCTTGGATACTAAACGTCAACGGAAACGTCCGTACAATATATATATATATATATATATATATACATATACATATGCATACATATACATATACATATGCATACATATACATATACATATGCATACATATACATATATATATATATACATATATATATATATATATACATATATATATATATATATATATATATATATGCATAGTACTCATTTTATAATTGTAGACCATAAGAGATAATTGATAAAGCACTCAAAATATTTTGAATTCATTGAAATTTGAACCTCTAAGTTCTAAAGAGTCATCATTCAACATGGTTACAATTTCAAGGATTCACATATACATAATAATAATCTAGATTCTAAAATATATCATCTAGATTTCCTCATAATCATCTCCATGAACAGCACTAGCACCGAAAAGTAAAGTCTAAGTAGTCGTATTAGGGTTAGGGTTCATTTAATGCAATTTTTTTCATTTTTTAAAAAGTAAAGTCGGTTTTTAAAAGTAAAAAGTGCAGGAAACGGCAAAAATGTTTCGAACGCGCTGTGCCGTTCCGAAACGCTTTTAAACGGCACAGCGCTTCATTTTGCCGTTCCCCCGTTTCCTTCAAACGCTTTCGTTTCTAAGGGGAACGGGACCCCTGTGCGTTTCTGGCATCATAGTTCATTTCTATACTTTGTGTTCTTGTATATTGTGATGATGATGTTTATGTCAAAATCTGTATGGTATGTTGACATTTTGTTTGAGTGTACCTATCAATGTTCTAAATGTGTGCATTTTATGGTGTTCATAGCATTTAAGATCTACATATACGGAACGTTGTCATTTCAAATCCAAGCATGTTCATGTGAATCACGCGTACCTTTAACACCCATTCTCACCACCTGTCTAACGTTATCCACCATTGTTTCCTTCTTCGTTAAACTCACTGTGTTGCTCAAGAAAAGGATCATGTTGGTCAATAAAAAACAAGGGTAAAACACAAATTATCAAGAAAACAATTACAAAACGAAGGTCAATAAAGAAAAATAGAAAAACAGCCTCACTAAATGCCAAAGAACAGTTCATCTACCAGCATGGAAAAGGGAAAGGTGGATGTTCAGTTCCAATGCCCACCCGAAAAAACAGGCATACAAACCGAGGCTTATGGCATGTGGGAGGAGGCAATTTTTCGATTTGAAAATTTCCAGCTACATAAGGTTGTAAGAATGTAACATCCCCATTTTAAGATACTAGAACAAGGGAAAAAAATTATTTTTTTATACAATGTTCCCTGTTATGAATTATATAATTCAAACACACGTTCAAGTTTTAATAATTGTTCTCTATCCAACTAATGCAGTTTGGATCACACAATTTCCTTTTAAAACCAATGTTCTCTGTTCACATACTTGCAATATGGAACACACATTCAATGCCATTCAATCATATAATAGTTACCATATGCTGCTGTAAATGACTCGAAGAACTACCGATCTCCCATTTTATGGCTCGGAGTTTCAGCGATCTCTCATTTCATGACTCGGCGACTTACCGATCCTTCATGTAAATCCGTGCATTGTATAATGAATATACAGGGTTCTCTTACCGTTTCCGGTTATCGAAGTGATCCATTTAAGAAGCCTATCTGAATATCTGTTACTGATATTCATCTGACATCCTGCATCTTAAACTAGGTGATTAGGACAACGCAACCAGCACTTGCGATACTTTGGCCAAAGATTTTCACATGCTTTGCATGATCATATTCCTAGGTGTGGTACACATCATTGGAATACGTCCTTCACCTCACTTCGTCTGTTATCTAGAATGGTCTTTCCTGGTCTCTTCCAGTCCTTCCGTTTAAGGTCAAGCTCCAATCCCCAACTAGCAATATGAACGAGTATAGGAAGTTACTCATGGTAACTAAAGATACGCAGACATACGACGTCGTCCCTAGACGACTCCGTGTGTCTAGTTACCTTTAGTCCTCCGGAGTCACTCCGTATACGTGATCACATTCCTATCCCCAGCCAATAACTTAGTATCCAGCTTATGTAAACTTGATGATTTAATTCGGGAGGGCATTGTAATATGTCAGCTATAACATTGTGTCGTCACGAAGGCCCCACCTTCATGAAGACACCATATTGTAGCTGGCGTATGTCAATGTCCTACGGAATCCTCCCATCGAGAGTACACATCCAGCTCAAGTGTGATTTGGTTATGATCTTAATATTTAAGATCAACTTTCAGCAGCCATGCTGATCCTTTATTCTCGTTCTTGTTACAGTTGTATGTAGCTAAGAGAGACTTAATCCGTCTTCTAGCTTACTACGCATCTCCTCCTTCGTACCGAAGGGTTGCATTTTCTCTACTTGGTTCCTTTCTTAATCTTTGGACTAATCAGCCCATTATCGATAAACTTAATAAGTTTAACCTATTAAACTTAACCAAGTTTTCCACAACTGTAAACAAATTCAGAATTCCATCTTATTAGACGTCATTTAAACGAGGTCTAATTTTAAATGAATTTATTCATTTATCCTCCTTAACCTTACATAGTTAAGGTCTGTTAACAATAGATATGTTTTCCCATATCCTTATTTTCTGAATTTTAAACATTCGAGGCTATTAACGGAGTCCGAATATAAGGTTCGGCTGCTCCTAAGTTATTTGATATTCCTTAGCTTTCAAGCTAATCCCGAATACCTTTCAATTAAGAGATCATGTTTACCTAAATCCTTTTTGATGTCAATTTAAAATTCATCTTAACCCAAGTATGAACTAATTGCACATTTCAACGTAAAAGTTGCATTTAGGTAAAGAATAGATGTTATTCCCTTTTAAATCCATCCATTAACATTTGAATAATTCCAAATCAAGGAATAATGTTATATTCTCAAACTTATTCAACAATATCAAACTGATACAGTCATTAAAAATATCACACTCGTACTTGTATTCATCCATCGGCTTTACAATCTATACATTTGCCAGTCCAAATGACTGGACTTTGTTTATATTAAACAACATTACAACTCATAAGTTAGAAGAATGTAATTTCTTCTTTTCTCATTTCCTCGTAGAGGAGTAATAGTTATCAATTACAATCCATCTTCAGTTAATCAAAGAAGTATCAGAAAACAACCATGTCTTCGTTTATACTCAAGTTCCATCTGCAAAATTACTTGCATGGGTCAGTTCATTGAACTGAGCATATTAAGCACTTGTCATTAAAATGAAGTGCTTTTAATTAACTGTCTCAATAAAAGAACCCTACTTTTATGAAACGTTAATATGAACATCATTCAAGAATTAAATACCAAAAAGGATGAACAACATATCAACTTAATCATCTAATTACCATCCCAATCGGTCAAAGGATTACTGTCCTCTTTCCGAATACTTATAACAAGAAGTAATTTCCTTCAAACATTTCCAGATTACAAACATCCGTAAGAACTGAAAATACAATTATGCAACTGCTGTTCTAACATAATGCTATCAATTCCTTTCCCCTACATTAGTTAGAGGAAGATTCACAATTAGATTTTAAATAAAACTTCCAACAGAACCATTTTCCTTTCCTTTCATACTACTTGTCTAATCTCAAACAATCAAACGCTGAAGAGAAAAGTAAACAGCAATTTAAATACAAATGCTTAACCCAAGCAGTATGAAATTCATTCCATAACAATTATAGATTTCCAACTGTATGAGAGAAAATGATCATTAATTCAATTATCCATTCACACTCTCTTTCCTTTCCTCATAACTGTACTAGAAATTTTTAATCCAAACGTGATATCAATCAATGATAACAGTCCAAAGAGAAATAAACGAAAATCAATAATCGAATAAAAGGAAGAAGGATCATATTACCTCTTTTCACTGTTTAACCAAATATCCACTATTTAGCACAGACATAATCCAACAGTATGATTCATTCCGCATAGTATATTTCAATATGCAAAAACTACTATTTACCCTTCCAAAAGTTGACCAGAGTTCATGGCAACTGGTCCGTAAGCATCGATACCAAAAGAACTTCTAACACAATCATTTCTTTTTTTAAATAATTCACTCTACAGACATTTACGTCTATATAACATGTAAGAGTGTACAACAACAACAAGTCACACTTTCGTCATAATAATGAGAGAATTCACTTTCCAACAGCAAAGTAAGAAATCCATTCATATTCTGCTCCAATGAAAACAATGAAAGGTTCTCAATCCTTAAAATTATATATATATATATATATATCTTGAGTTCAGCAGGACACAGAGTAGGATTTGTATACTCTACCCAGTCTATTCTATAGACTGAATTTTTTTGTTCCCATTCAGATCAGAACTTCCTTCCAAACAGTCCTATATGAATACCAAGAACCAACAGCAGAACACCATATCTAATTAGAACAACAAAGTAAGATGCTACTATGACCTTACTGTCCCAGGGAGCCCGTATTCTATGCAATGAAAAACATCTAGGAGATATAACTCGCACAATAGTTTACCAACATCACCACGAATTTGTTCTTCCCAAACGTTTCCACACACTGAACTCAGAAATACAATATTCGCATAACAATACATTTGTCAATTCAAACCCGTATAGGGTAATAGATGCGTATGCAAAACACAGTCAAAAACAATCTCATACAGCAAGCACAACCCCCTTTATTTCACTTATTTGCAAGAAATACCAAAGCCGTGTTCCTTTTTATTATGACAGTTCGAACCAGGCATACAGAATCACCTTATCTTTCCATTTTTACAAGAACGCACAAAACTCAGAATTAATACACACATAGCTAATGTATTATTCAACACAAACTCAACTCATATTGAGTAAAGATCAATTACCCAACATTGCCAAACAACTCACACATCAAGAGCAGACTTATTTCATTCACCTAATTCGCAAAAGAAATTACCCAAGTCGTACTCAGCAAAGGAAAAACGACTCAGTCCAGAGATCATTTCATTCAAAACAACAACATCATTTAACTAAATCACCCCTCATAAGAGCAGGGTTGTTTTAATGAGACGTTTAAACAAAAGCAAACGGTTTAAGGAGAAGGGCTTAACATGCCTGTATATTTTTTTTGTGGTTCGAAGAAAACCGCGTCCACAGGAGCTATTTCTCTCCACGGCGTCTGCAGCAGGCTTTCCCAACAGTCCACTAACTTCCTCAAGCTCAAAAATAGCCGTGGCTATTCCAACAACAACAACAATAACCAAAAATAACAGCAGGTTCGACAGAACCATGGAAAAAAATGCAGAGCAACTAAAAACCCGATTGCACACAATGACAAACAAATTTTTCCTCTACCCTCTTTCCAAGGCGAGCTGGTCGCTAAGACCAAGGTCATTGAATGCATTGAATGCAGTGCTTTTTCCTCATTCCTCACGCCACCGCCGACTCAGGTTGGCGAGTTTCCTTTTTCAAATTTTGCATGTAATTCCTTTTAGCCACTTAGCTAGTTGGATGCCTCCAACTTTTTCTTGTTCCCGCCAAACTTGGCGCTGAAATTGTAAGGACTTCATTTACTGTCCCATTAAATTTCCTACCTTCCCTTCTTATCCTTTCCATCCACATGGGTCTATGCGTCCCCTTCCTTAGGTTAGGATTAGTTTAGGATTTTAATAGTCCATATCTAGGTCATTCGCCTAGTTCATAGGTTAATGGAATTTATATCTATTTTCTCCCTTATGAAATCTAAAATCCATATAGGATAGTAGTTAGGGTATAAGATAAAACTTAGGGGTTGATTAGGGTTTAATCCCCTAATATTTAATTAACTAGTTTCCATATCAAGTCTTTCCACCTGACAGTCATATTCAACATTAAGCAGGACATTTAGTCCTAAGTTCCACATACCTGTGCCACTTGCATCCAGGCCCTTATCGCCTTAAGCGGTCTAGCGTTACAACGGTGTGTGGTTCGAGAATCGAACCTTTTTCGTTGGCATCTACATACCAGATATTCATACCAGAAATCAGGTGCTGCAACATTTATATCAACCTTCAATCTGGTTTAAAAGTAAATCGACAAGCGATCATAAGAAGGCCACAGCATACCTTGGATCAATGGAATTGATTCAAGGTGTGCGGTCAATCAGCAATTAGAGTTCATCAAGCATACGACAAGTCTGTTGTCTCATCAGCAATCACACAAGCAATAATAACTTCTGTCCCAAGTAAACAAATTACAGCAAACAAGGGTCCAGATTAGCAACACATTCCTTTAAGATCAAAGATATATCTTAACATGTTTATCTTCATTTCAGCAGTTACAATATTATGAAAAGTAATTACCATGATAACTTACAAAAATCAAGGCGTTAAAGAAAGTTCATTTACTGCAAGCAAAGGAATTTCCAGGGCTTCTCATTGAATCTTATACCCATGGACAACTGTATCATAACAGGAGGGCATTTATGTGCCCCTATATAGATAGCCCCACTTGATCTATATGGGGAAGGATCTGCCTTGCTGTATTTTCTATGTACGTAGACATTATGAGCAATATAATTCCATTTCTAAGTTGCTTCGTTGTGGTTACACACATTAAATGCATGCTTCAAGTCTGTTGTGTGTGTTTGTTTCTCTTATTTTAGTTCTGAATGTGTTCATGAAAATGCCTGTCCAATTCCATTACATTGACAAGCATGTCCATGGTTGTTTGCAAGCACAATTGGTCAGTGATTAGTGTAAATCTTGATGTGCTAATTTGAAAACAGTAAAAATTCTGCCAAGTTTGAGGTTTTCTCAGCTATAGGTAGATCAATTGGCATTAGAGAGAAATAACCTGGAGTTGAGGGAGATTCTGCAGATTGTATGATGCTAATAAGAGCAGGAAATAAGAAAGATGAAGCTAGAATTGATCCGGAAAAGCAAAATTGGTATCCAAAAGTGAAGAGACCAGCTGCTGAGCATGTCAGCCAATGAGAAAAAAGCTGGAAAGGCAAGGCTCTCTAAATTAGAGGCCAACGTGGAAAAACTTGCTACAATAATGGAGATACAAGTGTCTTCGGAAGGTGAGAAGCTCTTTCCTGAAGATGAATATCCTCAAGACAAGGCTGAGATATCTTCAACCACAATAATCCCCCTCCAATTAAGCTTGATAATAAATTTGTACTCAGCTCCTTTTAAGGAAAAAATTGGTGTGGAGAATGTTAGGACCCCAATGTCCTACCATCTATTATTTTTGCATTGTTATAGTCATAATTGTCTTTTGGCTCGAGTGCCTACTGTGTGTGGGGCCGACCCTTGAGCATTAAGGTTAGGATCATAATGTCTACATATTGATAGAGATAGGGATATCTTTTGTTGTTGTAAACGAGCTCTGTTTTAAAGGAAGCTGCCCCCTCAAAGAGGCCTGCGATATTTGAATATATGCAAGTTCAAAGCTATTTCCTAAGTTAGCTTAGCATTCTAGTTCTTTTGCATTATGCTATTTCCATTTTCGCTAATATTTTGCAAGCAGGATCATATCAAGTGGCATTAGAGCTCTTTCCAAGGTCGTGTTTTTGCAATAGCATCAAGGTTACAGTGGTACTGTGACTGTGCACCGTATGCTCTAACCTTGCCCATTGCAATCTTCGTGATCAAAAGTGGTAACTGAAGTGGTGGTGTTATTCTTTCTTGCACTAAATCAACCAATTTATTTTTTCCAAGTAATTTTTTCACTTTTAGGTTAGAAACTCAATGTTGGGGGTTTTTAAATATCCACAGAAAGCTGTCTTTTTAGCTAAGTACACGAGATCTACGTGAAGTGAGGTGTAATTTGACCCATCATTACAGGATCCTAAACAATGTTGTACACAAACTTGAGCTTTCCACATACCTTCTGGTATCTCGGAAGACCCCGTATGTTGTATTCAAAGCCTAGCCCTAGGAAGTCATTGGTTGTCTATAATTTTTGATACATCAGTAAGCAATTAGCCTCGAAAAGTAACTCAATTATACCTTGAGACTGGATAGTGAGCTACGATAACGGTAATCCTTCGTAGTTAGCACTCTAAAAAGACATTAGGCCAACACTATTTACAAACGGGATCAATATATTTGCAAGACCACAAACCAGACACCCTTGTAGCAAACCCTACCTACTATAACCCTAACTGTGATAAACCCACCACCAATAGAATTTTCTGAAAGACCGTTATAGAGGTAGTTACGGAGGACAAAAAGGTCAAACATTTCCAGCCACTATTGAGCCCATCAAGTAATCAGTCAAGTCACAAAAAAATTGCTTATTCCCGCCTATCACAACTCATTTTTCTCTTCATCCTAATCATTTTGGTGTAAATAGCTAAAAACTAAAAACAATGGGACTCTCTTATGATGCTAATAGTGACTTGATCCAGAGAAATGGACAAACTTATGGATGACATGAAAACAATCCGATCTGACCACTCCTTTATAATGGAGAAATTATCCAAATTGGATCTCATAGATGACTTGGACAGCAGATTGACAGGTCTGAATGCCAAATACAATTCCATCCACAGTCATCAAATCAGACCTAACGGAGGCACATTGGCTTGTAAGGAAAAATATCGAAATGTCCAGGTTTTAATGACTGATTAGAAGCTCAAATCAGACATGTTTGCACTTTCACTAGGTGGTTGCGACATCGTCATGGGTGCCCAAAGTGGCTTCAATTCTAAGGACCCATACTCTGGGATTTTTCCAAATTATGGATGCAATTCATGGTGGCATGAGAGAAATGCACCTAACAAGAATGACCGCATAACCTACTCAGGTTATTACTTCTCACCGCATGGATAAATTGGTCAATAAGGGCTCCTCAGGTGTGGTGGTGCAACAATGTGCAATTAACATGACAGAAACAAGGACATCTGCAACACCCCCAGAATTGCGACTCATTCTTCACAAGCACTCACAGGTATTCAAAGAACCTCAAGGATTACCACCACAGCACTCCCATGACCATTCTTTACACGCCCTAGGGATCACCACCCCCAAAACGATTAAATTATTGGGATACTTTAAAAGGCATCACCTAACCATCCTCATTGACTCGGAAACACATAACTTCATTGACCTGAGTGTGGCCGAATAAGCAGCTTGTTATGTGTACCCATGTAACTTAGAGGCAATGGTAGTTAATGGAAGCACATTAGCTTGTAAGGAAAAATATCGAAATGTCCAGGTTTCAATGACTGATTACAAGCTCAAATCAGACATGTTTGCACTTTCACTAGGTGGTTGCAACATCATCATGGGTGCCCAGTGGCTTCAATCTTAAGAACCCATCCTCTGGGATTTTTCCAAATTATGGATGCAAGTCATGGTTGCTTGAGAGAAATGCACCTAACAAGAATGGCCGCATGACCTACTCAAGTTATTACTTCTCAACGCATGTATAAATTGGTCAATAAGGGTTTCTCGAGTGTGGTGGCAGCAATGTGCAATCAACGTGACATAAACATGAACATCTGCAACACCCCCAAAAATGTGATGCATTCTTCACAAGCACTCACAAGTGTTCAAAGAACCTCAAGGATTACCACCACAACGCTCCCATGACCATGCCATACAATAGTCTCGAGACTCAATCACCCAATATCTGGACGTATCATTACCCTTACAAGCAAAAATTGAGATTGAAAAGATGGAAGTTATTGCTATATGTTGTGGTCATTAAGCCAAGTGTAAGTCCATATTCCTCTCCAAAGTGCTCCTTGTTCCAAGAAGGATGGATCATGGCAATTATGTGTGGATTATCAAGAATTAAACAAACTGACTGAAAAGGACAAATTCTCAATTCCAATGATTGATAAATTATTAGATGAATTGTGCGGGGCCTGTTTCTTTTCTAAGCTAGATTTGAGATCTGGCTACCATTAGATTCGCTTACGAGAAGAGGACATCCCTAACACAACTTTTAGACACATAACAACCACTATGAATTTTTAGTGATGCCTTTTGGTCTCACGAATGCACTATCAACCTTTAGAACCTAATGAACCAGATTTATTGGCCTTTGCTTTGTAAGTTCATCCTAGTTTTCTTCATGACATCCTGGTCTATAGCAAGACATGGGAAGAACGTCTTGTTCACCTGGACCACACCCTATAGTTCCTCACTAACAAGAAGTTATATGCCAAGCGCTCCAAGTTCTGGAATACTTTGGTCACATTGTCTCAACCAAAGGGGTTAAAGTGGATCTTAGGAAAATTGAAGATATGCACAACTGGCCCAAACCTAAAGCCCTTAAAAGTCTTTGATGTTTTTTAGGTCTTTCTGGCTATTACCACAAATTTGCCAAGGCCTGTGGTAAAAATGCAGCCCCCTTGACTGCCATGCTATGCAAAAATGCTTTCGTGTGGTTTCACCAGTAGAGCACACCTTTGACTTGCTCAAACAAGCCATGTGTACCACCTCGGTCCTTGTGATGCCATATTTCTCAAAACCTTTCATCATTGAAAGTGATGCGCCAAGGACAAAAATTGGAGCCATATTGATGTAAGAAGGAAAACCTTCAGCATTTACTAGCAAGGCCTTAGTAGGAAAGAATCTAGCCAAATCCAAAATGAAAAGGAAATCTTGGCCATTCTTCATGCAGTAACTCATTGTCAACCATATATGTTGGGTTGAGGTTTCTACATCAAAACCGATCATCACACCCTAAAGTATTTCCTAGAATAGGATGTATCATTGCTAGAACAACAAGAGTGGGCGATTATTGGGATATGACTATGAAATTTTATACCGAAGGGAAAATGATATGTGCAATTCCTTATCATGTAAATTTGAATAGTGGACAATGTGTGCCATATCCTTACCAATGCCTGATTGGTTACAAGAAGTCCAACAAGGATGGCAACAGGATGCACTTGTTCAACAACACATGACCAATCCTACAACTAAGTAGGTATGCTCTTGGGATGGCAGTTGTTTGTGCTATCGAGAACGACTAGTGTTCTCTTGCAAAGTTATAACTTTGAGAGAAACTATTGCAAGAGTTACTGCATAATATTCTACGAGGCATTCTGTATTTTTGAAGACCTATGCACAGGTCAAAAGAAACTTCTTTTAGGATGGCATGAAACAAGATATCAAACAATTTGTGGCAGAATGTGATACATGTCAATGTCAAAAAGGAGAGACTATCCAAATTCTTGGCACTCTACAACCACTACCAATTCCCACTGCAATATGGACGGATGTCTCCATGGACTTCATTGAGGGTTTCCTAAGTCTAGTGGGAAATTGGTGATCCTTGTTGTGGTTGACCACCTCTCCAAAAATGCCCTTTTCTACTTATTGACCCATCCTTTCAACGCTTCCATAGTGGCACAAATTTACATTGATCAAATTTTCCACCTCCATGGTATGCCCTCTTCCATTGTCTCAAATCATGATCCCACTTTCACTAGCAACTTTTGGCAAGAATTGCTTAAACAACAAGGGACACAACTCAAAATGAGCTCAGCATACCACCCTTAGACTGATGGACAAACAAATATTGTCAATAAATGCTTGGAGACCTACTTGTGTTGTTTTGCCTCGAACAAAAGTCTCCTTGGACTAAGTGGCTCCCTCTTGTCAAACGATGGTACAACACTTCTTACCACACTTCAACTAAGATGACGCCCTATGAAGTTGTATATGGCCAACCGCCACCATCTCTCATATCCTACCTTCTAGGTAGTTCCATGGTGCGTGACTTTTGATTTAACCTGTCATCGAAAAAAATCTATTGTGCTCTAAACAATAACTTGGTAAAGGTTCCAAATAGATGAAGCAACAAGCAGATCAACACCATTCAAAATGCACCATTGTCGGTAGGGACATGGTTTTTCCGCAACTCAAATCATATAAAAAGACTTCTTTAAGCTTAGAGGCCATCAAAAGTTAGTACCAAAATTTTATAGACCATACTTGAGTGCTGCAACAAATTGGCAACACGGCATATAAATTGGACCTGCCCCCATCTTCCAAGATTCGTCATGCTTTTCATGTATCCTGTTTGAGAAACGTCCTTAGGCAGCAAGTCCATGTGCAGATGACACTCCTAGAGTTGGTGAAGAAAGCTCCACCATTATGGAACTTCAGGCTATGTTGTCCAAATGAACGTGCACACTTCATAACCGTACCATCACCGATGTTCAAGTCCAATGGTAGGGCAAGCAACCAAAAGATGCAACTTAGGAATCTCTCAAGCAACTTCAACAGAGTTTCCACCCCTAAAGCTTCGAGGGCAAAGCTTTCCTAAGGGGAGAGCATGTTAGGACCCCAATGTCCTAACCACCTATTATTTTTGCATTGTAATAGTCATAGTTCTCTTTTGGCTCATGTGCATATTGTGTGTGGGGTCGACCCTTGAGCATTAGGGTTAGGGTTTGTAATGAAGTCGAGTGCCTATGTTGTAAGGCCGACCCTTGAGCATTAGGGTTAGGGTTGTAATGCCTATATATTGATATTGTAAGAAAGAGATAGGGATATCTTTTGTTGTTGTAAACAACCTCTGTTCATAAGGATGCTGCCACCTCGAACAGGCCTGCAACATCTGAATATATGCAAGTTCGAAGCTATTTCATGAGTTAATTCAGCATTCTAGTTCTTTTAAATTCTGTTATTTCTGTTTTTACTAATAGTTTGCAAGCAAGATCGTATCAAAGAAGTTAATAACTAGTTGGAGTAGTTGGAAGTTTACTATGAAGCTTTTGATTATGATGAGATGAGGAAAATATTATAGGCAAGAGAAAAAATGGCTTGTTGTGCACTCATTTGGTCAAATATCCATAAAGCCACTCTAAAGAGTTTGGGTATTCCCCCATCTCTACTTGGGATCCATTCAAATCTGCTCTTAAGAAGAGGTTCTACCCGGTTCTTCTATGAAGAAGAACAGAGCACAAAGTGGCATGGAATCTGGCAAAGGCAAGGTCAAACTGTCCAAAAGTTGACTAGTTCAAACTTGCAAACCAGTTTTGCAATCTCTATGTCATGCAAAGAAGCGCACTCCAAGTTTATAAGTGGGCTTGTTATGCACTCATTTGGTCAAATATCCATAAAGCCACTCTAAAGAGTTTAGGTATTCCCAATCTCTACTTGGGATCCATTCAAGTCTGCTCTTAAGAAGAGATTCTACCCGGTTTGGCTATGAAGAAGAACAAAGCACAAAGTGGCATGGAATCTGGCCAAAGGCAAGGTCAAACTGTCCAAAAGTTGACTAGATCAAAACTTGCAAACCAATTTTGCAATCTCTATGTCATGCAAAGAAGCGCACTGCAAGTTTATAAGTGGGCTACACTACCATTCAAAGAAGTAAGTATTGCCCTTTGCACCAAGAAGTATGGATGAGGCTTCATTTAAGGCTAGCTACCTTGCAAGCGGATGCTAAGCAATGAATGTAGGAATTTTGTAGCTAGCTGTGTTGTTATTGAAATATTGCAATCAGCATATGAAAAATAAATGTTTCGTCACCAATCTGGTTGTCTCGTTAATCATTGTATTGTTGGACTTTGTGGTGTCTCGCTTAATTTTTGGTTATGTATAGTTTTGTCTTAACATGGAACTGCTCACCGGCCAACCAATAAATCATAAGTTGGTGCTCATGTGAAAAGGTTATCCTTGTACCTATAGACGCCTAATTTTGGCACAAGAATAGTTATTTTCTTCGGTGCTAGTATTTGTGTTTATCGATTATTGGTCCAAATTAACTCTTGCTAGTGCGTGTTTCTTTTGTTTATTCGAATTTCGACATGTTCATCTATTTTCTTCTTTGTTTTCCCTTATTTTCTCTCCTCACAAATTCTCTCTCCCCTATTTTACTAGTTTTACAGAGATTTTCCCAAAATCATACTACATTTCTAGTCTTCCTTTTTGTGGGACCTTCTTACCCTTGTTCTACGCCGCTCAATGTTTTGGCCCTTCTTTGTTGACCTTTCCCTGTTGTATGTCAAAGATATGTGTCAATAGGGTCAAAATTTGAATTTAAGATCTCTATAAATACATAAGTGCATTGAGTACGTTTAGAATGCACAAGAGGACAAATCTGAAGTTGTAAAAGAAAAGAAATCATTTATGTAATGTCCCCTTTTTTGAAAACCCTTAGCCTATCTTTTCCCGTGGGCTTTTGGAATGTTGCAAAGGAAAAACTATGCTAGTAATTGAATGATATTGCTTGAGAGTGATTTTTATCATTTGACATTATAAAGCAATATTCATTTAATTATTAGTTCTCATTTAATTATGGATGCTAAGTGGTTTTTCCACCACCTTGTAGTATTGCTCACAAAAGAATATTTATTGAGCAATTAATGTAATTTATTATTTAATTTAATTCCCAAAAATACAAAATAAAAAGGGAATTAATTAAATAATAATAATGTGGCTTTTAATGTCAAAAAGACCCTTAGAAAGGGGACGCCACACATAGAGGGGGAAAATAAAATAAAAAGGAGAAATTATAAGGCATGCTTTATAATTTCAAATTGTGGTTTTCCCTCCAAAAGGGAGTCGCTCCACCTTGGGAGAAAACTATAAATATATGTTTTTCCATTGAGGGAAGGGTTATGTTGATGAATCTATTGATTTCACTCCATGCTTGGAGTAATGGGATGTATGCCCTAGCTCTCTCTCTTTCATTGTAAGCTTCATTGGAAGCCATTGTTGAAGATATTGAAGACTCCATTGTTCTCTCCATTGTGCTCTCTTGTGTTGAGTGTGTTCTTGCAAGGTTTATCAATTCTAAATATTGGTGATTTGACTCAAAGGATGGGCGCATTTATTTAGAGTGAAATATACATGTTATTGATCATTGTTGAAGGATTTAATAATATTATATGATTTGTTGTTATTGCTGCAATTAATAGAGCTATAGCGACTTGGATTGGGATTTGTTTAAGCATATTTTGAGGCCCCAAAAATATATTTATGTTGCAGATCTGATTTAGCATAATTTTGTGAGTGTGTGTGACCAGATTTGAGGGTTTTGAGAGTAATACAAGTGCTGGAATTAATTTATGTGCAAACAGCAATTTATTTTGCCCTAGGCGACTTGCTATTTTGGCTATTTTGGGAGTTTAGCAATTGTTGTTCTAATTTGGTTGGGTTCATCTTATTCCTTGTATTTTCCGAGTCCGTGCATATCTCATTTGCCCAAATCAGAGTAGTTTTGAGGAAGATATGAATTTTTAAAAATTGCAGCAGACTGGGGTTTGATTGTCAAGTGTTTTCAGCTGTGTATGATCATAATAAAAATCTGATTTGAGTATTAATTATTTCTGAACAAAGAGAATTGATTTGGAGTGTATGGAAGCTTGGAGAAGGGTTGGAATATTTTTATTGATTTTATTCTAACCCTAGCGACTGGATTTCTGATTTTGAGGTCTGATTTGAGGGGGTTTTAGTGGTCTAAAAATTCAGATTTATACCTCTTTGGAAAGCTCTTGAATTATAGATTAATCTGCATTTTATTTGAGGGAAAAATATGGAATATTGAGCAAGTTATGAATTTTCTAAGTTTCAGTTGTTCTGGGTGATTTACTAATTAATTAACTGCTGCTAAAAATCAGATCTGGATGTTATTAGAATTCTAATTAGTTCTCCCATCTAACCCACCACTTTGGCATACTCCAACCCCATTTTGGGTTGTATTATCGCCGACATTGGGTTATTTGAGGTCGAACTAAGAAGATCTAATCTTCCTAGGATCGATTTGGTTAATTAATTTGCAGATTTTAATAATATCCCAAAAGGGGATATTACAATTTATTAGAGAAGCATCCCAGTCCCAAAAGCAGATTTCAAGCATTTAGATAAGAGAGCATCTAGCATTTCTTGTTGCATTTATTAAAATACTTGAAAGTGATAAGGCTTGGGACACTTGCATGCACTAGACTCCCTACTCGAACTTCATTGTACATGGTGTGTTGTTTTCCAAACTGCTCAAAATCCTAGGGGGCTGATAACTATGGAGATTAACACGCACTTCAAAGAACTCCATCTAGAATTTATGGTTTCGCAAGGTGTTGCATCACGTGAGGGATCCAAGGAAGGAGAAAAGTTTCCTAGCGATATACAAAGTGAGTTCTAGAAAATCGAGCAAGGTTTTTAGGGCCGAAAGCGACGAACATGGCCATATAATTGGTTTGGCCCATTTGAGAGTTTACATAACAAGATTTGCTCATTGCTACACTTCGATCTTGTCATCTAAGGAGTGTTAGTGTTCAGGTCAAAGTTATTTGTTCGCATTGATTTTTCTCTGTTTGATTTGCTTCACTGTTTAGACTTGTTCTACATCGTCTATGTCTAACTATTGCCTCCCAAATTGCATCAAAATCCATTCTTAAAACTCCCTTTCCTAAAGAACTCAATTATTTTGATTTTCCTATGTTCCTAGAATATGAATTAACGCAATTAGGTCTGATTTACTTGAGTTAACACTTATTACAAGAAATCTGACATGTTCTAGTCCAAGCAGCTAAAAATATAGCTCTCATTGAATCCAATATTACTGATTTTGGAGTCCAAAACGTTAAATATTGGTATTTGCTATACTCCAAAATTACAGATATTGGAATCCGAAAATTGAAATATTGGAATCCGAAAAATTGAAATATTGGAATCCAATAATAGCCTTATGTAACTTAGTGGTCGTTAGCCTTATGTAACTTAGCAAAATTGGAATCCAAAAATAGCAAAATTGGAATATTGGAATCCAAAAATTAAATATTGGAACCCATTATACCTAAATTTGGGTGAAATTATTTAAAATGCCCACCTTTTCAAGTAATAAAATGCCTTAGCGACCGCTAGCCTTATGTAACTTAGCGGCCGTTAGCCTTATGTCGCTAGCCTAGAGCCTAGCGGCCGCTAGCCTTATGTAACTTAACAAAATTGGAATCCAAAAATAGCGAAATTAGAATCCAATAATAGCGAAATTAGAATCCAAAAATAGCGAAATTGGAACTCCATTGTGTCCAATAACAACAATATTGGAATCCAAAAATAGCGATATTGGAACTCCATTGCATCCAATAACAACAATATTGGAATCCAATAGTACTACTAATGGAATCCAATGTAATAGTAATAATGGAATCCAATGGTAACAAAAACAATCCATTATAGACAAAAAAATGATAAATTTCTATCAAAATTTGTAATATTGGAGTCTAGATTCTCTGGAATATGTCCTTATTGCAATGTGTTGTGGTTAGTTGTAGTGCATTGTTAATGTAAAGTCACTTTCCACGGCTACATTTTGGTGAACCCAAACTTTAAACTCTAACTTAGGATTTTATGTGGAGACTTTATAGGGATAGATCTTGCTTCTTTGGGGATGGATTTGATTGTTCTAAGGTGTGTCCTCTTCCATTTTAGATTTCTTTATCCCTAATTATTGTATCCTTCTTCTTAGGGTTTTGCTCAAAGTCATATCTATTGTAGCACTAATCATTTGTTAAAAAAATGTATGCTTTCATGTGTACTTAAGCAATTGATATGGATAGTAATATTGTTAGATATAATTCTATCATGGCATACTTTCAATGTTAATGTTTCCATGGCATATTCCTATCATGTGTATATTATTGTGTAGTACATTGTTATCTTTGTACAAATTGTGTACTCACAGCTAGATTATTCTTTCCAATGGCATATCACAGCTTGTTACCTTTCTTTTTGAGACAAAGGCAATGATAGGGCATCCATTATAGAGATATATTTTATGTTTCCCAATGTATGTTGAGTACCTATGAGGTGAAACATACCATGCAAAGAAGAGTCAAGGAAACGAATGCAATAGCCCCTCCACTTTCTCAATCTCAAGGGGGATCAACCCAAATCTCCCTCAAGCTCCCAAACCTAGGTCCCCTTTAGCAAAAGATGATGATATCATGGACCAATTCCAAAATACCCGTGCTAAGATATCTTATCTTTGAGTTACTTGTCAAATCCAATGTGCACAAGGCTAATCTTTACAAAGCTTTAGAGGAAACCACATTACCAAGTGATGTTAAACCTTCTCACCATGCTTCTATTGTTAGATCTATGATAGATGGTGAAGATATTATTATCATTGAGAATGGTGAAGTACCTTCAAAAGATATTATTGATCAACATCTTCCCTTGCACATTCAAGTTATAATCAACAACATAGGAATAAAAAAGTTCTTAAAGATAATGATTCAAGATTAAAGATTTGTAGTGAGACCTTTATTTTACAATTATGTATTGGTAGACAAGCCCTCACTAAATCAGATACAATTATTGAGGGTTTGACAACCAACCTAGAAAGGCTTTTGGAACAATTACAATGGATATATCACTTTGACCCAAACTTGTAGCCACGGAGAATGTCAAGTTATACCTAATAAGGTGAGCTACATAGTTTTTCTTGGGAAACATTGTATACATGATATGGGAGTTGTCCCACCCACCTTACATAGATGCTTCAAGTTTATAGATGGAGTTGTATAGTTATCTCTACATTCCTACGGATGATGTGCTCTTTAAATTTTACAAAATGATAGCGCCTCCAAGATGTCTTTGTACCTCACTAGAATAAGAGTCAACCAAATGTATTGCACCTCAAGGAATTATAGCGAATGAATCAAATAACCACCTTTGAATATGGTGAGTGTAGTAAAGCTCATGAAGATAGTGAAAAAATTATCACCAAGGGGTAACATAAATAAACAACTATCCAATCTTAGTTTTACACCAACAAGCCTAGGGATTATAGAGATGATATGAGTGTATTTGACACTAGAGCCCTCTATATCACCCCTCAAGATTATGGAAGACCAATCTAAACATAGCAAATTATTGAAAAGCAACCAAAGGATGTTAAGGGTAATGGGTCTATGATAGATAAATGTTGCAAATACCATTAAGCAAACAAAAAGACCGGGACTTGTTCAACTACTTGAGAGAAAATGCCTTTGGGCTTGCGTGTGCACAAAAAGGGGTTATACAGATCAAGGCATAGGAGAGTGTGAACAAGGTATAGTAGTTAAACCTCTTATTCCAATCACTCACAAAGATAAATGAGGAATCGGATAAAACAATAAAAAATCTATAGTTTAAGGAGGTGTCAAGATCAAATAAGTACCTTTACTATAGACCATGGATATCTTGGAGCAATGAATCATGATAGTACTCTTATAGAATCAATCAAACCTATTCATGATCAATTTACATGTCTACAACAAATCTCTCTAAAGAGATGGCCAATATTATGCATATCATGTGTTTAGCCAATCCCATGGAAGTAACAACCAAGAGTTAACGTCCAATTATATACCCTAAGTTGATACATTATGATGCACACCATCTCTCGATACCTTTTACAATGAAGAATCTATAGCTGAATATTTGGGAAACTACTGTGGATTTACCTACATAACATCATAAGAATAGATTCCCTTTTACATTGAGCGATCATGCTTATTTTGGGGAAAGTGAGCCCTTGTGATAAATGTGCACCCTCGCAATCTACATCGCGATCATGCAAGCCTCTACACTCCTCCTTAGGACTTTGTGCTCCTCGGCCTCACGGTGTCTCGTACTACGCACATAGACTTGTGGTACCTCACAACAATGCAATTACTTCTCATAACATATCTTACAAATCCATAGTGACTCGTAGCATGCCCTTCACTTTATACCCAACACAAATCCTTGTGATACCTTAGTGCACCGCATCTCACAAACCCACGCACATTGCACACCCGCTTACGTATTTAAAGCTTCTCGCAACATTTCTGGATTCTAAAATGTCACATGACACCTAAGACCATTCACAGCACTTCGCACTAGTTCACAACACCTTGCAAGTTGGCACCTTGCCCTTCAACATGCGACACACTCCTATAGTCATGTGCATAACCTCCGCATTTAGCGGTCATGTGTTAGCCTCCCACCGCCACGCCATACACAAGGTGGCACTCTCCATGTTCGCACCATGTCAGCGCACTATGAGCAGGAAGACCAACCATTGTGTAACCATTCCTTCTTGTATTTGTCATCCGGTGTCTATCGTAACCACCTCATTGTAATCATATGTGTATATATATGTAAACATCCGACCCATAGGGGAGCAAGCAACCACACACCACATAGTGGTGAATACTTGTGTGCCCCAAGTATCTTATAATACCCACTTACATGAATTTCAGCACAATTTACGCAACTTAGCAAGGGAAGTATTTCCTCCTTGTTGAGCACATGAATCCGCATTCATAACCTTATTGAACTTTGTACACCTCTATATTATACCCTTTTTTCATTTGAATAAAAGTTGCATTATTTTGCAAGAAGTCTTCCACATTTGAATGTGTTCAATTAGTTATTGTGCTTAACTCTCCTTGTGTATTATATAACCCCGCAACTTGCCCCAAGTACAAGGTTGTCTTCTACACATACATCCTAGGCCCCATGGTATGGATCATTAGTATCTAAGCAAGAGCTCTTATATGCTTGTAAACACATGCACAACTACCAAAAGGACACCTAATCAGATTTGTTTCAAACTTCTCGAAGAAGGTCGTAGTAAGAGCAAGATGGATAACTTCCAAAACAATCTGAGGCAACCCTACGCATCTAGAAAATCATTCAAAACACCATCGTGGCACATCACACCAAACTCTAAGGCCATTTCCGCTAACATGTGAAGCAACTTAGAAAGCAATGTCTCGCTCTTTTTTTTGCAAGACTAAGCAACAACGGTTCAACAACCCAGCCCTTTCAATGTCCAAGTCAATCTTGATACCCCGTTGTTCAAAGGAAAATCACCATCCTAACATTGATATATGGATTTGACAACTTGAGGACTACTTCTCCATCAACTGCTTCAATTACAATGAGAAGATCACCTCCGCAACAATGAAGATGTACGTTTGAAAGTGTCCCACTTGTGGGACACCTACAGCTTTGCAATGCAAGAAATATTTTGAGCCCATTTGTACTCAAGAAGCTTTTGTCTCAGTATTGTGTAGGAATTTTAACCCCCTCAAACACTATGAGAAAGAGTACATGAGGTTCCAACACTTACAATAGCGTAAGGAGCTATCAAGGTGAAGACTACACCAACTAGTTCCATGAGTACATTACACATTCATGCGAGGGGACTTGATAGAGCAACATTAAGTGTTGAAGTACATCAGCGGACTCGACCTTATATTTTTGCAAAGATGGAGTTGTCGACTTCCGACGCATTGGGCCAAGCATATCACAACACCACCAAGATCGAAGTCAAGGCAAAGATGAAGTTGCAATGCCCTCTTCATTAGCGTCCTTTGAAAGAGCCCACCCACACAGAGATAGCACCATCTCGGTCCCCTTAGCCAAACCATAGCACGCCTCGAAGGGAGAGCATCCTAAGAAGGCTCCACAACATCGTGCAAAGGCAAGAGGAACTAGGAAAATCTACATCATGTTCTACACTCGTAGACAACACTAATACAAGTATTTATTGTCTACACACCAACAATTCGTAGAGAACGCAGCAAATCTTCCACACGAGTTTTGGTTCAAAGATCAGCCTCTACATGTAATCGTTGGCAGTGGAAGTTAGAAGAACATTATTTTGTAAGACGCAGCCTGACAACTAGGTCTTACCACTAAAGCACATCCTCAACCATACTCTCTTCGATGGCTCCAATAAGGGAAAGATACAAAGGTACAGCGACATTTCACTTTTGAATACAAAGTCAAGTCCATGGAGAACACAATCACTTGTGACATCACACAACTTGAGGTTTGTGACATTTTTCTCGAAAGGTTTTGTGTGTATGACCTGGATGCTACATATCACACAAGACCACGACGATGGACCATTCGTGTCAAAGATTGCTTCTTCAACCTTGTGGAGTCTACTCCTATGACCAAACTCACTTTGGTCTCTACCAAACAATGCCGCAAGTTCATCTTGCACACAGAAGTTCATGTTGCTCATGGTCCATCCGGCTTAAGCACCGACGCAGAGAGTAAGAAAACATCGCTGCACATCAAGTTGCAACAACAAAAGCTTGACAAGCTACAACAACAATATGGAGACATCTTCATAAAACTAAAAGGCCTTCCAACACATCAGTGTACTAAGACATCAAATTGATTTGGTTCCTAGATCCCCTCTTCCAAACAATCCTTTGTATTCCATGTCCATTGGGAGAATGATGAAGTCCAACCCCAAATGCATGATCTTCTTGATCAAGAGAAGATCAAGCCTAGCTCTTCTTCTTGTCGCAGCCCAATAGTTCTCACACCCAAGAAGATGGAGCTTGGCGTTTGTGCATAAACTATTGAGATAACAAAGTGAGGGTCATACCCACCTCGCCGCATTAATGAACTTTTGGACTAGCTCCAAGGTGCACAATACTTCACCAAGATTGACTTGAAGTTAGGTTACCATCAAGTACTAGTCCATCTTGAAGAAGTCCGGAAGACAGCTTTCAGATAAAGGATTGTACGAGTGATTGGTTATGGCTTTCAATTTGACCAATGCACTAGCAACATCCATGTGCTTGATCAATGACAAACTTCGATTATTCACCAACTCCTCCATCGCCTACTGGATGACATCTCATCTACAACAATGCGTGGGAGGGGCATCCCAAACATTTTTTTGCATGTCCTGCAGACACATTGTGCAAACACAAGCTGCAAGCCAACTTAGCAAAGTGTACATTCAATGTTGTGAATATCCGATATTTGGGCTACACCATTGATTGTGCAAGCATCTATAAAGACCTAGAGAAGATCAAGGTAATCCAAGATTGGCCAACTCAAGACAATCTCACAAACTTGAGGAGTTGTCTTGGACTTGGTAATTTCAACCACCAATTCATCCTCAAGTTCTCACACATATCATAGCCTCTCTACCAATTGTGTGCACCAAAGCAACCTTCAACTAGACTCTTGAACCACAAAGGTGTGCCTTTGAGGATATTAGACACCACCTCTATGTAAGAACTATTTCGGCTATGCTTGACATTGTTTAGCCCTTTGAGGTCAAAATCGATGCATATGACTATGCACTCAACATAGTACTCACACGGCATAGACATATGGTAAAGATATCACTCAAAGACATTTAGCGACATGGTTCAACGCTACTCCACCTATGAAAAGATTCGTACGCCATCGTTCAAGCAAACAAGCAATGGCACCACTACATCTTTGGAAAGGCGACGATTCTCCATTTTAATCATAAGTCACTCCAGTTCTTGCATACACATACCATGTTAAAAACACACAACACATGAAGTGGATGACCTACTTGCACAATTCCATCTAGCGATCAGGCATAAGAAGGGAAAAGAGTAAGGCGTAAGATTGCCTCAAGACCCACCAATGCAAGCACTCATCGTAGTGCTTGACATGTGTGGTCACAAATTCGCAGACTAGGTATCTCTCTACTCAATCGCCAAGGCTTCGTAAACACCTACACCACTGCACGCAAGATAAACAAATTCGTGAATTCCACATGTCCAAATGAGCTTCTCTACAAGCTAAGACATCTTTGTATTCCTAGCGCACACCTCCAAAGACTCGTTTGGGAGGCTCATTATGCTAAGACAGCAAGACACTTCGACATTATCATACCATTGGCAATACTTCAACAACACCTCTTTTGGCCTCACATGCACACCAACATTGAGTACCACACCAAGTCTTACATTCCTTGCTCCATCGCCAAGCCCGTGAATAGGAATTTAGGACATTACACATGATTTCCAATTTCATCCAGGATATGAGAATCTATTAAAGACGAATTTCATGACCGGATTACCTACGACAAAGCACTAGAATGACTCACTATCGGCTGTAAGGTATAGGGTTTTGAAGATGGCCATCATAATTGCTTGAGAGAAAAGCGTCAAGGAGCAAAGAACGGTGCACTCATTCTTCAACAATGTTTAGGTACACTTTAGAATCCTCACGTCTATGGTACCATGGCACGCATCACAACACTCATGATTCCATTGTTGGGCATAAGTTGTTTTCTTTCATGGATGGCTTTTCCAATTACTATCAAATAAAGATCAATCTTAAGTGACCAACATAAAACCACATTCCCAACTTCTTTGGGTACATTTAGTTATGTGGTCATGCCTCTCAAACATAAAAGTGTAAGAGCTACCTATCAAAGAGCTATGACACATATTCCATGACTAAGCACATCATCTTAAAAGATTATGTAGATCGCGTCTTTGCAAAATCACGAAAAAGGCGAATCATATGCACAACTTGAGAAAAACATTTGACCGATCGAGCTAATATGTGGTAAGGTTAAATCCTAAAAAGTTTCTTTAGGGTCACATCAAAAAGTTGTTGGATTTCATTATTTCTATGAGAGGCATTAGAAGTGGTTCCAAAGAAGGTACACACAATTGTTGAAATGCCTTCTCTTAAGAGTCTTAAGCAACTAAGGGGCTTACAAGGAAAAAATTGAAGTTGTTAAAAGATTTGTCGGTCAACTAGCGGATAGAACCCAGCCAAAGACACTAAATTTGAATGGAATGACAATTGTAAAAATGGCTTTTGATGTAATCAAAGAATATCTAGAAAATTCCACAGTTATGATGCCACTTATCTAGGATAGATTGTTGTTTATATACAATTCTACTACTGAGCATGCATTGGGAGATATGTTTGCACAACATGATGATAATAACAAAGAAAAAGTAGTATATTACATCAACAAAACCTTAGTTGATTACGAGTAAAAGTACATATCAACGGAAGAATTATGCTTGCTTGTCATGTTTGCAATGCAACACTTAGACACTACCTGCTGAACAATCAGCACACATTATTACTAAGGTTGATCCTTTGAAGAATAGTTGAACTACTCGTCGAGTAATCGTGAGTTTTTTACAGCTAAGTATTTTCTACCCATACTCATGAGTTCTGCGGTAACCGAGTTTTGGCAAGTTTTATTTTACAATTCCTAATGCAAGTACTAGGCAAGTCCAAGTTTGCAACTCATGGGATGCTAAAACACAGTTTCGATGTTGATAAAACACAATTTTGGTGCTGAAAAAATGCAGTTTTCTTCCCCTCCCTCTATTTGCCACGTCTTCACCCACTCCTATGTCAAAAAGGCCATCTCGGATATGAATAGTAGCAGGGCGGCGGATGAAGAGGGATTTCAGACGGAACTTTTCAAACACGGAACTAGCATTCTGACCAGCTATCTAGTGAATGTCTTCAGCCGTGTTGTTTGTATTGGCTTTCCGACGCTTGGTCCCACCACATTATTCACCCTATACACAAGTCAGGCCCTACCTCGGATCCCAACAATTATAGAACGATCATGGTAGGTCGCACATTCACCAAACTTTATGCTACTGTCCTCCACATGCGACTATCAAAGTTTCGGACCGTAATCACTACAGGCCGGGGGGGCGGGTTTCATCCAACCTACCAGACTACAGACCACATCCTCACTCTTCGGGCCATCATTGAGGAAGCTCGTCACTATTCTTCCAAGGTGTTTTGTTGCTTTGTCAACCTCCGGAAAGCCTTCGATTTTGTCCCACGAGAAGCCCTCTTCCTGCGACTTAGAGAGATTGGGATTTTCGAGACTCTTCTTGTTGCCATCATGCGCCTATATGAGGAGGTTTTGGGCCGTCTTCGTACTGCTATTGGGTTCTCTGACTTCATCAGAGCACCATTGGGGTCAAACAGGGCTGCCCTCTATCACCCACTTTGTTCAGTATCTATATGGATGAGTTGGAGGATCTTCTCAGGGATCACATCCAGAAGGTGATGGGTGTCTTCTCCACCAGGTTATAATCTATGTTCTTCTCTTTGCAGATGATGTTGTCCTTCTGGCCTCCTCGGCAAAGGGCTTACAGAGACAGTTGGATACCTTAGCCCTCTTTTGCGACCATAGGCAGCTGACAGTTAATCTTGCTAAAACCAAAGTCATGATCTTCAATGCCCTGAAGACTTCCGAGTTCCACTTCTTCTACAAAGGGGATGAGCTTGAGATCACTACCTCTTATACCTACTTGGGTGTACTCTTCTCTGGACCTCGCTTCAGTCTACGACCGACGCTTCAACCCCGTGTCAATAAAGGCTATGGCTCCCTGGCAATCTTAGAGAGGCAGTGCTTCCGCCACCATTTCTAGGACACCCTGTCCAAACTTTCTCTATCTGACTCTCTTATCAGACCCACTGTTCTTTATGGCTCGGAGATTTGGGGACCTTCCTTACTTGAGTCCTGACTGGGTTGTGATTGAAAGAGTTCAGATCCTTCTTCTCAGGCGCTTCATCAGATGTAAGGAAATTGTTCCTCACAACATTATCCTGGCAGAGTTTGGCGCTCATCCCTTTAGGTTGGAGACAATCTTTAGCCTTGTTTCCCTCCTACATCGCATTCGTAGGCTTGGTGACTCCTCTGTGGGCAGGGACAGATATCCTTACCTTGCATACTACTCCTCTCTCGTTGCCATTGCTTCTACCGACCGGTCAGCTGTTCTCGTTGTTGGTATGCTGGTGTTTCTCGGTTGCTTGAGTCTATTGGCATTCAAATTGATCACCTTCCTCTGTATGCTTCTCCTCGGATGTTCCCGCTCATCTCCTTCCCGCAAAGCAGACTCAACAGATCATTAGGGATGATATCTATAGGAAATTCATCCAGCATATATGGACCAACCCTCCTCGAGTTACGGCCGAAGATGGCTTTCTATGCCACACATTTTCTGGAGATCAACAATGGTCTTATCTCCTCGGCCCCAATATATCTCCCGGCATTGGACTCACACCCTCTGCATTTCACTTGGTCAGTTCAGGGTTGGTTCTCATAGGCTCAGAGTTGAGAGTGATCATCATGTGGATCGTTCCGATCGGATTTGCCAGCTCTGCTCCCTCCAGGAGATCGAAACGGAAGAGCACTTCATTTTCCGTTGCCCCATCTATTATGAGATCAGAGGTAGATTTCATTGTTTGTTCAAAGAGCGTCCGACTTTCACCAACTTCTTCAGATATCATGATCAGAGATGCCTCGCTCTTTATCTTCAAGAGGCTTTCCGGCTTAGGGTGGAGACCCTCCAACCCCCTAGACAGGGGACTACGCAGCTGATCACTTCCTTCTTCACAGTGTTATCACCTGGTAGAGGCACTAAGCGACAGAGTGACACCACCCATGGCTACCCCACTAGATCTATTCGTGGACGTACGCTCACTAATTCGGGACCTTCCTCCCACAGAGTGCTTTTGAGGTCCACCGCGCACAAGGAGAGCTTTCCCTCCTCGAGACATCAGCACCCCGGTTTGGACACAACTTCTGGTCCCGGACTCCAACACATCACCAACTTCTTCCAAATGGGCCAAAAACTTGTTAAGGGGTCCTCCCTCCTTTTCTCTTCTTCCTTCACCGCTTTGACTCCACGGATCTCAGCAGGACTTCTTCAGGCCCTCTCCTTGCCCATTTCCTCTATTCCCCCTCTTCTCTTCTTCTCTCTCTTGGTTGTTTCTCGGGACCCTCTTGGTCCTCCGCTGCGTGCTTCGCACTTTTGTACTGTTTCAGTCCCATTGACCTACTTTGTGGTCACTTGTTGGACATTTAATATATTTATCTTATCTTCTTGTTAAGCCCACACACCCACACATTTTCATCACACAATAGTTGAACATCCTTTGAGAAAACTAAAGGGGGTTTATAGCAGACTTGTAGAGCTTATTTGAGGAATTTCAGATTTCCAAGTTAGTTGTTTTTTTCTCTTTTTTTTAAAGCATGTAGATTATTTCTAAAATGTTAATAGTGGGTTTCTAATCATGAATTACAATTTTACATGCATTCCATTCAATTCACATAAATTTTATTGGTGATTTACATAGTTTATCATAATTTATGAACAAAATCGCATGTTTTTTTCCTGTACGTAGGGTTTACACCATATGGTTTGGGTTTTTTTAATGTTGTTTTGTGTATTAGAACATTTCATAGGTTAGCATACAATGGCATTAGACCCAACATCACTAACACCGCTTGGAAGTATGTCATATGTGAACTATCCCAAGGAGTGTCATTTGCACATTCTATTCAAAGAAGATTTATGGAGGCATCAATCACTTCAAGTACCGCATCACATGCATTTGTTGTTGCGACATCACGTCCCAATGCCACAAAAGAGGCAAAAGGAGAGATACAGGTAGCTTACGGTGTTGGATGAGATTGACCTAAAGAGGGAATGGGTACAAATAGCCATAACAAAGAGTCATTAATCCCGACTCGACGACAGAAATAGAGGTAGATATGGTAGAGATTGCGGGCTCTAGTCATGGGCACATCCACCTCATCCACTCAAGCAAAGCCCACCATCTGGGCTTTATTGTACCTAGAAGCATACTGAATGCAACCTTTGGCTGCAAGGTACAAGGTGGAACAAGGAGGTGCACCAGGAAGTAGATAAGACATGTGGGAATTTTTACTATTACAACCTTCCCTTCAACATGGCGAAGAGCCCATATTGGGAGTATTTGGTGACATCACCGACAATATAGAGAAAAAGTACAAGGTGCCCTCTCCAAAAACTTAAGTAGGATGTTGCTTCAAAATGTCGTTGCAAATGCAAAGTCAATTCTAAAAGAACAAAAGAAGCAATAGTGAAAGATTGAATGTACCATTATTTCATATGGGTGGGCAAATGGAAGGAAACGCATCATCAAATTTTTAGCAACTTCAAAAGGTGAGATGGTTTTCTTTAAGTCAACTGATGTCTCTAACAAAGTAAAAGAATGCATAAACTTTGAGCCCCGTGCTGAAGGAGGTGGTTTTAGAGGTGGGCATCAAGAATGTTTTTGCAAGTTTTCACTCACAATGCAACAAAATATGTGGCGAATGGGATATTGTTTTAGGAGAGGTGTGCATCACTCTTTTGGAGGACAAGCAAAATCGATTGGGTGAGACTAGTTGTAGAGGATGCCGAAACATCACAATATACGTTTATATCCACCCTTGATTCTCATCTTTTGATGAGAGATGACACCAAGGGAAAAAAACTTGTGTGAGCGTGTGTCACAAGGTTTACAACTAAATTTCTAATGTTGCAAACTATCTCGTAGTTTGTTGTCGACACCGTTAAAGCAAACGTTGGTGAGTCAAGTATGGCAAGACTCAACATATTCAAAAAAATTTGTTAGAGAGAGGACTGCAAAGACAGTTTTTTATGATGCCTTTGCAAACAGAGCTTCAAAGATCATCACGGTAACTTCAATTTAAATTTCAAGTCCTTTATTTTCAATTTTTAAAAGTATTTACTTTAATTGTAAGTTTGTAACTTTAATTATGAAGCCATGGATAGAGACAAATTGGATCCCATTTGGGAGTTAATTGATCAAAGGTGGAAGAATCAGCTCCACCAACCGATTCATGTAGTGATGAGGAAAAGAACCTCCCCTAACCTTCTCGTAATTTTGCAATTCCAAAATAATGAGGTCCCTCGCCTCGACCTCAAGTGTCATCCTCTCAATCCATGCCGAGAGGCCCTCCATAATCTCTCCATTGACATTTGTGAAGCCATTAGTGAAGAAAAACTTGGGGTCGAGGTAGTACCCCACTACATGAATAAGTTGGTGGAGTTGATTGTTCTACCTTTGATCAACAAAATCAGGTTATCACCGCTGTTATAAAAGTTAGTTTTGTAATATCGCTGCCCTAGGATTTAACAAAATATCCGAATCATTAGAAAGTATTTTCAAGGACATTACAAAGTAATTGATAATTGTAAATTTGTAATTTGTAAGATAAGTAAAGACCCCAATTTTGTTACCCGGTGCCTCGGTGGATCTCCCTTGGATAGCTAATGGTGAGGAAAAGAACCTCCCCTAACCTTCTCGTAATTTTGCAATTCCAAAATAATGAGGTCCCTCGCCTCAACCTCAAGTGTCATCCTCTCAATGCATCCGAGAGGCCCTCCATAATCTATCCATTGAAATTTGTGAAGCCTAGAGAAGAAAAACTTGGGGTTGAGGTAGTTCCTCACTACATGAATCGGTTGGTGGAGTTGATTGTTCCACCTTTGATCAACAAACTCAGATTATCGGGGCTGTTATAAAAGTTAGTTTTGTAATATTGCTGCCTAGATTTAACAAAATATCCAGATCTATTAGAAAGTATTTTCAAGGACATTACATAGTACTTGATAATTGCAAATTTGTAACTTGTAAGATAAGTATAAAGACCCCAATTTTTGTTGCTTGGTGCCTAGGTGGATCTCTCTTGATAGCTAATGGTGAGGAAAAGAACCTCTCAAGTGTCATCCTCAAGTGTCATCCTCTCAATGCATGCTGAGAGGCCCTCCATAATCTCTCCATTGACATTTGTGAAGCCATTAGAGAAGAAAAACTTGGGGTTGAGGTAGTACCCCAAGGGAGATCCACTCGTGCACCGTGCAACAAAAATTGGGGTCTTTACTTATCTTACAAGTTACAAATTTACAATTATCAATTACTTTGTAATATCCTTGAAAATAATTTCTAACAAATCTAGATATTTTGTTAAATCCTAGGGCAGCAGTATTACAAAACTAACTTTTATAATAAAGCGCGATAATCTAATTTTGCAATATAAAAACAGTGAACCATAATGCGAAAAAAAATCAGTCCTTTATTTATTGAATACGAACCAACTAAAATAAAAATATCAGTGTCTGAATACAATTGTTTGGGGTTGAACTGGTGAAACACTTTCACCCCGAATTACCACCGCAACCCCGAGTGGAATTGCCAAGCTCAGATGTGAGGGTTTTCGTCCTGAGACTTGTATGCAAATGAGGGATTTCGTCTTCTATTGCTATTACAGACGTTGAAACTACTTGCAGACAAAGAAAATAATTGATGAATTTCCAAGATGTAATAATAAACCCCAAATCTATCTTTGTAACCTCCCATCCTCTTCCAAAGTGGGCGCCCCCTTCTAGAAATACATGCATGCCCCATAAACAAATAAAATAATACTTTATTCTCTTCAAGTTGACACCCCATTCTAATATTTGGAATATGCAATATTAAAAAGCTCTATCTTCACTTTATCCTAAAAATAGGATCTATTTTCTCATGCAGCCCACTCTATCCTTGTCGCCCCATTATAGATTGCTTTATTTAATTATTATCCTAACTTTGGCGCCTAATAATAGAAGTACATTATTCTATTATTATTTTATTCTTTTTCTCGCTTTTGGATTAAAATATACTTTAAGTGTCCTTTCTCCAATTAAAATATAAAAATATCCTTGGACCACTTATATTAATTTATTTTCCTCTTTTAATTTCCCCTTAGCCTACGGAAAATAATAAAAATAGGCTTTAGGTATTCATAATTAATTAATTCTAAAAAGGGACATTACATACTTAAAACTTTTGAATATCTTGTTTGCTTGTTCTTGGTGGGAATCGATATACCCCAAATCTTCAAAAGTTAGCCCTCCAAAATTTATCTCAACCTAGTAGCACTTCTAAATTTGAGTGCAACTGGAGATTGTTTGAGGCCATTCACATTAAGAAGTGCAATAAGTTAACTCAATGATGCCTCAATGACCTAATTATTGTGCAATGCAGTCTTCACTTTCGCACAAAGGTGGACACGTCGCAGAGCCTATTGATTTGGACAAAAATGAACCCTATAGTGACTAGACTACATAAAATGAGGAGACCCCTTGATCACAAAGGACGAGATTGTTGATTTTGAGAGGCAAGCTATGGAGGTTGTAGATACGAAAAAGCACAAGAGATTGGATTGGTTGACATCATTGTAGATAATATGGAACATGAGGCGTAAAAGAGTCATTGCCATCTAGTACTAGGGTGGAGTTGTAGGCATAGCCTTCTAGAGAAGCGAGGAGCCACAACCGAGTGTTTGGACTAGTCACTAGACTCCCTCCCCAATTTTTCACTAGAATAGGGAAGAAGAAATTGTAAATTCTTGTAATTTGTAACTTGCATGGATATGCAATTTATGATGATGATTTTCAATGACAAACGTCATAAATTCATAATAGTTATTAGTTGGATGTTGTATTCCATGATGATGCAATTTTGTACTTTATTTGTATTCAAATCTAATAGAAAACACTTGCCCAATGTTTTACAGACTCATTTGATACATTTTGTAACTATATTTTGTATAAAATTTATTTATTTAAGAAATTTAAGTATTTTTTAAGTTAAGTTTTTGCCAAGTCGGAAAAAAATTGGTCCTGTCAAGTCCAAGTAAGTGAACTATGCTTTGAAGTACATGATGTATAAATCATATTTATCAAGAAGAATAGACAAGTGGGTAGTGTGTTGAAGGACAAGTTATTGCAAATCAATTAAATGAGGCTCCCATATTAATAATTAGACTACAATCTTATTGATCACACTTATTTAAATGAGTTTGTCGTGCCCGTGGAGGAAAGTAAAACATGGACAGCATACTTTAATGGATCCAAATGCACTTCAAGTGTGCAGGTCGGAATCGTATTAATTACTCCTAAGGGAGAGATTATGCCACTGGCTTATAGTTAGAAATTTTCATGTGCCAAGATAATATTGCCTAGTATGAGGCATCGATTCTAGGGCTCTATTTGAGTGTATAAAGATTCTCAACTCATGGTTAACCAAATGACAAGTGCCCATCAGACCAAAGAAGAAAAATAGATTCCATATAAAAGTTTTGTGCATTGTTTGAGGGCCCAATTAATGGAGTTTGAGATTTATAAAATTCCTTGAAGAAATAATTGACATGCAGATGCTATGGGTAGTGTAACTTCCCCAGTGCCTATTAATATTACAGATGACCATATTATATTGACTATTAAAAGATTGGCACAACCTACCACTGAGATAGAAAACTTGAACCCTTTAGAAGTATCAGTATTAGAATATGGTATGGAAAATTCTAAATGGTATGTAGATGTGTATAATTATCTATCACAAGAGATTATTTCCACACAACTTTCAAGAAATGATATAAGGAAACTATGCAAAGATTCCCTTATAGATATCTCATAGTTGGAGATGCACTCTTCAAGATATTCTTTGATGGGAAATTACTCAGAGATGTCTTGCACAAAAAGAATTCAAAAGTGTGTTATAAGAGGTCCTTCCATGATAGTGACTGTAATGGACATTTTGCTGGAAAATCCATGTCATATTGACAATGGGTTATTATTGGAATACAATGGAACAAGATTGCCATGCATATACAATGGCATGTGATAAATGTCAAAGATATCGTAACCTTACCCATGCTCCATCTCAAGAGTTACAACTCATTGTTTTCTATATGGCCATTTTCCATATGGGGATTTGAGTTCGTTGGCAAGATTAACCCACCATTCTCTGAAAGACACAAGTTTATTATCGCAACTAAGTATTTTACAAAGTGATTTGAAGTTGCACCCTTAGAGTCCATCATAGGTGAAAATATTTGCAAATTTCTCGAAACATATATTATTTCTAGATTTGGCTTATTGTGTTATATTATTACTGATAATGGTTCATATTTCAGGAATAAGACTGCCAAGAAATTTTGTGACAAATACAAGATTAAGCATACATTATCAACTCCTTGTTATCCACAATGGAATAGCCAAGAAGAAGCTTCCAACAAAACTATGTTTAACATTTTATCCAAGATAGTAAATAAACATGAAAATGATTGGCATAACCAAATACATTACACCTTATGGGCACACTAAACAAGTGTAAGAACAACTATGGGGGTAACCTCATATTCATCGGTTTATGATGTCGAAACGACATTGCCCTCGGAGCTCGAGATTCCCTCATTGAGGATGTCACTAAGAGGTATTATTGATGACAATCTCTATAGAGAAAAAAAAACTATGTCAATTACAAATGTTGGATGAGACATAAATTCATGCCATTCAAGACCTCAAAGTTTACCACAATCCCATAAAGAAAGCTTATCAAAAGAAGATTAGATCAAGAGAATTTGAAGTTTACGATAAAGAATTGAAATGAAATCAAACAAATACCGATGCTAATAAAGAATAAAAAGGCAAGTTTAAGCCTAAGTGGTTGGGCCCCTTTGTCATAATAGATAAATTTAGTTCAAAGGCATATCGCCTTGCCACAATAGAAGGTAAACTTTTGTATGATCCCATTAACACTATGCACCTACAAAGATTTTATGCTTGAACTTTCAATGTTACTTATTTGCTTATTTCCATATTGTTCTGTTAGCTATAATTGACTGGTCATTTCTTTACTTTGCTTCAATAGATTTCATAGATATCTGTTTCCGTTTGGCTCGCTCTTACTTTCAAATTAATCACTTACTTGTTATTGATTGTTCCTTTCTTTTCTTGAGAAATTATTTTATTTTTATCTCAACGTGTTTTCCTTTTGATATATCCTTTGCATCTTTATGCTTATTTTTCCAATTTCTTTCATTGGATTTTACTTCGCTTGTGTTGATAGGTCTCAAAATCTCATATTCGCCGCAATTCATATCATGCAGATGCTTTGAGTCCTTACCTATGCTGCCATAATCCATATCATACATCTATTGGGGGCATGGACCCTATGTGTGCATTATACTGATATTATTTATATACTATCCATAAAGGGGCAATCTATTTCTATGCTTACATTGCTTATGTAGTGCCCACAAACGGGCATCATACTAAGATACTTCTATTGATTATAGATCACCCATATGGGGGCAACTTGTTCCTTTGAGTACACAAATTATATTTTCCCACTTGGGTCATACCACTTTTGGGCTCTCGTGGATTACGCCTAATGCACATGGGGCATGAACATTGATTATATCTTGCCCAAAAGGGGCATACTACACTTGTGTTAACATAGCTTATATCATAGGCCCACATGGGGCATCTTAATATTGTGCTTCCACTACTTATATTCAGGCACACATGGGGCAACTTGTTTATTACTTACATGCTTTCACAATGATATTTTACTATGTTCTACATTAGTGCTTTTATTTTCCTGTCTTACCCGTGATGCGTGCAATCCCTTTCTTTTGAGATATGTGATTCGAAAATCCATCCCCCACTTAAACTGGGGGCACATAATCCACTTATTTTATCTCCAGCCTCCATGATTTCAGGACACTCGCTTGCTCCCTTTAAGGAATCAATCCCCTGGTGTTTCAACTAAAAGTATACAACAAAACCCACTTGGTCTCATCACAAGACATGTATATATTCAGATTTAGCATAAATTCCAAAATTTGGATTTCATAGGGTCTTCACGATTTTCAGCACAATCAAGTGTAAATGTTCCTATTCTCTTTTGCTAAATTTCAGCAGTTCATTGGTTACGGATTTATATAGATACTAATTTACTTGCACATTTTTCCCATATATTTTCAGAAGCACAAACGTAGAAGCATGGATGTTGGTTCCAGATTATTCCTAGCTCTCCACTATGGAGATCAAGGGATCTCTCTCTCCTTTTGACTTTCAACTCATTATTCTAATACTGACTTATGCAAATCTCGACAGGTTTCTAGAAAATCAAGGCAGCTTTTTTGTATTCATTTGACAATTTTACTTTGATATGTATGCATACATATCACAATGATGCGTTATGTAGACACCTAATTTCGGTAAGGGACTGATTATTTGCTATGGTGCTAGACTATTTATGTGTTTATCGATTATTGGTCCAGATTAGGCTCTAATTGGCATGTATTCCTTGTGTTTATTCAACTTTAAACATGTTCCTTTCTATTCTCCATTAGTTCCCCTTGTTTTATCTCCCTTCTACTTGTTTTCTCACTCCTCACTAGTTTTCTCTCCCCTATTTTCTTGTTTTTCTAGGCTTTATAACAAAACCATAGTAGTATGGTTTCAGTTCGCGAAAACCATAGTAGTACGAGTTTGGTTCACCAAAACCTCTTGTATGCCTTTTTGTGGGCCCTTCGGCCCTTATTCTAGGTCCCCAAGGTTTTGACCCTTCTTTGTCGACCTTTCCTACCCACTATGTGTCGACATGCATGCCAACAGGTCCTAAATTGAATTCAAGAAGTCTATAAATACATAAGTGCATTAGTGCATTTAGGACACACGAGGTGATGCAAGAGCATTTGAGTCCACAAGCAACCTTACATCACCCATAAATATGAGTTAGTGTTTGTGCATTTTGGCATGGTAGAAGGTGGTCCAAATGCAAGATCAAAACTATGACATTTCAAGGACATCATGGAACTTCAAAAAGGGTCAACTTCAGACAGCACCATGCTTCCATGCAGGTTGGTTGAGTTATTCAATTATCAATACGATTCAGGAAGTGGTTGCATCCATGAAGACCCAAAAACATAGATTCTAGTGCAGACGCAAAGAAGGCGAGAGGGACACACCAAAACCAGAATCCGATTGCATATTTGGATTCTCTAAAAATTATGTCAATTGAAAGATGGCACTGGATTCTGAGTTCATATGCAAAATTTATGGCCCCGAACACTACAAGACATCTCAGAATGAATAGTTGTAGCCAAGATGCGGATTTTCAGAAAAAACCAACTGCTTTCCTCTGTTCAAGAAACACATTATCATAAAAATGTGCACCGCCTCCACTTTCAGCTACAAAGAAACTGCTAAGAATTATGAATTGTCAGTTGTCGACTGCTTTCAAGAGACTGGGAGTTTGAAAAGGCATCTGCATGCACCATCAAGAAAGGTTCTTTGGATGAGAAAGGCAGTCTCTTTGAGAGAGGAGATTCAAGAGTGTTTCAGGAAGAGTAGAAAGTGACTGTACCTGTCCATTTAAGGACTGTTTGTAATGAAATTTTCTTCAGTATTTAGTAATGAGGTAGAGAGAGAGTGTAGAGTGTGAAACCGTAGTAATTGAGTTCATTTAATGAAATAAAGAATGGTTGCGTTCAATTCTTGGTCAATGCATTTGTGAGAGTGTGTCCATTTATGTATGTTAAGGCTGGGCTATTGGGCAAGGCTGTCCTTCATTAGACTCCTTCACCCTAACTGCATCAAATGGTAACACGGCTGGTAGCAGCTCTGGGATGAGTGGAAAAGTGTTTGTCCTCCATTAGGAAAGGATGGGTAGAGGTAATGAGTGAAGTGGGAGAGAGTTGACTCAGTTAGGTGTCTCCATCTCGTGCAAGTGGGTAGAGAACTGAGGGTACATGCTCCATTGAATGAACAGTGGGTAGCAGGTGTAGAGAGTAGAAAGGTGTTAACTCTAGGATGAGTGGCAAAAGTGTTTGTCCTCCATTAGGAAAGAATAGGTAGAGGGCATGAGCGAAGTGAGAGAGACTTGAGTGTTCTCCATCTTGTGCAAGTGGGTAGAGAACTGAGGGTACTTCCTCCATTGAATGAACAGTGGGTAGCAGGCGTAGAGAGTAGTTCTCCTTTTCTAGGGGATGGAGAACAAAGAGTTGAGAGAAAGATATAGAGGTACATAACCTAAGTAGGATTTGCAATAGAGGTTGCAGCAGTGTGTTAGATGGGTTTGAGAGGAAAGAGGTGAGAAAGATGACTTAGAGGTGATTGTGGTGAGAGACAGAAAGCCCAAGCGGAAGCTGAGGCAAGGAGCAGGAGGAAGGGTGGTTCTATACCACTCATGTCGAAGATTCATAAGATGAAGGTCTTGGAGATTATGCGAGGCATGCTAGATAGCATGGAAGGAGATTTTGTTATTGCAAGTGACGCAAAGGAAAGGAGGAGGAGAACATGGATCACTACATGTGTTGTAGAAATGAAGAAGAGGAAGGTCTCTTGGACAAAGAGAACCTTGAGGTTGATTGAGGAGACTCTTGAGGAAGGAGGAGCGGCAGAAGCATGTCTTGTGAAAGGCGTGGAGGTGGAGATGATGGGTGTTTGAGTGAGTGCACTTGATGTAGATTTAGAAGTATTTAGTGGAGAGGAAGATCTTCCATTAGAGAAAAATGAAAAGCTTGTAGAGAAAGAAGATGTTACAACTCAGGTGGTGGTTGATGATGGTCCCATGTTCAACAAAGGAGGAGCAAAAGCCTAACTCTTGCTTGAATAGGAGATGAAGGTGATTCGGAGATGTTTGGTTCCCTTGGTGCTTGTTTTATTGCAGGCAATCAAGAAAATACAACAACAAAGGAGGAGCAAGAAGAAATCTTCATGAAATAGGATAGTGGTCAAGAGCAATTGGAAGAGGAAGCGTTCTAAGGAGAGGTGAATGAACTCTTTGAAGACATCCTGAAGGTAGAAAGAATAGAGGAAGATGATATTACAACAGAGGTGGTGAAGTTATTTGATACAGTGATAAGAGGAGTGGAAGAGGATGAATGAAGGTCATCCTAGAGATAGCAATGGAGAAGATGGCTAATCGCTTTTAATGCCCTAGCATGTGGTGAGTTCTTCCGCCAGCAAGTTGAGGAGGTAGTGGAAAAGGAATATTCTTAGAAGGAAAGAGTATGTCAACATGGTGAAGGATACACTTGGTGGAGGTGGATTGACTATGCCCATGAAATGGCCAAGGAAAAGAGAGGGATGGTGAGGGTTAGACAGCGGAGGAATGTTTATAGGCTAGCATGTGGCTGGAATAGGAGAAAGAAACGAAATGATAGGCTTTTGAGGTACCTCACATGGTGTAAGGGCGCATTGTGGCATTACTATTAAGGTGAAAAGGATGGTTCTACTATCTAGCCTTTATTTGTGAGCACTATGCTCACAAAATTCTTACTCAGTTTGTCGAATGCAAGAGCATCCGAGTCCACAAGCAATCTTGCATCACCCGAAAACATGAGTTAGTGGTTGTGTGTTGTGGCATGGTAAAAGGTGGTCCAAAGGCGACATCAACACTCTAGCACTTAAAGGACGTCATGGAACATCAAAAAGGATCAATTTCAGGCAGCACAGTGGCTCCATGCGGGTTGGTTGAGTTATTCAACTATTGGTACAATTCGATTCAAGCAATTGCATCCGTGAAGACCCAAAAAAGAATAGATTCTAGTGCAGAGGCAAAAATGGTATGAGGGACACATCAAAACCAAAATTGAGTGCATATTTAGGTTCTCCTTGAAAAATTATACAAGTTAGAGAACAGCGTTAGATTCCAAGTCCGTACGCAAACATTATGGCCTACGAAAGTTACAGGACATCTCAGAATGATAACTACAGCCACGACGTAGATTTTTCGAAAAACCCACAGCCTGCCTTTGTTCACGTCACACTTGTCATAAAAATGTGTTGTCCCACCACTTTCAGTTACAAGGAGGAAGTAACTGCCCATAATTACGAAATATCAATTGTCGAGTGTTTTCACAAGGTTGGGAGACCAAGGGGACATTTGCAAGCAGCATAAAGATAGGTTCTTTGGATGAGAAAGGCAGTCTCTTTGAGAGAGGAGATTCAAGAGTGTACCAAAAAGAGTAAAGAGTGGTTGTACCAATCCATTGAGGGATTTTCTACAATGAATCTAGCATTTGTTGCATTGATTAGAGCATTGAAATTGATAAGCATGACATTGGACTACCCGCTGAACTACATTATCCTTGGTGAATTGTTTTCCAAACTATTCGAAATCCTAGGACCTCGTAATAATGGAGGGATAACACATGGCCCTATTAACTCCCTCGAGTTTTACAATTTTGCAAGGAGTTGCAGGTCACATCCCGGTTCCAAGGAAGGAGAGCAATTTCCTAACAGTCCATAGCAAATTTTGGGAAAGCGAGCAAGGATATAAAATCCCGAAACAAACAAACAGTCATATAATTGGTTTCACACTATCTAACAGCTTAACAAAACAAGATTGCTATGGTTCCGGTCTTGTTCTCGATCTTGCCAACTAAGGAGTGTTGCGGTTATGGTCAACCTTCTTTGGTCCCGTTGATTTTTATGGGTCTAATTTGCCTCATTTTGATCGGGATCATTTCTGAAAGTTCCCTAAACATCTCTAAATGGTGTCAGTGCAGAAGATCATCTCGAGAGCTTTCCAACGACTGTGAGAACGCGACAAACGGACATCGGGAGCTCTAGATATGTTCGGTCAAAGTTCGGTCAACGGAAAGTCAACTATGGTCAACTGGTCAATATTGGACCGAATCGCACTGTGACACGTGGCTTGCCAACACTCGTCGAATTCGCTCGATTTGCCTATCGGGAGACGACAAGTGGACTACAGGATTATTTCTATTCCACCATTGTATGGGTCGAAATAATATTATATTGGTAAGTTCACGTTCCAAATGGCGCCATATATACAAAAGCCACATGTATATATTAATGTTTTAAAACATTAGTATAAACCGCCAAAGTCAAATGCATAGGCATTAACCATGTGGAAGGTGGTGAAGCAGTTTTTGAGGCATTAAGCCCTACCACGTGGAAGAAGGTGGTAAGCGGTGGTAGGAGGGGGCGGTTATAAGCCCAACATGGTCTTTTTACCACTATGCGCATGGAAAAGGCTTTAAAGCCTTAAACAATATTCACCGCCCAAAATGTGGGGCTCTAACCACATGGCCGCTCCACATGGGATTCTTATCCCTTATTAGATATTCAATGCGCCCTTTTTGGGATGTTTAACCCATTAAAAATGCTAAGGCCGCTCCTTATGGATTTTAATCCATTTAAAATTGTAACCGCCAAGTGGGAAATATTTGATCCCAAAAGTATGGTATGGGCCAAAGCTAATATTAGCCTATGGATTATATGCATTGCATATTTTTTCGGGCCCTAAAAATGTATAAATAGGGACCCATTGCATTGTAAAGGGGACGGGACACAACACGAGCTTATTATTTGTTAAGCTTGTTGTGGACACACCGGTGCAAACAGTGACACCGATCCCGAGCTTATTATTTGTTAAGCTTATTTCATGGATGTGTCGATTGTGTATTGTCTATTGGCCTATTATTTTAGGCAATATTAGATGGAATATTTGTGATTGGGAGTGAAATGTAAACTACCCAATAGGCCCATAGCGCCACACCATGTACTTGTAAATCCTGGATTGTCGACCGGAGTGCTAGCTTCGCATTGTTTGCGTCGGGAAGGCCGATCACAGCCGAAGGAGATTGTGCACCAGGAAGGTGGAAGTCGGGTGCTATTTTTCACCCTTGTTGTCCAAAGAACTGGTGTACTGGTAGGCAAGTAAAATTCCATTAGGTTTTCTTGTGAAAGTACTATTGTAACTTACAAGTTTTGACTAGTGGAACGGTTCGATCACGAACCCGAGACGTAGGCAATTGCCGAACTCCGTAATCAATCTGTGTGCAATTGTCGTTATTGTCTTGCATTATTTTTAAATTGATTACTTAAAAGGAGTAAATCATCGGCAAATAATTAAAGCCTATAAGGGTCCGAGATCAGGTCGTAATAATCTGATTATTTTCGGATCAAGTTTGGTATCGTAGTCGTGTAATTGACACTGCAAACTTACTAATCTTCAAGCAAGTTGGTATGGAGCAGTTAATCAAGATCAGAGTTGCTTTGTGAGGATGGCATTGGCTTGTACTTCTGGATTTCCGGATTGGTGGGATAGACTGAGAGACAGGTTTAACATACTCAATAATTTTCTCATTTCTATTTGGATGATTCCATTATATCTCATGCGCAGATAAAACTTGAAAACTATTGTGTAGGGTAGAATGTATTGGTAAGACCCCTTTGAGGGCAACGTTTGTATACATCTAACCATATAAGACACATTAGTTAAAGACCCAATTTTGGGCAATGTTTGTACTCTGTTGTACTTGCATTAGTAAGACCCCCGAAGGGCAATTATTTTGGTGATTTTGTTAACACCATAAAATGCAGTATATTTTCCTTGTTTAGTCATTGTTTTGACAGGAGGAGACAATGAAGTCAATCCACATTGCAATGCAAAGAGAAAGACCAATCTCGTCATGCAGAGTCGAGAAATGGCGTAAAAGAGTTCCTCATCCCGAGAAGAAGGTGATTAAGAGGAATTTTTGTGCTCATTGCAGAGGAATGGGCATCGGGTGGAAAATTGCTGAAAATCGCATCCATCTCGCCATCGAGTAATGGCAAGCCAAAGATGGAATGGAGGCCTATTGCAAGGCGTAAGAAGTTTCTACTCCACCACCAATGACAATACAACCCAGACTGTAATACACGAAAGTGAAAGTCCTTTGAAATGGGTAAGTCAACAATTTTTCAATTATATATTGCATAATTCAGATTGATGGATCGTATGCAGTATTAAGTTTGGAGGTCATATTTTGTGAGAAAATGCTGAGAGAAAGGTTTACAATACTCAATGGATTTTCTTACTTAGAAAATTTGATTAATGCTCCTAACATATCTCCTAATCGGCGTGTGAGTACATTACGGCTTGGATACGAGATCGACTCATATAAAGCTCGGAGATTGATCTCCATTTGTGCGAGCAGTGAGTTCGCAGAGATCAGCTCGGAACTTCATTCGTGTGAGGCATTGTGGCCGTGCGTGCAGAATGGTAGGCCGAATCACCGTTGGCATTGACGCGTCGGGTCGAACTTCATTCGTGTAGAGGCATTGCGGCCGTGCGCGAGAATGGTACCTGATATTAGTGTGTCAACAAGAGGAGCTCTCAAAGTATCAGCTCGGAATGTCATTCGGTGTCAAGGCATTGTGACCACACATACGAATGGTAGCTGATCAACAGACTTAGCATCATACATCGGAGGCTCGAAGTCTTGAAAAAGGCTTAGCATCATGTATCGGAGGCGTTGAGGTCTACAGAGACTTAGCATCATACATCGGAGGCTCGAAGTCTTGAAAAGGCTTAGCATCATGTATCGGAGGCGTTGAGGTCTGTAACAGACTTAGCATCGTGCATCGGAGGCTCGAGGTCTTGAAAGAGGCTTAGCATCATGCATCGGAGGCGTTGAGGTCTGTAAAGGGACAAGGCATTGTCCATCACCGACATCGGATCAATCAAAGCTCTACGTAACATGGAGTTCCTTCAAACCAGTTCGGATTCTGCGGAATCAACTCGGAGCCAGGAGTTGTGTTATAGAGTAAAAGAAGATCCTTGTTGTCAGATATCAAGAAGCTTAGCACCGCACAGAAGGAGCGTTGAGGTTTCATTCAGAAACTTAGCACCATAAAGCGGAGGCGTGGAGGTTTTCTTCGGATATCAGAGTGGCGCAGCAGAAGCATCGTGGACCCATAACCCACAGGTCCCAGGATCGGAGCAGAGTTGTCAAAGTGAGAAGGTTGGAGGAGAAGACCCAAGGGTCTACTACAGCAGCACTTCCGAGGAGGCAGCAGATTTTTCCAGATTCAGGACAGTATGGAAGCTTTTTGGGACAAAAAGCTTTTCTCAGTGGGGAGGTGTGATCAGGGGATCATTTCTGAAAGTTCCCTAAACATCTCTAAATGGTGTCGTGTGCAGAAGATCATCTCGAGAGCTTTCCAACGACTGTGAGAACGCGACAAACGGACATCGGGAGCTCTAGATATGTTCGGTCAAAGTTCGGTCAACGGGAAAGTCAACTATGGTCAACTGGTCAATATTGGACCGAATCGCACTATGACACGTGGCTTGCCAACACTCGTCGAATTCACTCGATTTGCCTATCGGGAGACGACAAGTGGACTACATGATTATTTCTATTCCACCATTGTATGGGTCGAAATAATATTATATTGGTAAGTTCACATGGCGCCATATATACAAAAGCCACATGTATATATTAATGTTTTAAAACATTAGTATAAACCGCCAAAGTCAAATGCATAGGCATTGACCATCTGCAAGGTGGTGAAGCAGTTTTTGAGGCATTAAGCCCGCCACGTGGAAGAAGGTGGTAAGCGGTGGTAGGAGGGGGCGGTTATAAGCCCAACATGGTCTTTTTACCACTATGCGCATGGAAATGGCTTTAAAGCCTTAAACAATATTCACCGCCCAAAATGTGGGGCTCTAACCACATGGCCGCTCCACATGGGATTCTTATCCCTTATTAGATATTCAATGTGCCCTTTTTGGGATGTTTAACCCATTAAAAATGCTAAGGCCGCTCCTTATGGATTTTAATCCATTTAAAATTGTAACCGCCCAAGTGGGAAATATTTGATCCCAAAAGTATGGTACGGGCCAGGCTAATATTAGCCTATGGATTATATGCATTGCATATTTTTTGGGCCCTAAAAATGTATAAATAGGGACCCATTGCATTGTAAAGGGGACGGGACACAACACGAGCTTATTATTTGTTAAGCTTGTTGTGGACACACTGGTGACACATTATACACCGGTGCAACGGAGACACCGATCCCGAGCTTATTATTTGTTAAGCTTATTTGCGGGATGTGTCGACAGGTATTGTCTATTGGCCTATTATTTTAGGCAATATTAGATGGAATATTTGTGATTGGGAGTGAAATGTAAACTACCCAATAGGCCCATAGCGCCACACCAAGTACTTGTAAATCCTGGATTGTCGACCGGAGTGCTAGCTTCGCATTGTTTGCGTCGGGAAGGCCGATCACAGCCGAAGGAGATTGTGCATCAGGAAGGTGGAAGTCGGGTGCTATTTTTCACCCTTGTCGTCCGAAGAACTGGTGTACTGGTAGGCAAGTAAAATTCCATTAGGTTTTCTTGTGAAAGTACTATTGTAACTTACAAGTTTTGACTAGTGGAACGGTTCGATCACGAACCCGGAGACGTAGGCAATTGCCGAACTCCGTAATCAATCTGTGTGCAATTGTCGTTATTGTCTTGCATTATTTTTAAATTGATTACTTAAAAGGAGTAAATCATTGGCAAATAATTAAAGCCTATAAGGGTCCGAGATCAGGTCGTAATAATCTGATTATTTTCGGATCACATTTGGACCTCCTCTTTTGCCCTCTTTATTTCTAATGAGAGTCTCCCGAATTTTGACAAAATCTGTATCACTCTTAAACACCCCTTTTTTCAAGCAATTTAAGTATTTTGATTTGTCTTTGCTCCTAGAATATCAATTTTTTCGAAAGGATGCTTCATATATTCACAAAAGAGTTGTACAAAAATAGGAAATATTAATTAATGCAATGAAGTCTGATTCATTAAGTTATATCTATTAGGCCTAGCTGCAATGAGTCGTGGTGAGTTGTAGTGCATTTTATCTTGTTTTATCTTCCCTTTGGCAATTCGCTCTGTTTTCCTGGCGGGCTTCTTGAGGCATCCGTATAAATATTAAATGTCAGCATATGTGAAAGGCAAAGGCATTAAGCGAGAGTTGGATTCAATTTGTACTGTGTATGTTTGGGTCCGTGTTCAGTTTCTCAATGATTCTCCCAGCTGAAAGTGTTTGTTTTAGTATTGTGAATTGTCAGCATAGAGCTGTAAGAGTGCAAAGAAAAGTGTGCAAGCCATGGATAGTTGTTGAATTGTATATTTGTCCACTAATGTCATTGTTGGCAGTAAACTTGTACGGTTGAATTCCATATAGTGGACTGGGGAGTTTAATTGACTCATCCACTAGATCTTTTCCCACACTGGGTTTCTCCAGGTCAAATACTTGTGTTCATAGTTGTTTTTGCATTAGCTTATGCTTCCAATGTTTATTACAGCAGTCTGTAATTCAATTCCAATGCATTTGATCTATTTTTAGCAAACAAACATGCATATAACAGTAGTTAATTAATCACTTATACATTGGGAGTTATAAACAATTCGTGTTGATAATTCTTATATGGAATATCCACCTAGTTTATGGATCAGAGTGAAAGAAAGAAATAACATTAATATCCACAGATGACCAAAAGTAGGTCAATGGGACTCAAGGATACAACAGTTAACAATAGAAAGTTTTAGGAAGAGAGAATCCTAGAAGCAAAATAAAGGAATAAAAGTACATAAGACAAAATAAAGCAATGTACCACTAACATAGGTGGCAATGAAATCAATACAAATAGCAATGAAGGGCGAACAAGAGCCCCAAAAGCATGTGCCAATGAAGATTGGAAGGAAATCTCATTGAATATCTCTGTTTGTGCCTGAAGTGGAGGAGTCATCTGAACCATCATCAATCACTGTGAAAGATCTGATAATGCTTGCCAGGGGGATCCAAGGTCGGAGGAGCCAAGATATCAAATCAATAGAAGAATGGACATGTCAGCCTTCATCCTAGGGACCTTATGTGCAAAAACTAGTACAAAGGCAAACTGTCATCCCCATAATTTCACATCTTTTCATAAGTCATAGGTTAGCCTTCATCATAAGGGATCTTAGGTGCCAAACCTAGTACAAAGACAAACTGCAACACCCATTTTTCAGTTTCCACATCTTTTTCCAATCACATGCCAGATTTGTAACTTTATGGAAAACATCTTTCCAGAGACAGGGAGGATACCTTTCGGTGGTTTATTAAATCTGTACTTTCCAAATATGCAGGTCATTTTTTCAGCAAGTGCAAGACTTTGTGTTGAATGACTGACTTGGAAGGCCACAGCTTTGTACTTGTCGCATAGAACTGAAGCTTATTTGTTTCATTGGAAAAAGTGTAAACCAAGCCGATGCTATCAAGAGTTTATAGTGTATATAAATGCCAAATGGTATAGACCATCAAATTTCCGATACAGAATCTGCCCCAATTCCACCCACCTCCTTTATAACTCAGAAAATTGCAAAAGACAATTTTTGATCTAAAATTTATAGAAAATAACATAAATGAAAGATAACAAGCCTTAAATCACTGTACCATCCTCAATGCAACTGAAATGACTTAAAGCTCCGGCATATGAGTCGTGAGCCAAACTCAGAAGTCCTTGCACCTTGAGGACTAATACTTACACTATTACAGATTTGAATCTTTTATTTCAAGCCAGTGAGGCTCAGCACTCAAATGCTAACCCGTGCTTATTAGGATTCCTAAGCTCAAAGCTCAGCTGGGCAGAAGTTCGCAGGGAGTGCGCACAGGTCACTGGGGTACTCACCTGATCAGGAATCACCCCAGCTTTGCAAAAAGTAAAAGCCCAATAGTCTGACGTCTATGTACCTGTCGAGAGTATTTGTAGCCTTTGCATTGCCAGACAAGGCATTGCTTACATGCTATAATAAGTGCATAGACTTTACCAACTGATGAGGAATGAGTTGACATTAACCTCTGTTCCAGACTGGTGTAGATGTTCCCAAGACACACATAGCAACACAAACATATACAATATACAATAGATATAGGAAAATCGCACTTTATCAAAACAGGCCGATAAGTAAATTCGGGAACAAACCAGTTTAAGGGGTTGTGGTGTAAGAGTAATGGGCAACACTCTTAATATTGTGATCCAGGTTTACATCCTTCCATCACAATAAGCTAGTCCATAACTCCAGCGGATATGTGGAAAATTTGGGGACAAACCAGTCTAAGGGCGGTGTAAAAGTAATGGGCGACACTCTTAATAGTGTGATCCAGTTTTAGATCCTTCCATCACAGTAAAGTGGTCCATAACTTCAGCAGACATGTGGAAAATTTGTGTTGTAACAATTGTGGGGTAAATCATAAGAATGTGATCCAAGCCCATAACCTCACCCAGGATTCACCAAACAACAAATAGCTAAATACATAGATTGGGCACAAACCTTGAGCGGCAGAAAAACAGTCCCTGTGTAATTAGATTAATCTGCTGATCTCCTCTGCTAAAATAAACATATTGGAATGCAATTCTCTCTTTTGGGAATCATTTAATTTTACAAAATAAAGAAAATTTAAATGCTTTGATCATACAACTCACAATTCTCCCACATGCATTTCCGAATGGAGTGTGTAGCATATGAGAACGTTCGGAGTAGTTATGCCAATTTCTTAAAAACGGAAGCTCTCACAATCTTGTTTGAAGAGGATAAGATTGCAAAAGCAGCAAATTACTTGACTAAAATCCAGGCTCAAGATTAGCAAGCGAAAAAAAAATCGAGAAAAAGTAAAGTAGCAGTTTTGGGCCGGTTTCTTTGGTGTATTTGGCTGGCTTGTTTTGATTTTGCGGGATGTCATTAAAATCTTTCATTCATTCATTCATTCATGCATGCCTTACAGAACCTGAAATTGCGATTAATTTAATTTTAGAGTGAATTGGGTTGAAAGTTAAACATATGCAGACCTTGATTTCTTTGAGCGCATTCTGCAGTAAGGAGATAATGAATGCAATTGAGCTACAGCATAAGATGGTGTGGAAAACTGAATCCTATGGCTGCTCCACCTGTAACTAGTGCATTCTGCCAGCATGGCTGTCACGCCAGCGGCACCTAACCCTGTCACTGCCATGCTGTACAAAACCCAATTCCTCTTTTACTCCAGATCTCTTACAGGGTCGCTTTCATTCTCCATCGGGCCAGCAGACAGTTAGAGAGTCTGAGAGCACTACGCGATTTACTGGTTTTCTTTAATACGCGGTAACGGATTTTTGATTCAATTTATATCGGGAAAAATATGATTTGATTGACTTAGTAAGCAATATTTGTCCTCCTCCCTTCCAAAAAGTAGGGCCTCTGAAATGGAATCAGATGCCCCAATATTGTTGGGAATTGTTAGGTAGTGGCAGATAAATTTGAGGTTTTATGTAGCCCATACTCGTGCGTCGCAACTTGAGCGGTGACGATGCGAGGCTATTTATTAAAGTTTTTTCTTTGTTTTTCGGTGAGTGGGAGCTCGTGACGAGGGATGCCAATTAAATCAAGTGATTGGGTGATTTTGATAGGGTAATAATTTATGTTTGGGTGATTTTGATAGGGTGATAATTTATGTTGTACCATCTAAATGAGAGATGAATTGAAATATTAGAATCTTAAAACTAGCAATCCCACACAAGGAGTGTGATGTTAACGCCGAAAGGTTAGTGGCATGTGAATGATGTTGAAATGAGAATAAAGTATGGTGCAAAAAGAAGAAAGGGAATAAAGAAATTATGTTTTTAATTAAATATTAAGTAATGCATGTATAAGTAATAGAGAATACAATAGTCAATCGTAGACAGTCGAAGAGGAGGGTAGACTGATAAGCTAGAAAAGAAAAGAGGATTGGTAGTATGGAAGGATGGGGAAGGGAAATGCAGAGGGATTTATGAGTGAGAAAAGGTTTAGAGAATGTAGGCGTGATTCCTCGTTATTGCGAGACTGCAATATCAGGTGAAATGTACGATGGAAATGTGAAAGGGAGTTTTAGAAGAAAGAAAATTGGAGGGAGAGAGACAATGGGAGAGGAAGAGGGGCGTAGAGTAAGGGATATGAGGGTGAAGAATTTTAAGGGAAGGGAAAACGGAATGAGGGAGGAAATACAAAACTATAGCTTTCGAGAACCACATGAGGTAATTGGAGGAAATACTTGATGCACAAATAGGCATTGACAATTGATCCCCTACAATGATTGGTCATATGATTAAAATGTACATCAAGACTTTTGATTGCATTACCCACATCTATTCCATGGATATGTTTTTTAAAACCCTAATAATATCTTCTATTTATGCTCCACTTAAGCAATTTAATCTCACAAAGAGGACACAAGAAAAATTGAGGAAACTCTAAAAGTTTTAGGGTTTTAAACCCAACCGGAATGGATTCATTTTGTAGCAATTTATAGCCTCCCTTTCCAGTTGCAAGGGCAAGAAAGTGCAGGAAAGTAGATGGTGGGAGAACAAAACTTGGTAATTGAGGCATTTTGATAACTTTGTGAATGCAGTGTGCTTTGGGTTTATGGAAATTGTGATTTTGATTTCTATGTTTTTGGTCATGGCCATTTCTAAGAAACCCAAGGGGGTAAAAATTAAGTATCAAATAAAGATGGACCAAGGTATCAATTTGGAGGCCAATTACGATGTCAAAATCTGTCAAATCCCATGAATAAGTGAGGTATAAGTGTGTTAATATCAATAACATAAGCAATACCAATAGTTGATTGATAATATAATGAAGTGCCTTATGATATTAAGAGAAGTGATTGGTGGACTCCATTTAAGAGAAGAGAAGATTTTAAAATGGTCTTGTGCAGAGCAAAATTCTAAATGGACTACGACCCTCAGAAAAACCGCAAAAGAATTCTTCTCATTGAAACAACAAAAAAGTGTCAATCTACAATGATGCCATTTATAGGGACTAAACAGAGAAAATACTTCCTTCTGACAAATGCATCACTTGAACCCTGGAGCAACTAACCATGGTCAATTTAAAAACATCCCGAGACTAATGACAAAGGAAAACTTCAAGGATGGAACGGTGAACATACAATAGTTTAAATGAATGCTCCAACCAGCCTCAAACATTAGATGTGTAAATAACTATTACAGATAACTTAAATACATCTATCTAAAATACACCAAAAGATATTAATTTCAAGGTTCTTATCTTAATTTTTCCCATTTCACATTGTTTAATAACTCAATTACATTATTTGTTTAAATTATATTGTTTAGTGACACATGGCATCAATCTAGCTACATTATTGTATTGGTCTAAAAAATTGTTTTCAAAAAATAGTCAAGAGAGTAGTGCTTTAAAGTAATCTGACCCCAAAGCACAATATCATTCATTCTAAATGTGAAGAAGCATGCAACAAACTGTGGAAGCTAATATCAAAGAATTGTAATTCAAAAATTTAGGTGATCATTTGATCACGTAGACCTCTTTATAAAAACAAAACCATTTTATAAATTTCTAATAGTAAAAATATTCAAGGGGTGGAAAACTCTTAGTCCAATTATAAGAATGCTAAAGTTTATCAAGAAAATAAATGCACATTGCAAGTAAAACAAACTATTTAACTTGAGTGAAAAGCTCATTTAAACTATACATTCATCCAAAAGCATATCGATGATCGTTCATCTGAATCAAGAGTGAATTGAGTCAATTGTTATGTAAGAGTTAAATAAGTATTATGCATTGCGGACATGCAACTAATACATTCTTGTGGCACCAGGGTATTGTCTTTAAAAACAAAATAATTCCACATCTTATTCAATTCATTAAGGCCCTACTATTGGAAAATATGGTGAAAGTTTTGTTATAATTCTACAGATAGTGCATATTGCTTGGGTTTAGAATGAAACCAGACCCACTTTTTTCAAAATTGTATTCATCAACTGACAAACTTTTCTTATAGTTGGATTGTGCTAAGAAATTGGAAAAAGGCCTCCTTGATCATTAACTATGATGGAGATGTTTTTCTAAATTCTTTTCCTTTTTTCATTCATGGTATGAAAGCCAACCTAACACACATCAAGGAGGTCATGGACTATTAAAGGGGTGTAGTTGACATGGTGGAGATGTTGATAAAGCACATTTTCACAGAATTCACCAAAGTACAAATCCCAGAAGTTACCAAAAAGAGATGAGACAGGGTAAATGCTAGAAGACATCAAAGGATCAAGATAAATAATTTCACTATTCCACTCATTAGAATCTCGTGTTCTTCTTATTCTTCCTATTCCTAAAACAAAGGGATATGTTACAACTGCTTACAAAAAGGCCCTTTGAAAGCTAGGAAAGCAAAGCAAATAAGTCACAAGGAAGAATTAGTAAGTTTTTCACAATTTGTTACTCTTCTAAAAATTGAAATATAAAATCTATTTTCTGGTGTAATATTACACAATTACAGGACTAAGTCCACAATGGACCCATCCAGTAGGACACCACAACCTTGGACATTTAATTGAATCCTGAAAGCCTTAGATTTTATCTAACAATTGAAGCATAGGATTTTTCGGTGCCTCTTCAGGGGGCACAACCAATATGTCAACAACCAGAGGTTGTTCATTTTGAACAACTTCAACAGTCTCAAAAGATGAAGCTTCCTCTAATCACCTGACCCTTCTTCATGTTCCAAAGGAAAAGCATGTTCTTCTTCAACAAAGTTCTTCATCCAATTGGGGAGCTCCCAAGATCTGTCTTTCCATGTAGTGAAAAAGAAAGGACGCAAATACTTTTACCCTATTTTTTAAGTGTCAATTGTGTCGTTAGAAGGACTCCTCCAATCATGAAGCTTAGAATTGCTAGAGATTTGAGAGGATAAGGAGTATGGGTAGTCACAATGAATCTCACCATATATTCTAGAATATTTCCAATACTATATGGAGCCCAGCTAGAACAAGGACTGATTGTTTTTATAAAAATGAAGTTTTTTTAGCCTTTTCAATGATACAAGGATTTCAAAAATTCAAGAACTCTAAAATCACAGTTTATCCTCTTACAACAAGGTTCTCAAGGGAAAACACTTCAAATTAAACCTGCAACAATCCTTGACATTCTTTCCTTGAATTATGATAGCAAAACTTTGAATTAGTTAGCCTCATTTTCATAGTTTAATTTCTCCCTACAGACCCACAATTACAACCAAAAATTTATATGTTCTCTATCATAGACAAAAACCCATTTCATTTGAAGTTTTTGATCTCCATGGGAATTCCTTAATTGTTGCAACCTTGAAGTGGCCTTGGAAGTCCCCTGTTTTGCTCTATTTCACCCTGAAAATTGAAAAAAAAATCATTGTTCTTTGTTATTGTTCTTAAATTGAGTTTTCTCCTCGCTTTCCATAAAGGTAACACCCCATCATTTCCCTCTCTCAACAATCTTTTACATTCAACCATTATGAAAAACATTTTTGGCTTTAAAGAATGACTTTTTTTTAGTCTTCAAGCTCCCAAGAACTCCCATCTGGCTCTTCCTTTTCCAAAAATGATGGTTTCCACTCCATCCTAATGCCCATACGACAAGAATGATAGTTACAGTTTCACCTGCTATGGCCTAATGACTCCCAACCTGCACCCATTCACAAAAACACCATTAAAAAGGAAAAATAGGGTTTCTTTTGGATGTTTATGAGTTGTAAGAGGTTATCAGCATCCCAAATAACATGATGGATGACACTCTCTTTTTTGAAACATCTTCTATGCTTCTTGCTTGCATTTTACTGTGATTCACCCATCACTTTGATCATGATTTGATTATGCTTAGAATGTCAATTACGGAAGGAAAAATTGAGGAAGCTTTGCATAAAACATTGGCAATAGCTAATTCTATGGAATAATGAATTTCAAGAGTTAGAAGTGCTTGAAATGAAATTATTTTTATATTTTAGATTGCTTCGTTTACTTGATAATCACAAATGACTGTTCCATGAGATTCACCATATCATACACTAGAATTAAATCATTTGGGTCACCTTTTCTTGTGACAAATTTGTAAAAGAGGTTTGTGAAACAAAATGGTATGTGATATACAGTTTCCTATCCCTTATGGTTTAACATACATCAAATAAGAGACGAGATCAAAACATTGCACACATCAAACAAACTCGAAATAAGATCAAAGAATGTAAATATAGAGCTAGTGAAAATTTTGTATTACTTATGTACTCACACCATGTGGCACCTTGATGACTACTTGCACCAATAATGATGAACAAAATGAGATAGCCTCAAGCAGAACATAAATTTAGAGTCCATATTCTTACAAAGGCTTTGACATCAAATTTTTGATACATTCGCTTTCAATAAAATATCTAAATCATCATTTCATCAAAAAATTCAATACATCGGAATGCAACCCTTAAGAAAGCATTGCCAATAGATCTAAACAAAGCGTCGAGCAAAAGTCAAATACCCTGCGTGACCTTTTGTCTCTGGGTATGGTTTAGCCACAACCATGCGGACCTTCTCAGTTTTTACTTCTGTTTCAATTAGGCTTAGTTAAACTGTTATCTTTTGCCATTTCAGAATGCAATCTCTTACAAGGCAATGAACTAAAGGAACTATGTACATCAGATGATTGCTCTTCTATCATCTTTGAAATTGACTATTCGCGAACCTCATACGTACGGAGGAGGACCTCAAATGTTCGAACATCTACATAAGAAGTGTAAGGCCAATCATCATCTTGGAGACTCACTTTGTTAACTTAGTGAGAAATAGAAATAGAAATAGAAATAGGTAAAAAAATAATTAATATCTAGGTGGTAGCAACTATTTGTTAGAATGCAAAGCTCATACATAGGTTGTATTTCAACCATAAGATTCACTATTAAAAAGCAATCATAACCGAGCCAAAATATATCAATGTTTTAGCATAATAACATCGTATGGCTTGCTTGCAAGAAAGGAATGAGCTGTGAAATCAATAGTGTTCAAAACTTCACATGTATGTTGCACCTGTTCAATGCAAGGAGAAAACGAACATAGAACTCCATCAGGTTTTAATACCTCTGTTGTTGAGGCAAGAGCCAACCATGGTTGAGGAAGATCTAAAAAGACAACATCAATCTCCCCACAAAACTTACTCGGGAAGCCATTTCCTTGAATGTCCCGATACTTCAACCATTATAAGACTGCTCAAACCATTCTTTTCAAAGTCCTCCCTGTGAATGCAAAGAAATTAAGGTAGCAATTTACTCAAACCCACATATACATTGCTTTTACAGCTACTGAAGCTAAGATGAGCTTAGGCAATACCTTGCAGAAGTTGCCCGGAGTTCATGGAAATCAAATGTATAAACATGACTTGTAGGTGCAACAGCCCGTGCAAGTGAAGTAGTGAGTGAACCACTTCCTGTAACCAGATTCCATTACCAAACACCCCGGATAGATCTCTAGAAATGAGACAACAAAGTTGATATCTGTTATGTATAGGATTTGAGTCATGTGTCCATAGCTCAATTTGGGGCACAAGTGTTTAAAACCACCCTTTTTATTTAAGACCTTACTTCCAAAAGGTCTTCCAATCCAATCCGAATGGTCAACGCTTTCTTCGCAACCAGCTACTAACATACATTCCACACTCGCATGGTGACTGTAAATCTAAGTATGAATTCATGAAAGAAGTAGATTGAGATCTAGGCTTCAATTGCGGTTTATAACAAAAATAGCAAATTCAAAATCAAAATAGCATGCAACTGCAAAAATAGAAAAACAATACTCCTAACAAACAAAAACTAACAACAATAAACCCGTAGCATGCAAAAACAAGAAAACAAAACTCCCAAAAAAACCTGTGTTTTTTTATTAATTTTAAAAATTGTTTAAAATACCAGGAAAACGTCGGCCGTCAAATTTAACATAGTCTCGTGAATGTCCACAAAGCCCTTTCCCATAGGGGAACGCCGCATAAAAAGTGTTGGAGTGAAGGGAAGTGATATTGAAAAATGTTAATTATATGTCGCAAAAAAAGTTTAAAAAGTATTTTTTATTAATAATGTCATAAGTAATTTTTGTAATGGAGGAGATCATGCTTACGACCATCTCTTATTTGAATTGTTGACTCGTGTTTAAGACAAGTGTGTTATTTGAGTTATACGAAGTTTTTGCGAGTGACATGTGAGTTTGAATAAGCATACATTATATAGATAATGTATATATTACTATTCGATGTGTCAAGTGTAGTTTAATGATGGAACCATCATCCCCTACATATGACATAACCGTTGACCATCTCACACCATTAGCAGCCAATTTTTTCCATGTGGTTACATTGCAGAGAAGGCAATCAATGGTAGCCTAATTGTTCAATATCATATTGATCCTATGTAATGAGATACCACTTTCACATATAAGTATTCAACTTGATGAATATGTTGTGTATCAAAATCATTCTCTTGTATCACAAAATAGGTGATGTGGTTTGATCCTCCCTTAGGTTAGGGAGGAGCTAAACCTTAGGAGGTGCCAATATTATGAATGGTTTCATTAGAAACATTGTCATGATTGTGAGTATTTATGACTCCATCATCAATGTGTTTTACTGCTTTTATAGTTGCATAAGGTTTTGAAAAAAATTGTATGGTTGTTTAGGTTGAGATTTTCCAAACTCTCGTATAAAATAGTCTTGTCTTTTAGCTTATTCAAGGGCTTCCTCCAAGGATTATGGAGAGGACTTAACCTTGCATCGAAGGTGAGATTTTAAAACTGTGAGAAAGAGTAAGCAAAAATATCATTAGACATGTTATGCTTGGGTTTATTTGCTAAGGATTTCCATCACTTGATAAAGGATTGAATTGTTTCATGTCCAAATCATTTATAATTGAAAAAGGATTAATGTTGCTTTTAGGTAGGCCATAATAGTGAAATTATTCAACTAAGACATTGAATAAACCTTCAAGTTCACCAATAGAGCTAGATGGAAAGGTGTATTACCAATCTAAAAGCTGCTTGATTTAATTGAAATTAAATCTTAATTAGAGAATTGGTGATCAATCATATATATCAAAAATATATAAATACAAACATTCCATGATGAGAAAGTACAAGCAACAAGAGGATAAGAGTGACTTAGCTGATATCGGGTTGTCTATCTTGAATGCAATGAATGGGAATGATGGTGGAACAAGCTCATCTGGGTGTGTATGTTGTGTGTCTGGAAGATGTGACCTGAAATTGTGTTGGATAATATTGGCTAGAAGGGGACAAAGAACCAAAAGGGTGCTCGTCTTTGGATGGTAGTGTCCAAGTGATGATCGCGTCTGGGTTCTTTTAGTGGCTAACAGCGTCGCCTTCACTTAACTTTGTGCCATACCCACCTCATTGTCGGGTTATTTTGTCGCACATGTTCCTAAAAAACCCTATCTACCTACACAAGACTCAAGCACACATTAGACAAAATAAAATATGCATATACTTGAGTTAGACTAACCTCGGTGGTCACCCCAATGTGATTGTCATTACCGAGCATTGCACTACATTTCAGACTCAATGTAGTTCGGTGTATGTTTGATAGAATCGTGTCCCTCGAAGTTAGGTTGCCCTTGTGCAAGTTACACTAAGATTGCGGGCTACAACTACTTCATCCCCGTGGATAATGTGTGAGATGGAATTCAAAATTTACCCTTCATATGCATGAATAATGCAAACCTCGAGTGTTTCTTATTCCTAAGTAGTAGATAGAAAATAGTGACCAAGTTTCCTCTTATCGCCCTTTAGAATAGTTAGTAGGTCATGTATATATATATGATTCCTTAGCTTGAATTTCATCATTAACAACCCTAAAATCCCAAAGTGATAAATATAAGTTTAGAAAAGATAATAATTGATGTGGCATTTCAAACATAAGAAAATAAAGGAAAAAGATGAAAGCACCTAAAGGGGACAATATCTCCTAGGTGCTCCAATCCCTTACTAGGTGTTAATGTCCTGAGAGCTCCGAAGATAAAACATAAAGTCTTGAGATGGGTAAATTATTGTGTGATGTCCAAAAGCAAAATGATAATTCTAGAAAAGTAGAGGACGAAAGCATGGAAAGATAAAGTAATGTCAATGTAAAGAAAAATAAGTTTTGTTAATGTCTAGTTTTCTTTCTTTGGAATCATGCGTATGATGACATACTAGATATGTGATGTAATAGTACTAAGTGCATAATTTTGTGTCTACACTACCCATAAGGGTCTTAACTAAGAGCTTGGTATCCACATAAGAATTATTTTTGACCTAGTCTTTGTAAATATCTCCAAGTCTTAATATGAGGAGTGGAATTGGTTAATCTATCATATGTGATAGTTAGAATGATTATCCTAATGTCCATTACAAAAATATAAGGAGCTAAAAGGTTCTCTTTGAATTGATTGAAGAACCTTGTTAGTGATGCATGGTTTTGGGATTGGATTCATGTTGAGATCGAAAGGGGTATTGGAGGACATTAGTTTAGCACAACCTATTAAATATTATGTGGTCTATTAGCCATTTGAACTAAGTAGGCTTGCATTGGAGGAAATTGGTTGTTATTAATGGCTTCTTGTTGGTTCATTTAATCCAAAGAACTATAAGATTAGTTGTGTTGAATCTACATAGGGAGTGTTTTAATCAAGTACTTTTAGGTTGAGGATGTGCATTGTTAAGGGTAGCACCCAACATGATTGAAGAAGATGAAAGATGAGTATGAGATGAAAAGATAGGGAACGTCATGTTTTGGATTACCCCAATAGTTTAAAATATGTTATTAATAGGAATGTGACATTTCAAGAGCAAATCTATACATTGTTAGATGGATTCAGGAGTTTCCCATCAAATTTTGGAAAGTTTTGGATGTTTTTTTCATGACAGTGTGTAGTTGGGATAGATGTTATCATCTTTTTCGCCATTCTTCTCTAATCTGGTGTCACGATAGGTTATAAAGCCCGAGCTGGGGATGTGTATAGCATGTGAAAATTCTTGGCGCTTTTGACATTTTTACACATACTCCACAGTGTCATGGTCGAGTGTGGGACAAAAGTAACCCATCTGGTGTATCTTACGAGCAGTTGAATACCCTCCAAAGTGACCACCACAAACTCCACTGTGGTCTTCAAAGAGAATTTTATATGCCTCTTCTTCGTAAATGCATCTGAGTAACATACCATCAAAAGCTCTACGTTATAGAACTTGTTCTACAATTACATATTTGGCGCTTATGACACGAAGTCATCGCCTTTGTTGCGAAGTAGACCCTTCAAGATATGTCTGATCTACAATGTGGTTTATTATATCAAGGTACCATGGACATGAAGCAATAACAGATTTGTCTACGTAGCATTTGCATTCATCCGAAAAACTCGCATCAAGTATCTCACCACAATCTATAGGGTTGTTGGTTAACCAATCAGCAATGATTTGTCCTTTGACAAACTTTTGATTAATGACAATGAAGCTCAAACTCACCCATTAGCAACATGAATCTTCCAACCTTCTTGGATAGAGTTTCTTGAGTTAAGAATGTTCACAACTAATTGGATTTGATAATCACTCTTGTTTCTTGGTTAAGCATATAATGCCTTAACCTCTTAGTTGTGAAAACACGGCTAAAAATTCCCTTTTCCACCTATGAGTACCAAGTTTCATAGTCGAGGAGTGTGCGGTGATGAAATAGATGGCACACTCACCACCATCATCATCCTCCTTTACCAACATGCACATGATTGATACGTTTGTAGCTCTAGAATACAATATTAGCAAACGATCGGACTTAGTGGCATAGGAGTTGGCGGTGACATGAGGGATTGATCGATTCAAAAGTGTCATGACATTCCTCTGTCCATATCTTGCAAAGCAAGTCTTCTTCAACAAGTCATTAATAGGATCGATAGTGTACATTAGATCGTGACAAACCTATGAATTTCCCCAAGCTTGCCTGAGAAAGACCTAAAACTAGATTCATCTATTGGTGGAGTCATTTCAAGGATAGCTAGAATATTTGCAGGGTCAACATCAATCCCCGAGAGGAAATGATGTAACCTAAAAGTTTACCACATATTACTCTAAAGACACACTTTTTTATGTTTAAGGTCACACCATACTCAATCAAACGTGAAAGAAGTATTCTAAGAACATTGGGATGGTCACCCTTAGCTCTTACTAAGATATCATCAACATATGTTTCCACAATCTTGTGAATAAGATCATGGATTATATAAGTCATGGCTTGTTGATATGTAGCGCCAGTTTTCTTTAAACCCGAAAGGCATGACTACATAGCAAAAGGGTTCCCAGTGGAGGAGGTGAAGGTAGTTTTTGTTTGATCTTCCTCATAAATCGTTATTTGGTTATATCCAAAAAACCGTCCATGAGGGATAACAACTCATAACTAGTTGTTGCATCAATGCTTTTTGATATCAATGGATGGTAGTGGGAAATCATCCTTAGGGTAGGATTTGTTTATGTTCTTGAAATTGATACATATTCTTTTTTTTTTTGTTTTTCTTGAGGATCGGACGATGTTGGACAACCACATAGAGTAGTCTACTGGCTTTATAAACCCTACTTGTAGAAGCTTCATTACTTCTTCCTTGACCATTAAAGCCACTTTGGGCTTCATAGGTCTCAACTTTTGTTTCACACGCTTAGCATTAGGCTTGGTAACCAAATTGTGGACTAGTACATAGGGAACAACTCTTGTCATGTCTTTATAATTGAATGTGAAGGCTCGAGAATGTTGTTTAAGCGCCTTAGTGTGTTCTTCTATCTCTTCTCGACGATAATGAAGAACCAAGATTCAAGATCTTGGGCTCTTCCTCTGTCCTGATATTGATATCAATCATACCTTCTATTAAAGAGGAATTTCCATATTCAAATTCAGGTGGAGCTAGAGGTATTTCCAAAGGTTCTTCCTCAACTTTGCAAATCTCTAAATCTTGCAATGTAGGAAGGTGTATTATTTTGTCTCCAAAGTATGAAGAAGGGTGGGGAACCAAAGAAAATCTTGTCTTGTGGTGTGTGGGATGAAGGTCGGTGTAAGCATGTAGAAACCCTAAGATCACCTCATCATTTTCGAGACGTCCTCATTCTCTACATATGCCAATATTGTGTTATTTGGCATTTTTCAAAGCAAAGGTTCAACATGGATTGAGATCGTGAATTATGTTTTTTAGATATTCACTAGGATAAAAGTGGGAAGAAGAAGATGTTATAGAATCCACAAGTTGATTTTGTTCTCTGGGAATTGCTTCTATAGAGATGAAGTCAAAGTCTTTACATAATTCGTGCACGACAGACTTGTAGAGTTGGAGATGCTCTGCCCTAGTCTCATAAACCTTTGGGACCTAGTTTGCTATAATTTGTGAGGCCCCTAGGACTCTAACATTATTCACTCCCATTTTCTTGGCTACAATGAGACCAATAAGTAAATCTTCATACTTCGCTATGTTGTTGGTACACTCAAAGTTTAGCTTGAAGGAAAAGAGCATACTTTTACCTTCTCGGAGAAGTCGAATCACCCTAGCTCCTACGCCATAATAACACTTGGCTCCATAGTAATGGAGCGTTAAATTGTCGATGGGAAAGATTGACTCTTCATTGTTCTTAGGATTTTCCTCTTGGACTTTACAAACTTTAACCATACATATCTCTTAGAAGCCATTTGCTGGGAAAGAGGCTAGTCTAAGAGCATTTCTAATGCCTTGGGAATCAAACGAGAGAGTGATTGGTAAGTCATTTTCCAAAAGATTCATTATTTTTGTTGTTGTTTTGCTATATACAATTTCTACCATAGTAGTCTTACCCTTACTCTTGTCTACTCCTTCAATCTTCAATCACCTTAGGGTTGTCAATTTCATTTGTTGGAACTAGATTTGTAGTAGGAACCAACTCTTTGGAAGGAGGTGGTTTGTGTTATCCAAAATGTGCCCTCGCTCATTTTTGTGGCTAACTCCTCTCATTTTTTTCCTCTCTTGTGCCTCAATCATAATATTTTGCTTTTCGGCACTCTAAACCTTCTCGAAATGACACCATTGGATAGAGCTCTTTCTCACTTTCCGAGAAGGTAAAGTTTTCCTCCTAACTCCATGTATTTTTGAAGTTATGGCTCGGTGGAGTTTTTGGAAAAATTTCCCTTGAAAGGCCCGCGGCCAATGAGATGCCGCCACATGGCACCTAGAGTGGCGAAGCGTGGGAAATTTTGGAAAATTTTCAAATGACCAAAACGGTGCAAAAATTCAAATTTTTGCCCGCCAACCCATTTGGCCTGTTTTGCCCTAAAACTTCAAATGGCCATATCTTTCGATCCAGAGCTCGGTTTTTGCGTTCTTTATATCAATGGAAATCTGGTGAAATTCTCTACAAGATTCTAGGGTCATTTTTGAATTTTGATGGAGTTTGGAGAGAGAAAATTGAAAAACACCTCTGGCACGTGGTCATGGACAGAAATGACGTTTCAACCACCGTTTTTAATGAAGAATGGCTTGCATTCTCTCCTAACATGGCTAAAAATGTCAGGGGATGGGTCTGTAAGGATGCCCATGCTGTTTTGAATGTGTTTTGGTCAATGGTTGAATCCCTTCCACGTTTTCCCGCATTTCTCTCTCCTGGGCTCGTCCCTTGCACTGTAAAAGCTAGATTTGGCTCATTTTCAAAGGGTTGAACATTTTTGTGTATTGCAGGTCCCCTTTCTCACCTTGGAAGTGATTTTGGTGGAATATTAGACCTTTTCTAAGAACTGCAACTCATTTTTGCCTCCCAGGTGTTGTAATGCAAGTGATTTTGATGTTAAAATAACAATACAGGCCCTGTGATTAATTTTTCATCCTCTGCTGGTGTTGTTTGACTAATTTTTGATTCTTCATTACAGTTATCAGTTTGTGCATGTTGTTTTGTTGCATTTTATGAATTGTGTCAATCTGTAGAAGTGAGAAATGCTCACCACTCCTTTGGTGCATCACCTATTAGCATTAGTTTTAGTTTATCTACATTCTCTATCTCTGTCTCCTTTGGAATTTAGGGTAGGATTAGGAATTTAAACCTTTGCAACTTGTAAGTGATAAATCTGATCAAAGGAGTTAAGGAACCAACCTCTAATCTGGAGATTCCTTTCCCATTTTACAAGTCCCACACTTGGGGAGAGGATTCAATGTTGTGCAATCACACTGGATGTCTAAAATATCAAACTAGAAATCTGATCAACATCCAAGGGTGCTGCTGATTTGTAACAACAGTTTTGGCACGCCTGGTGGGACCTTAGAGGTCTTCATCTTCATTGCAACAAAATTGATGTGCATTTGTTGCAAGTTTCTTGCTTTAAAAGAGCTATAAATTACACATCTGGCGACTCCAAGGAAGAAGAATCAGCTGGTTTTAGCAGTGCAGACCTAAAAACTCATGAGAAGAATCAACACAAGGTCAAGAGCTGGAGAGGAAGAGGTGCTGTTTGAATATCTGTAGTTATCTCCAAGAATAAGGCAAAGTGGGAGGAGAATCCAAAGGTCTCCATCTCCACCAAACAGAACTCTCTCAACTCCTCCACCTGGTAGGCCTTTCATTCAATCAACAAGGGTTCTAAGGCCAATCGAGAATGACACAAAAACCCTATGTCAATTTCACTTTGGCAGAGCCCACTTGCTCTCAATGCACAAAATCCAATCCCGATTGCGGCATTGAAGAACATTCCATACTTCACTGGAGAAAATCAGACCTCACCTGGTGATCATGTTAAGGATATTGCTAACATTTGTGCAATCCATGAGATCAATGAGATGCAAGTTGCTGTCAAATTACTTGGCATCTTCATTCAAAGGGAAAGCTTTGTAATGGTTCAGGAGTCTTGCCTCAGGTTCTATTCAAAATTGGAATCAGCTATGTATAGCCCTCCATGAGTAGTTTGGGGAAAAGGGAGACAACTTGTCCCTTTTGGAGCAGCGACAACTATTAAAAGAGCTCCCAATGAGCAAATGGTGACGATTTTAATTTCAGATTTCAAAGGACTTGGGAGAGAATTCCAGTGGCAGTCAAGCCAACAAGAAAGGTGCTTTTCTTTATTACCTTAAAGCTTTAAATTCTGATATTTCTATGTTAATTCAGTCCATGGGAGGCACAACTATCCCCATTGCTTATAGCATTGCCATTAGAGCTAAAATTATTTTATTCAAGTGTGGCAAAAGTGGCTCCTGAGGCCTCCAATGCTATTATTTCTAAGTTTAGAGAGCCCAAGTACTAGCCACGTGCCTAATTTAGCTTCTATTCCCACTCCTAGAAATCGAATTCAAGTGAAGCTTCCACTTCATCTTCTAGTGCCTCAAATGAACTTCAAGAAGTCATGAAGCAATTGTAAAATCTAGGTAATGAGTTGGTTACACTCAAAACGCAGCAAGCTCAAGGTTTTAGACCTTCCTTCCAAATTCAAGCTTAGCCTAACATGCAACCATATCAACCTCATAGACCACCCAATCCACCGCAAATCTAAATCAAGCAAGGCCTCCCCCAACAAACCATTTCAGCCCTATAATCCCAATGCTACATCTGCATCTAAAGCATTAGTGCCAGTACAAAACAATATAGCTCAAGAGTATGATTGGTGTTTCCCATGCAATGAACCTCATAACTACCATGTGCTTCAACGGTGCCTTGAATCAAGCATTAATGGTGACAAAGAATCGTGGTGTGGAGGGTGAAGGTAGTCAAGGAAATAACCAGCAACAAAGAAACATTCCAAAAAGAATCACTCCAAATGATACCACACTTGTAAACTGGTAGGCAGAAGATTTTTGTGGCATGAATCAAACGATTTCCCAAAGTGTTGCAGCCAACACAAGGTCAAAGAGAAGAAATTTGGGTGAAGAACAGCCATTGGCCCCAAGTAATTCACGACCTTCTATCACTCCACAAACTATTGGCAAACAAAATGCAATCCCAAGCACGCAAGGATTGCCTAAAACAGCCCCTAGGCCAACCCAAATGCCAGTTGTTGCTGCCCATGTGCAAGGAATGAATGTGCAGGCCAAGGGACAACAGAGGGATACTTCATCTCCATTCAATATCATTGATCAGATGAAGAAGACAAATGTAAACATATCAATGTGGGAATCACTATCTATCCCAGGACAAAGAGATTTGCTACAAGCTGCCATGAAGGACTGGTCAACTTCAAATCAACAAGTCCAAATGCAAGAGAAGGTGCTCACAAATGTTGCCCAGCCTGAGGGGAATCATGGAGGACAGCAAGGTAAAATATTGAAGCCCCCTCCATTCTATGTTTCATTGATCATTGGGAACCAATTAGTACACAATTGCATGATTGATTAGGGGCAAGTAGTTCAAGAATGCCCAAGCAAATAGGCCGATCGGTTAGGAATTCAAGATGAAACCATATCCAAAGGGTGGTGCATTGGATGGGACAGCAATAACAACGATCAGGGTGATTAAAAATTGAGTCTTACTTTGCATGCCTATCCCAACGTGGTTGTTTTGCAAGATGTCTCGGTAATAGACCTTCCACCACTCTTTGCCCTATGTTTGTCAAGGGATTTCACAAATTAAGATTGGAGGTTACTTGTCTGGCGATTGGTCACACATGCTTTGTTCGAACAAGATATGGAACCAAAGCCACAATTAGGTCTGAACCTATTGCGAAACTTTCACATTGAGCCTTACACTCCAAGTCGATTAATGCCAATTGTTCAACGTTTGATCAAGAAGATCATCCAAGCACCGATGAAGTGACACCAAGGTTGGAAGCATCCCGATTTAACTCTTGATGAATGGGAAAGCAAGGTGCATGCTTTTGATCCTTATCAAGAAATAAAAGAATCGAGTTGGGAGTCTATTGCATACGTGAAGAAAATCAACCTATTCCTAGCATCACCAAGCCAAACCACAAAGATGACAATGAGGTATGGCGGTTGTTTTTGATGGATCAAGGAGTAGACAGGTGCGGGAGGGGGATCCATGCTTGGTTTCACCTCAAGGAGTTAAGTATTATTCAGCTTTTAGATTTCAGTTTGCATGCTCTAATAACATTGTTGAATATGAAGCCTTGGTGCAAGGACTGCATTGGGCAATCAAGAGAGGAATAAAGAACTTGCAAGTCTTTGGTGACAGTGAGTTGATTGTCAACCAAGTTAAGGGGCAACATGCTGTCAAGAATGATCTACTCAAGTGCTACAAGAACAGGGTGTGGGACCTCATTGAAGATTTTGAGGGCTTTAGCATAAAATCCATTCCTAGAAAAGAGAACCAAGCTGCTGACAGGCTTGCAGCAGTTGGGGCAGCCTTTGACGTTGTGGAGAGCATTCAAAAGGACAAGGTACAACCAAACATCCATGTGATTGTGAGGCCTTCAGTGCCAAATAACAATGTAAGTTGGCAAGTGTTTGAAAATGATCAGCAAATCATCCATTTCTTGCAAGAAGAGGCTGAATTCTCAGCCAAAAATCAGGAAAAGTTGGAGCAGCAGTATGGTGACCAAGTGGTGCAGCTGAGAACCAACAAACTACCAAAGGGACTTATTACTTTGGAGTCCATTTTCAATCCTAATGATCAGTTTAGGAAGGAGAAAGCAAACATCTAAGTGAAGGGAGAAGATTCAGTGTCCATCTCAGTAGAAAGAGGCAAATCACTCCAAATTGGTAAGATGACAACTGAGCAAGAAAGGTATGAGTTCATACAACTTTGTCAAGAATTCCCTGATGTGTTTGCTTGGAGCTATGAAGATTTGAAAGGTTTCAATCCCGAGTTAGCTCAACACACCATTGAATTGGATCCAAATACTAAGCCCATCAGGTAGAAACAAAGGCCAGTCAACCCCCACATGGAGCCTCTCATGAGAAAAGAATTGAATAAGTTGATAGAATCAAGAATCATATTCCCTATCAAGCATTCTAGTTGGGTTGCCAACTTGGTTCCAGTCAGAAAGAAGAGTGGGGAAATCAGATTGTGTGTTGACTTCAGAGATTTGAATAGAGCATCTCTCAAGGATCATTATCCACTTCCTTCCATGGAGCAGATTTTACAAGTTGTTGCTGGCTCCGAGAGGTTTTCACTACTTGATGGCTATTCAGGGTATAATCAGATTATGGTGAAGGAAGAAGATCAGTTCAAGACAACCTTTACAACTAAATGGGGAACTTATGCATACAGGAAAATGCCATTTGGGCTGTCCAACGCTGGAGCTACCTTCCAAAGAGCAATGGACATGGCGTTCAAAGGTTTGATTAACAACATTGTACTGATATATCTTGATGATATCACTGTTTTTTCAAAAAATATAGCAGACCACCTCTTTCATTTGAGACAAGTGTTCCAAAGGTGTAGAAGATTTGGAGTCTCCTTGAATCCTAAAAAGTGTGTTTTTCTAGCCCATGAAGGAAAGCTCCTTGGCCACATTGTCTCCAAAGAAGGATTAACAATTGATCCAGAAAGAGTCGAAGCCATAAGAGCACTGCCATTGCCAAGCCACAAGAAGGCCCTTCAAAGTTTCTTGGGAAGAATAAATTTTGTTCGGAGGTTTGTCCCAAATTTTGCAGCCCTTGTCAGACCTATCACCAAGATGCTAAAGAAAAGCATGGCTTTCAAATGGACAAAAGAAGGAAAGGAAAGTTTTGAAGCAATCAAAGAAGCCATCTCTCAAGCCCCAACTCTCATCAACTCGGATTTCTCCAAGGATTTCATCCTCTATGCGTTTGGAGGTGATGATACTATTTCTGTAATTTTGGTACAATGAATAAAGACAATGATGAATAGCCAATTGCTTTCTTCACCAAAGCCCGGAGGACTATGAGGTGAGATATTCTTTCATTGAGAAGCATGTTCTTGCGAAGAATCGGAGCTTGAAGAAATTCAAGCATCTAGTTTCAAACAATAAGGTCCAATTGTTGGTTTCTCATGCGGGGTTAAAGACTTCCTCCTCAATAAAGACTTGAATGAAAAAGGGCGCAGGTTGGATTACTCGTGTCATGGAGTATGACATTGAGATCAAAGTCACCAAGTTGGTAAGAGGAAAAGGATTGGGTGAGCAGTGATCTTGAGCAAACAAGAGGAATCATGCAACGAGAAGGAGGCTATTTTGGCGTTGCAAGACAACCGTGAGCAAGGAAGCACTCAAGAGGAAAATAATGGTGTCCCCACTCCTTGCTGGACCCAAAGTATAATGCACTTCCTAAGCACGAGCCTATGCCCTCCGAGAGATGAACAAGACCAAAAGAAGACACTTCGATTGCAGGCATCCCATATGCCCTTGTTGATGGTGTTTTATTCAAAAGAGATGTGAATGGAGTACTGCTGAGATGCATTGGCACAAATCAGATTCATAAGGTGCTGGAAGAGTTCCATGGTGGACCAGCTGGTGGTCATTTTGCACCAAGAGTGACAACTCTAAAGATCATGAGGGCTGGTTATTATTGGCCCAAGATTTTCAATGATTGTTATGCATGGATCAAGAGGTGCAAGAATTGTGCATTTTTCACAGGTAAAGAGAGGCTAGCTGCCCTCCCATTGCATCCAATTTCAGTTGACCAACCATTCATGCAATGGGGTTTAGACTTCATTGGAGTTATTAATCCCAATTCGAGCCAAGGGCACAAGTGGATTTTAACAGCCACAAATTACTTCACCAAATGGATGAAGCAGTAGCACTCAAGGAAGCAAATGAATCTAGCATCCTAGACTTCTATGAGGGAATAGTAACCAGATTTGGCATACCAGCTACAATAATATCAGATAATGCATTGGCATTCATTGGATCCAAGGTGACTGAATGGGCTGTCAAGAACGGATCTACCTAAGTACTTCATCAAACTATTACCCCGGAGTAATGGCCAGGCTGAATCTACAAACAAGAACTTGTTGAGGATCATTAGGAGGACTCTTGATGAGAATCAGAGGTCTTGGCATACCAAATTGAAATCAGCCTTATGGGCTGATAGGATAACTCCTAAAAGATCTACAGGTAACTCTCCATTCAAGCTTGTTTATGGAAGAGAGGCAATTTTGCCCATATCACTTGAGTTGCCAACATTGGAACTCATGAAACAATTGGAGTTGTTGGAGTTTGAGCCCATGGAAGTCAGATATGCAGAATTGATGGAGCTCCAAGAAATCAAAAATCAGGCATCCCAAGCAATGGAGAAGGATCAGGCTTTGATAAAGAAGACCTTTGATAGAAAGGCCAAGAACAGATCCTTCCAAGTTGGAGATCTAGTGTTAAAATGGGATGCGGATAGAGCAAAACCGGGAAGGCATTCAAAATTTGATGCCATTTGGAGTGGCCCATACATGGTCACAAAGTGTAAGGACAACAATGCTTTCCAGTTGTCTTCATTGGATGGCGAAGAACTGCAGATTCCAGTCAATGGAATCCATCTGAAGCATTGCTACTGAAGGAAATGCTTCACCCTATACATATTAGTTTAGGTTTTTCATTCCTCCAAGTGCTTGTGCACATTTTTTTTTTGTAGATTAGTTTTTCTTTCCCTAAGTGCTTTGGCACAAGCTTGTTGTTCCTGGAGATGTGTTTGCAGGCCTTGCTCCATCAGGTGATATTCCATCTTCCTCCTTGCAGTGTTCTAGTCATTTGGGGTATCAAATAGAGAATTCAATGACTCCATACCCAATGGATTGCTTCAGGCAACTGGTAACTTCATCCAACAGGCAGATGACCCCTCTGAGTCGCCAAAATTGTTATCCAAAATGTGCCCCTGCTCATTTTTTGTGGCTAACTCCTCTCATTTTTTTCCTCTTGTGCCTCAGTCATAATATTTTGCTTTTCAAGCACTCAAAACCTTCTAGAAATGACACCATTGGATAGAGATCTTTCTCAGCTTTCCAGAAAGGTAAAGTTTTCCTCCTAACTCCATGTATTTTTGAAGTTATGGCTCGGCAGAGTTTTTGGAAAAATTTCCCTGAAAGGCCCACGGCCAATGAGATGCCGCCACGTGGCACCTAGAGTGGTGGAGCGCGGGGAAATTTTGGAAAATTTTCCAAATGACCAAAAAGGTGCAAAAATTCAAATTTTTGCCTGCCAACCCGATTTGGCCCTGTTTTGCCCTAAAACTTCAAATGGCCATATCTTTCGATCCAGAGCTCGGTTTTTCGCGTTCTTTATATCAATGGAAAGCTGGTGAAATTCTCTACAAGATTCTGGGGTCATTTTTGCATTTTGATGGAGTTTGGAGAGAGAAAATTGAAAAATTCCTCTGGCACGTGGTCATGGACAGAAATGACGTTTCAACCACCGTTTTAATGAAGAATGGCTCGCATTCTCTCCCAGCATGGCTAAAAATGTCAGGGGATGGGTCTGTAAGGATGCCCATGCTGTTTTGAATGTGTTTTGGTCAATGGTTGAATCCCTTCCATGTTTTCCCGCGTTTCTCTCTCTTGGGCTCGTCCCTTGCACTGTAAAAGCCAGATTTGGCTCATTTTCAAAGGGTTGAACATTTTTTGTGTATTGCAGGTCCCCTTTCTCACCTTGGAAGTGATTTTGGTGGAATATTAGACCTTTTCTAAGAACTGCAACTCATTTTTTCCTCCCAGGTGTTGTAATGCAAGTGATTTTGATGTTAAAATAATAATATAGGCCTGTGATTAATTTTTCATCCTCTGCTGGTGTTGTTTGACTAATTTCTGATTCTTCATTACAGTTATTAGTTTGTGCATGTTGTTTTGTTGTATTTTATGAATTGTGTCAATCTGCAGAAGTGAGAAATACTCACCACTCCTTTGGTGCATCACCTATTAGCATTAGTTTTAGTTTATCTGCATTCTCTATCTCTGTCTCCTTTGGAATTTAGGGTAGGATTAGGAATTTAAACCTCTGCAACTTGTAAGTGATAAATCTGATCAGAGGAGTTAAGGAACCAACCTCTAATCTGGAGATTACTTTCCCATTTTACAAGTCCCACACTTGGGGAGAGGATTCAATGTTGTGCAATCACACTGGATGTCTAAAATATCAAACTAGAAATCTGATCAACATCCATGGGTGTTGCTGATTTGCAACAACAATTTGTTTAATTGATTAGCTTGGAGTTCGAACTCGGAATGAACTCCAAGTTTCTTTTTGAGTTTTACAAGGTGAATGTCAAAGGGTTTTTCTAAATGGAGGAATCTTACTTCTTGAAACAATGTGGATGGAATAGCCTTCATTCGATGTATCCAAGGTCTACCAAGAATCATATTATAGTTGGTTTCCCTATCTATAATATTAAACTTGGTTAAGGTAGTCTTGGGCTAAAGGGTAACTAGGAGGACTATGGTTCCAATAGACGTGGATTTCAAGCTATCATATCCTCTCGGTGTATTCCTAGTGGAAGAATAATTGGTTTCTCTATACCCTTACTTTTGGAGGAAGGAGAAAGGAACGATGTACACAACAACTCCGTCATCGATCATTACTCTCTTAACATAGTTATTACAAACCCATACTTGCAAGTATAATGCGAGATCACCTCTTCGTACCTTATTTAATTTAATTTGAATTAAATTTATATTGCTGAGTAACTATTGTAATGGATAATATATAAATGTTAAAATACAATAATGACATGAGCAAATAAGCGTGCATAATGAAAAACCCTAAGCAAGGAGATGAGATAAGAAGACTTAGCTACTTTCTCGAGTGGAAAAGAAGTGATTTATGTAGGGGAAAGTGTTGAGCAGTTGCAAACTACGCCGTTATGCTTCACTTGTAAATTATGGAACCATAGAATGAATTCGAACAGGGGCGCCAGTGTAGGACAAAGACACTTGGGCGTTGGTGACCAAATCTAGGTGTTGGTGACCAAGTCCAGACCTTTGGTGACCGTGTAAGATCTTAGGATCTGCTTTCTTCTATGTTCAAAGTCTTCATTCTTGATTCATGTTGGTCTCTTAATATTCACTCCTTGATAGTCGAAGATGCTTGTAACCCGCGAAAGAGAAGTTCACATGCACAAGCCCGCAAACCACATCAAACCTAAATAGGAAAATGCATAATGGGTAGTCGGGCTGACCACCAGTGGTCACCTAAAGAGTGAAATTATGACCGAGCATTGCACAACATCTCAGAATCCATGTAGTTCTAGTGTGTGTGTGTGTGTGTGTGTAGAAATAATTCCCTAGGATGCCCTTGTACAAGTTATACAAATGATAATAGGTTGTAGCTAGAATGTAGCAATGTAATAGTATGTGTGGATGGAATAGAATAGACTTCCCCTTTCTATGTGGTGTATGCAAAAGTATGTAGCCCTTGTCCCTTAAATGCATGCTAGATGGATGTCATTGGAGTGCTTTTTTGCCTTTGGATGCAAACTTAGGTGATGATAGTAATGCTTAGTTTGTGGTCCTTATTTTAGAGAAGTAATTAAGTATATATGTGTATATATATATAATTCCCTTGTTTGAATTTCGTAATTGACAATTGGAAGGCCGACCCATAAAGGGTGAGGAGCACTGTATGGACAAGCACTGGGTCTTGGTGTCCTAACCAGCGCCAGTGTCCGATCTGGAGGACATTTTGGGATGTTTGGGAGTTCCCTAAATATCCCTAAACCACAATAGAGTGGTAGATCATTTAATGAGCTTTCCATCAATACCTAGAATGCGAGAAAATAGACATTGTATGCTCAAGATACAATCTGTCAAAGTTTGGTCAACACTTAGACTCTACATGGTCAATTGACCAATGTGGCAGTGAGACGTGACGGAAGCAGAGTGTATTCAGAGGAGCTAAAGAAAAATGTTGTTTTGTGACGCCAATCTTCAATAATCATATTCAAATGGGTGGACCCCATTTTTTACTAGCCAGGGGCCCTCGGCCAGTTTGGCACACTCTTTTCACAGAGGGGTGCCTTTGCCACCGCATCATTTTTCACCACATGGTGGGTCCTTAGGCCACCACGTGGCCTACCACCATGATGACAGTGCAATTATACCAAGCCAACTCGGTTTGATATTGGCTAACTCGTCGAAACAAGTTCTACATAGCTCGGCGAGCTATCCATTCAACTCCATGTTCGAGCTTTGCATTATATTGGAGGACTGAGCTAATATCTACGTTCAGGCTATGCATTTATCCACATAGAAGGGCGAGTAAGCCGAGCCAACTCAACAAATGGGTTATTACCACAGTCGATCCAACCAAATGGGCTCTTACATTAACTCGCCACCACTTTGCCCAAACATTCATGGGGGCAAAAGTATTATTTCGTGGCCATGTCATGTCTACACTAAGGTGGTAGGGACTTTTTAATGGCCAAGGCAGGTTATACATGCACATATGTGGGATTAAGCATCCCAACCAACTGAATTGCTAAGCGAAGACCCACGTGGCAAGTGGGGGCAATGCATCAATGGTGTAGACTAGTCAATACCTACATGGCTAAGGTGGGCGGTGAAGGTTTTAATAAACCAATAGTATTTTAATCCCACCATATAAGTCATATCCACGTTTATGTGGATTAAATATTAAAACGGTGGCATATTATTAATAGCCTAAGTCTTATTTTAAAACTTGCCATTAAAGCCACCGTTATTAAATCCCAATCAAAATATCTATAACGGTGGTAGGGAGAATCGAATCCCGACCACTCACCTTGCTAAATTTAGCCCTCGTCATTATGGCAAGAAGGGTGATTTAGCCTATATTTAGGCTCACTGGGATATGCATACACAAAAATGTTCTGTGGAGAAGTTATATGCTTAAAGGGGTAATTTTATAAATCACCATTTTAGGAGGACTTAGGCTCAAAATTAGGCCTTGGTGTAAAAGGATATATTCTCAGAATTTCCTCATGCTTCCAATGGTGATATTATTTTCTTGATTTGGAGGATTTTTTATGTCGTTTTACCCTATGGAAGTCATATCAATGCTTGGAGTTCTACTGGATCCCTCGTCAAACGTGCCTCTCATCACAGGAAGACTTTTGAAGACTTATTCTTTTGCGATGGTCACTATAAGCTAAGTTTTTTCTACTTCTCATTGGACTTGGATCAGTTCTCGTATTCATCCTTTTCCGGTTCAAATTCCTAGGAATCAACTGGATTCTGGGTCAGCGTTGTATCTGGTTCGGATTCATACTAAATCAACTAGGTATGTGATCACTTTTATTTATTAGTTTGGAGTCTTAGGAATCAACTGTAAACTATCTTGGTTCAGGTTGTACATTCATAAATTCATTATAAATTGTATATGTTTACAATCGAAGTTTAATGAATCGGTTCAACATTTGAACCCGAGAGACGCGTGGCATTTGCCGAACTCCATTATCAATTTTCTTTGCAGTGTGTGTGCTTTATTTACATTGCATTTTCATTAAAATTGATAATATTTATGAAGTTTTAAAAGTACAAGTGCCTATAGGGGGTCCATAGACAATTCAAAAAATTTACCCCTATTTACGGATCAAGTTGGTATCGAGTTGGTTTTTGTGATTGCTTCATTTACATGTAGATCCTAGTTTGTGATTTATTCATCCCATCAGTGCATACTATTTGGTTTGATCTTCTTACTCGGTAGTTTTTCAGTATTTTGGGGATCAGTTGGTTTGCAAGGTAATCATGGGAAAATCATTGAAGAGGGAAAGACTAGAAGAGCTCGAGAGCATCAATCGATAGATCTAGGAGGAAAATGCATTCCTACGATGCAAGCCATATTCCTCAAGAGCAAGTTGATTGGTTGAAAGCAGAGCTAGAATCAAAGGATGAGATTTTGATCAGTTTCCAATGTGGTGATCAGAAGAAGGAAATTCCTTCTACTTCAGATACAATGACCATGAAAGAGTGCATTGTAAGTTACTCACCATGGGAATCTTCTTCTTCCCCCATTCGGTTTCGATTTAGGTAACAATGTATTTGATTCATTTAAAAACATATTAGAGGCATTAGATCCAAATTGTTATTTAAGATGGGTTTTAATGGAATATTTCTTAGAAAATATAGTCAAAGCATTACTAACCAAATACAAGTTGAGGATTGTCTTTGTTTTGCAAAATTGGGTTTTACTAGTGCGGGAATGGATATTGGAGAATGCTCTAAACATGCTAATGAAAGACAAGCTTCCGAAGGCCAAGTGAATACCCCACTAGTGATGCGAGGCAAATTTGGTACAGGAATCACGTGCTTCTTCATTAGAGGATATAGTCAAGAAGAAAATTCAGCGTAGAGGTATCGAGATTCCACCTCCACTTTCTTACCATAAGCACCATGAAGGTTGTAAAAATTCTGATCCACTCTTTCAATTTAAGAAGTTTGGATTTGATATTCAGAAAATGTGGCATGCGTTTCCTTGTACATTTTGTGGGATGCATAACCATTATGTTGCCAGATGTTGGAAGAGAAGGACATTGTTGAAGAAGTTGTTGTCGTTCGTTAGGAACAAGGAAAATCGAAACTTCCATCTCGTCATTCAAAGGAAAGAAAGGGCAAGCGGATTTCCTCATCTTAAAAGAAGGTAACGAGGAATTTTTGCTTGTTTTCATGTGAATGGGCATCGGTGGACACTTGTTGGAAACTTCATCCATCTCGCCATCATAGTAATGGTAAGAAAAATATGGAATACAAACTTGTGGAAAAGGTAAATGAAGTTGTGACTCCACCACCAGTTGAAAATTCAACCCTGGATCAGGTAATACACAGATGAAAGTCTGTTAGCATGGGTTGGTAAACAATTTTTTAACTTTATATTGCATAACTCTTGATTGTTAGCATGCATTTTTAAGACCCATTTTGGGCACTATTTTTACATATGATGCTTACAAATGTAAGACCCCATCAAAGGAAAATTGTGACCCAACACATAATGTTGTGAGTAGCGAAATTTCTTTGTAAGAAATTGTGCAGAAAATGTTTTCAAGAGCTCGAGATCCTTAGTACATTGGGTGTATCATCAAGATCATTCGGCTTTGGCGGAGGATCATTATCTTTGTTGAGCTCTTGGCATCAACTTGGATATTCATTTTATGAAGAGGCATAGTCATGCAACAAAATGGTAATCGATCGCTGGTGACATCTAGCAACGGGTCGAATGTCACTCGTGTGGAGGCTACTTGTGGTCGTGTAGTAGAGGAGTACCTAATTGTCATCGTTAGTCGGGACTTATACCATGTAGAGGTAAAAGTCATGTAGCAGGATAAAAATTCACCACCGGACACTTCTCAGTCACTGCAGATGTAGAGGCTATGTAACGAGGTGAAAGAAAGTGTCTTCTTCAATTAGCACCAACTTTGTTCTGTGTAGAGGTAGTGTTCGTGCAATAGAATGAAAATTACTAGGAGGTGTCAATAGTGTGGCTTAAATGCCACAAGTCCCGGGTCCATCCATCACCAAGCTTGATTGTGGAGTAGCGACTTCATGAGTAGATCTCTTCTCAACAACCAGAGGTTCGGGGTTTACAAGCTTTTGGTGGACAAAAATCCTTCTCACTAAGGAGGTGTGATCTGGAGTACATTTTCGAACATTCAAGAATTCCTAAATCTCCCTAAACCACAACAAAGTGGTAGAGAATTTAACGAGCTTTCTGTCGATACTTAGAACATGGAAAACAAACATTGTATGCTCAAGATACAGTCCAAAGTTTGGGCAACTCTTAGAATCTACAGGTCAACTCGACCAATGTGGCGCGACATGTGGCGAAAGGAGAGTGTATTCGGAGGAGGAAAAAAAGTTTAGCGAGGCCGTTTTGACACTCGTATTCGGATGGATGGACCCCACTTTTTATTGGCCGACCAGGTTTGACACACTCTTTTCATGGAGGGGTGCCTTTGCTGCCTAATCATTTTTTTCCATGTATTTGCCACGTGGTGGGTCCTTAGGCCTCCATGTGCCCCGCCACCATGATGACAAGACAATTATACCAAGCCAACTTGGTTTGATATTAGCCATCTCATCGTAACAAGTTCTACATAGCTCGATGAGCTCTCCACATACTTGGGTGAGCTATCCTTTCAACTCCATATTCAGGATTTACATTATATTGGAGGATTGAACAACTATCTATGTTTGGGTTATGCATCTATCCACATGGAAGGGCGAGTAAGCCGAGCCAACTCAACGAATGGGTTATTGCCACGGTCCAAGCCAGCGATATGGGCTCCTACATCTTAAGCATTCACGGGGGACAAAAGTATTATTTCGTGGCCATGCCACGTCTACACTAAAGCGGCATGGCCTTTTTAATGGCCAAAGCAAGTTATACATGCATGTATGTGGGATTAAGCATCCCCACCGACTGAAATGATAAGTGAACACCCACGTGGCAAGTGGGGCCGATGCATTAATTGTGTAGAACTGTTAATACCTGTGTGGCCAAGGTGGGTAGTGAAGGTTTTCATAAACTAATACTATTTTAAACCTACCATATAAGTCATATCCACGGTTATTTGGATTAAATATTAAAGCGGTGGCATATTATTAATAATAACCTAAGTGCTATTTTAAAACTTGGCATTAAGGCCACGATTATTAAATCCCAATCAAAATATATGTAACGATGGTAGGGAGAATCAAACCCCAACCACTTGCCTTGCTAAAATTAGCCCTCGCCATTATAGTATAAAGGGTAACTTATCCTTTATATAGGCTTATTGGGATGGGTATACACAAAATCAAGTTATGTGCAAAAGCTATATGCTTAAAGGGGTAGTTTTATAAATCACCATTTTAGGAGGACTTGGGCTCAAAATTAGCCTTTGGTGTAAAAGGAGACATTCTCATAATTTCCTCATGCTTCTAATGGTGATATTATTTTCCTAATTTGGAGGACTTTTTGAGCCATTATACCCCGCGGAAGTCATATCAATTCTTGGAGTTCTCTTTGAGTCCTCGTCAAGCATGCCTCTCATCACAAGAAGAATTTTGAAGACTTATTCTTCTGCAATGGCCACTATAAGCTGAGTTTCTACTTCTCAATGGACTTGGAGCAGTTCTTGTCTTCATCCTTTTCCAATTTAGATTCCTTGGAATCAACTAGATTTTTGGTCACCTTTGTATCTGGTTTGGATTCATATTGAATCAACTGGGTACATGATCACTTTTATTTATCAGTTCAGAGTCTTCAAATCAATTGGTAAATTATCTTGGTTCAGGTTATACATTCATAAATTCATTGTAAATTGTATCTATTTGTAATCGAAGTGTAATGAATCGGTTCAACATTTGAACCCGGAGACGTAGGCATTTGCCGAACTCCATTATCAATTTTCTTTGCAGTGTGTGTGTGCTTTATTTACATTGCATTTTCATTAAAATTGATAATATTTACAGACTTAAAAAATTACAAGTGCCTATATGGGGTTCGTAGAGAGTTCGAAAAATTTACCCCATTTACGGATCAATGCCCAAGGCCATTAAGGATAAATCAATCAAGTTCTGAGGAGAAGTAGGGTGTGTAATACCAAAGAGAAAACAAGAAACCAAGAAAAGAGGCCAAAGATAATTGTCAATCACTTGTTTTCTTGCATATGAATCATATATACATTAGTTGCTTTTGGACCTAGAAATGAACCCAAGTGCATGATTTTGTGTCTACAATGCCAATTCAACGTCTCGAAGGCACCTTACTTATGTCAAATACAAATCCCGTATCTCTTTCATTTTGACCCGAAGGATAAATGTCAAATTTGATGCGGTTGATTTGGGCCACCGGAGGGGGTGTGACATGCACTAAATGGCCAAGACCCAATGTTTCTAACAAAGGAGACCGTGAGTGGAGAATTCTTCAAATAATGCAAAAAGGAAATATGAGAAAAGGTCTTATTAAGATTTTTGATTAAATCATAAGCTTCTACATGTTTGGGAACTACGGGTGAGTCATCCTACACTAGAGGATATGCAGGAAGAGGATGCAAGATGTACTCTTGAGTATGAGTAGTTGTATTGACCTTTGGCTCTTGCTTTCTAATTCAACCAAACCTATGATTTTCATCTTGTTTCTCCGGTCCAAGTTAGGAGTAACTCGAGGATCATTGGATGTTGAACCTTTATGATCATTAGTTGCTACAAGAATCCCTTTGTTAGCATTATGAGGGTTAGGATTTTCATTTTCAAGATGCTTGGGGAAAGTGTAGATACTAAATCACGCACTTGGGTACATTTCTAGGTCCTAAACACATACTAGCATTCATATGATTCATAAGCAAGAAAACTAGTAATTGACGTCTGTTCTTGCCTCTTTTGTATTTTTCTTATTTTCTATTTGGCCTTACACACCCTATAGCCCAGTCATTATTTTACTTATTTATCTTGTATGAATCTAGACACTAACACCCAACCATGACAAGCACCCCCGACTCTTTTCTACTTTACTCGCTTCTTTTGGGTCTCTTTTATCTTTTGGGCACATTTTTCACTTATGGGCTGGCCTTCCAGTTGTCAATTACAAAATTCAAACAAGGGAATCATATAAATACATAGTTATGTGTTCAAAGGGATTGAGCTCTAAGCATTATTACTATCACCTAATCTTGCACTCAAAAGGCACCTAAAGCACTTCAAAGCATCCATTTGGCATTCAATCAAGGGACAAGGGATTGCATTTTCTGCATACACTGCATAGGAAGGGGAAGTTCATTATTCCATCCACACATCTATCTACATTACTACATCTAGCTACAACCTATTATCAAGTGCACTTGCACAAGGGCATCCTAGGGCACGATTCTTACACACACTCACTAGAACTACATGGAGTCTGAGATGTAGTGCAATGCTTGGTTGTAATCTCACTCTATCGGGTGATCGTCGGGGTCAATCCAACTCCCCATATTACATATTTATTTTTGTATTTGATGTGGTATTACGGGTTTTGCAAGTGAATCTTTCTTTTACAGGTTACAGATACCTCGACAATCATATTGTGACATACACGTGACTAACACAGAATATTTATGACACTTGTGTGATACAATGAAGATCAAGTTCTGACCATTTTCGCAATCACATGCACCTAGTAGAGATCACCATCGCTCAAGCGCCCTGTCTGCCTGCCCTAGGTACCACAGTCCCAGGCTCATTCCTACAAGTGTGTAATTTATCTAGAAAATTTACGATAGTCTTCACTTCCTGTTCAATAATTTTCGCAACTTATGTATCGATCCCGAATCAAGTCAAGTCACTAAGTCCATTCCTCTCTCTCTTGTACTTAGGGTTTCATATTTTACTAGCTTATTGCTTATCTTAAATATGTATTTTAGAATTTATTTATCATTCGTTACTCTTTAATTAGGGTTTTACAAATATTACAATTTTTTTAAATCATTTGGTGAACCCATCGCTCGAATCCCACCTTCTCTCTAAGGTCTTATTTTCATTCCCATCACTCGTAGTGGTCATCTTAGTTATTTTGAATACATTAAGCTTCCTCCTTCTATTCGCAAGTCTTCTAAGTTAATGGTTGAATTTGATAACCCCTTTGCTAACTCACAAAATGTTCCTAAAAAGACATTGAAACATCTGATAGTGAACAATCTTACGATGAGGATACCAACATTGATCAAGAGTAATTAGACAAGCTTACTAATTTCCTTCAAGCATTGTGTACCAAACCTACACATATTTTGCATATTCTCCATGCTTTGCTTGTTACCAAACACTCTCACGATGTTACTTCTCCACCTCTTGTAGGTTCTTCTTTAGTTGTCATGGCCTCCACCCAACCCCTTCACATTCCTACTTTCATTCCTACTTCCATTCCTACTTCCATTCCTACTTCCATTCCTACTTCTATTCCTACTTCCATTCCTACCTCCACCACTCCCCTGCTTCATCTCAATGCTTCTAATAAACATCCGGTTCCTCTTCTTCGGCACACAAGACCTATCTTCTCTCTACCATGATCTCAAATTCAAATCATCAACAAGCTACTTCGCGTGCTTCTCCATCTCTTGATTCCTCCTTACTTCTTCACACTCCTTTTGCACCCACCATTTCTACTTATTCACTTCCTCTCAATTTCTTCACCCCTAAGTTGCCCACTTTCAATGGCCATGGTGACCCTCAAGAGCATCTCTGAGCTTTTCATGTGGCATGTCTAAATTATGCGGATGATCACACATTGCTTGTCAAGATATTTCATAGGAGTCTTCAAGATTATGCCATGTGTTGGTTCTATGATCTAATTGTGCACTCGGTAACTTTTTCACGCATCTCTAAGCTAATGCTTTTCTTGCTCACTTTTCAATCAATATCAACACTAAGATCTCTTATGTGGAACCTGCTCAAATCAAACAATGATCTAATGAACATCTAGCGAGATAATGTATTACGTTATAAGAACAACCTAACTAAGATAACAAATGTACTTGTTGATTTTGAATTATAAGATCTTTTTGTGTAAAGTCTCTTACCACCATTATAATAGGGTGTTATCTTTGAAACCTCTCCTTCTTTTGATCAATTATGCCATATGCTCAAAATGTGTGAAGTCAAATTACTTTCTATGGGCAAGCTCAAATATCAAGATTCTTCTTCTTCATCTTCTTCTACTAGGTTTCAATCTAAGTCAACATTCAAACCTTCTCCTAAACCTATTGAAGCAAAGGCAACTGTCAATGTCGTCTCTCCTCTTGAAAGGCTTCAATGGAAACCTCCAAAGCGTACTTTTACTAAATTTCCATATGCACCTCGATTTCTGCTTCCTCAACTTCTTGAAAGAAATCTCATCACTCTTCTACCTCCTCTCTATCTTGATCCATCTTTCCTTGTGGCCATAATTATGATGAAAATGCTAAATATGAATATCATCAATGCATTAGACATTCTATCAATCATTGCTTCAAGATTCGTCATCTCATACATGATCTTATTAACAATAATTCATTGGAGCTTCCCACTCCATCTTCTTCTTCTAAACCATTCAATGATAATAACAAGATCAAAATATTTAATGATCATTTTCCCAAACATGCTACACAAACTATTGACGCTTTAGATAATCATGCATATCATGTTGTGCCTCCTCCTTCATCTAGGCCTCTTGACTTTCTTTTCACTTCTTTTGATACATGACCACCAACTATTTCATTTTCAGATGATGATTATCATGCAACATTTTATTTTGATTCATTAGCACATCAATGCTTCCATTGTGTCATATACTATTAATAACACTATGATCTATCAAGAGGCTCCTATGAGTCTATGGTATCTTGCAGTTCTCAAGGCTATCAACTGTCCAATATCGACTATCTCATATCCAGTTCCTCGTTCTTTTGGCTACATCAAGCTATCCATTACAGTTGGGCCTCTTACTATGCTCATGTCATTCATTATGGCATATTCAATCAAAGGTTGTGACATATTCTTAGGTCTTCCTTGGTTCCACACTTTGCTCAAGCTATTCCTTCCATGAATCATTTATGTCTTAAGTTCATACACAATAAACAAGTTGTCACTATTAAAGGCATTCCACCATACACACCATTGCCTCTACCTCCTCTTGATGATTTTCTTCCACTAGTCTCAACATCTAGGTCTCTTGGGCCTCTCAAATCTTAAACACATTCAACCTAGTTCTCCTCTTCGCACACGTCCCACTTCGTGATGCTCTCGTCCTCATAGTCTCGCTAGTCCATCTTGTCGGCATAAGTCACCTACACGGAAACATCTTCACATAGTTATTCACCTCCTCCTTCACCTCGTAGGTCTACTTCACATAGGTGTTCACCACCTCCTTCACCTCATAGGTCTACTTCACATAGGTGTTCACCACCTCTTTTGCCACATAAGTTTCCTTCATATGTACATCGTCCTTCACATACACCATCAATCTTAGAACATTACCACATGCCTTTATTAGGTGGAGGACCCTTTCCTTTCACTCTCATCAGATAGCTTACTCTTCATCACACACTCGGGGGCATCATACTTTCTTTCCTCCCATTTTTCAATCATGATCAATTCTTTCTAATTTCTACACATACACATTACACTCTTGTCTTTTACATCTAGTCACTTTTACACATCTTGATACACAACTTTTATTGTCATTACCTTATGACACACTATAGTTCCATGGTTCATTCTCGACTATTGAGGGTCTTAATATGAAATGAACCTCACCATCATTCACTCTTCATGATCTATGCTTCACGATCTACCTTTCTAGCGCATATTTTCAAACCATTTCCCGATGACAAAATCTTGTTCTATTGTTCATTCTTGATTTTGAGGGGTCTTTTATAAATGAACCTCATCTTATGCTCATGCACATTCACCGTGGGGCATGCTACTTCTATCATATTCACATTGCATACCATCCCATTCACACTCATAAACTTCATAATGCATATCTTGGTTACACTTTTATTGCTTGTTTATACTTACATGTGCACTTTGTTTCCCATGCTAGATGGATACTTAGCATGTCAATACTCTTTTCTATATACACATGTATGTCACTTAGTCTTTGAAGATGTCTTGGTCCTTAAATGCTACAATGATGCTTGGCATTGTACCTCTTACCAATCCCACCGAGGTTCATGAGGGCATTTATTCTCTCACACATTACAGGTGCTATCATTTCATCATATACTATTTACTATTCTTAATAACACACTACTTTATAATGGTACATACATGCTTTGACATACTTTTTATCTTTCTAACATGCTAACGGGTGCTTCATGTGTAACATTTTCCTTGCAAGACTATTTGCCACCATGGTTGTCTGATATAGTTTGCTTGTCATTGATTTCTACTTGTATACTATTTTTTTAGCTATGCCCTATGTCTTGTATGATCACTTTTTGTATGCTTTTGGCCGCTTCAGCCCTGATTGTCTTGTGACATTGTGAGTGATGTCCCATGTTTGAAACCTACTTTTCGTGTTCTATCTTATATGCACATTTTCTTGTTTCACTATTTTCTATGACATGTTTGCTTCTTTTGCTACTAACACATATATCTAGCCACTTTGTTTTCATGTGCCTTGGTTTCTACCATGTTCATCCCCTCCCCCTATAGGGTTACAATTTCATATCAACATCGGGTCCTCTTTTTTGGCTGCACACTCCTACCAACATCACATACACCCCAATCGATGGGGGCATACTTGGGGTGAACAAATCACCCCATACAAAAGCACAAAGCTACAACACATAGACATAACTATAAAGTCACATAACAACCTAGAATTTGACTTTGGTCATCAAAGCAACATAGATACCAGTGCCTAGGCTTAGACAAGAGTGCACGTGCACCTGTGTCCTCTCTTGGGCACTCATGTCTTAGGGGCACACATAATTAGTTTCCCAAATCAGCACGGTTCAGATAAGCCTTTAGAGATTTTGACAGTATCAGGCAAAATCCTTTAGCAACAGAATGCATGCAATCTCCTATATTTAGTTGAATCGATAAAACTTGGAACAAAATAGGGACACACCATATGCAGTGGTGTTTATTAGGAAGAGTCATGGATGGAGAGTAATACTAGACCTCTCTCCCCAACACTTGTTCTTTGGCATGAGATCGCCCAAAAACTCACTTTTGGCTTGAGATCTCCCAACAAACTCATTCTTAGCATAAGATCACCCAAAAAAACTCACTCTTCACAACATTTTCAGACACTTTTCTATCCTTTTACACTCTTCTACATTAGGTGCACACTTTCCTTTTACACTCTTTTACATACTTAGGCAAATGTTTCATATACACAAATTTGAGTACTCCTTCACCCTTCTTTTACAGTGCCCTTCCTCAACACGTAACAAGAAGCCACAAAAATAAGCACACCAACATGTACAACATGATACAATGCATACACTTCACCCCCTAGGGTCACTTTCTCTTCTAGTTTCCATGCTTCATTTTTACATCATTCCATGCTTCACTTGTCCACTTGGCATGCATTTCACCTCATGCTCTACATGGTTATTAGGTATACATCTCTTATCTACTTTATTTTATCAAGTACTCACTCAACGACATAAAATGGGGAAAATGTAGACACTAAGTCACACACTTGGGTGCATTTTAAGTTCCTAAACACATACTAGCATTCATATGATTCCTAAGCAAGAAAACTAGTAATTGAGCAACTATCCTTGGCCTCTTTTATGTGTTTTTTTGTTTTCTATTTGGCCTTATACACCCTACAACCTAGTCGGTATTTTACTTATTTATATTTTATGAATCTAGATACCAACGCCTAGCTAGGACAAAAGCACCCAGTGCACCCCGACCCTTTTCCACTTTACTCACTTCTTTTGGGTCTCTTTTATCTTTTGGGCACCTTTTTCACTTATGGGTTGGCCTTCCAGTTGTCAATTATAAAATTCAAACAAGGGAATCATATAAATACATAGTTATGTGTTCAAAATAAGGGACCAAGCTCTAAACATTATTACTATCACCTAAGCTTGCACTCAAAAGGAACCTAAAGCACTTCAAAGCATCCATTTGGCATTCAATCAAGGGACAAGGGACTGCATTTTATGCATACACTTGCATAGGAAGGGGAAGTTCATTATTCCATCCACACATCTATCTACATTGCTACATCTAGCTACAACCCGCTATCAAGTGCACTTGCATAAGGGCATCCTAGGGCACAATTCTTACACACACTCATCGAACTACATGGAGTATGAGATGTAGTGTAGTGTTTGGTTGTAGGATTACTTTTGTCGAGTGACCACCGAGGCAGTCTAACTCCCCATATTACATCTTTCTTTTTGGATTTGATGAGGTATTATGAGTTTTGCAGTGAATCTTTCTTTTGCAGGTTACAGGTACCTTGGCGATCATATTGCGACATACAAGTGACTAACACATAATATTTGTGACACTTGTGTGACACATTGAAGATCAAGTTCTGACCATTTTCGCAGTCACAGGCACCCAATATAGGTCACCAAAGCACCTAGGCGCCCTGTCTTGCCCCAAGCACTGTGTCTGTGCTCATTCGTACACTCACGTAATTTATCTAGAGCATGTACGACAGTCTTCACTTCCTATTCAATAATTTTTCCTACCTGCATCAGTCCTAGATCAAGTACAAGTCAGTTAAGTCCATTCCTCTCTCTTTCACTTAGGGTTTCATATTTTACTAGCTTATTTCTTGTGTCAAATATGTATTTTAGTGTTTATTTATTATATGTTACTCTGTAATTAGGGTTTTACAAAAATTACATTTTTTAAAATAAGAAAGGATCCCTACAGATTCCTAGGTTGGCATTTTGAGGAGTGACAGGTCCCATATGAGTGTTATGAGGGGCTCCTCTAGGGATTGATAAGAACATGTCAATGAAAACTTGGCATTGGTCTTCGAGACCCATTGAATAATTTTTACAATCCTTATAAGACCAATCATCATGACTAACCACTCTATGAACCCATAATACACATTAGGATCATAATCCCTTGGTCTTTGGTTTGGACCTTGTTATGGACTGTAGTTCTGATTATTGTTCTAGAATTGGTTATTGTAATTATAATTCACAGCCGTTGGCCGGGGGTTTGGGAGTGGTTTGGCCTTGGGCTGAGCCTCTTGAGGAGGATGACTTAAGTCAACTGTGTGTTGATAGAGGGAATGGGCTTGTTAATTATTTGATTGTTCATGTTCCCATTATTATTTTTTACACTATTGGTGTTCACAACATTGAGATTTTTAGGTTGATTAGTCACACCATCTGTAGTGATACCACGGTTACGGTTGAGGTCCTTAGGTCATTGTTTATTGCTAGAATTGTTTTGGTTATTATGTCCACTATCGATAAATGCTTGGTCAATGCGGGGTGCTCCCTCTAACACTTCCTCGTAACTATGAAGGGGAAAATTTTTACTTCCTCCTTTGTTTCTTGATTGAGTGAGTGGAGGAAGAGGTCACAGAGTTCCGTCTAGTCCATATTTAGAGCACTCACGAAAGAGTAGAGGACTTTTCACCAACTCGAATGAAGTGGGCAACATACTGCGTTTTGCTCTTGATTGATATGAAATAATTCTCTAATTCCCGTTTGTAAAAACTATTTCATATTGAAGGATTTAATAAACTCAAACACAAGTTGTTTGAAGAAATGTATAGATGTTTCATTAATTCAAGAGTAGTACCAATCCAAAGTAATTCCTTTAAAGGTTTTAGGAAATATATTGGTAACAACTGCATCCCAAGGAAGTAATTCTCTGATTACAACAACATATGCCTTGATGTGGACATTGGGATATCCATCTCCTTTGAATTTATGGAGGTCCGTAAATGGTCTCGGGAGCATTACACCTCGTATCTTTAAGTCGAGAGGTTGTTTCAAGTATTTAGAATAAGTTTCCACTGTAAGACTCAACCATTGAAGACCCTTTGTGAGTAGGAGGAGGTGGAGAAGGAAATTGGTAAGGTGTAGTATAGGTGTTGTCCAGGGCATAAGGAACCCCTTGACGCTATGTGTAAGGACCAGGAAAAGTGTGCATGTCCATTTGAGGAGATTTCAAATACATATGAACATAGGGAAGAAAAACACTAGGATATGGGCTAGTGGGCGTAAAACCAAAGAACATCACATTTTTCGGAGGAATAATATTTAAGAATGCAATTTTGGTTAATAGGAAGTATGAGGTTCCATTATTGGCATGACTAACCCTATAAGGAGATCACTAGGATCGAGAACACCCAAGTAAACTGATGGGGTGATTACTACACCAAATGAATATTAGTGGCGGTGTATAGTTTTGATGTTGGGCTCATTGGGGGATGTTACCTTGCCCCCAAAATTATACAGGTCACAAATCTTGGGTGATCTATAACTCTTTAATCCTACCCACCAAATTTGAAACATCATCACCGGGTGAAGGATGTGAACCTTGTTTAGGCCTATGTTGCACATTGTTTGGTTATGAGGGTACATGATACCCTATTATGAATCTAGTCATTGGTTTCCCCACCCTTTTGAGGTGTAATTTTTGTTTTGGGTGGGGTTGGGGTACCATTATTTTGAAGGACATATGTGTATCCTTGTATCTTATCTAAAAACCCATCTAAGGTATTGAGGTGGTCACCACTTTTGGTGAACTACACTAAGAGTTCATCGTTTGGCTGTAAATAAGATGGAAAGGATTCATATTGCTGGAGACTAGTTTGGGGTATTGATAAGACCTGTGGATAAGGGAATTGTTCTCCCGTGAAAGTCACATTTTTAGAGTTGGAGAACTCTACTTGAGGGTCGTGATTTGGTTGATCTATCTCCTCAATTCTTACAATTAAATTAGTTATATGGGGAGATACAAATTTATGGGAATAGTTATCACCCACCCCGATAATGATGGTGATTGTTATGGACTCATATGATTGTAATAGGCTTCAAGACCTAAAATAGGCTTGGTATATTCCTGACCCGACATATTCGGGGGTGTATAAACACCCACAGTAGAATAATGGGAGAGGAGAAGGATGGATGAAAGAAAAGAAAAGAAATGGATACAAAAAGGAACTAGTCCTTCACATCGGGTTCACCAATTTTGTACGCTTAAAAATCTACAAGTGAATTTGGACACACTCGACTTCTTGAGGTCATGCCAAGACAAACCGAATGTGATAGATGGAATGGTAATGTGATGAGTAGATATGGTATAGATGGGTTAGGTGGGAAAAATGGTAAGAACATGATCAATGATCAAGGCAATCATAGATGCTCAACTTGTAAATTGGGGATTTGCTCGTTGAGAGTGACGAATGCCCGTATAACCTCTCGTGGAGGGTGATGGTGTGGTCAAGAATGATTGTTTTCTATAGACTTCGGTCTATATTAGTAAGATTGAGTATAACTCGACCTAATTGATGGATACGAGGGAATTGTCCTTCCTCCAAATATTCCTCTCTAAAGAGGGTCATGTAAGAATGAGAGGAGATGTGTAAAGGAAAAACTAAGGGTTGTGTGGTCTAACCCTATCGACTTGGTTGGCCCAATATTCTTCTATGATTTCTACTTCGTCGTTAAGGGTGTTAAGTTGGCCAATGATTTCTAGTGGCATAGGAGTTGCTCTAAAGACTAGTTGATGTAAACCTAGGTCAATATCTCGTTGAAGTCTATTAATGTTGGGTTGGTTTATAATTGGGTAAAAGATTCTTTAACATGGTTGAGGTGGACCTAGAATGGTCATGTGGGCACCAATTCAGTAAGGATGGAAGAAAAACAAACAACTAGTAACCAGAAGGGACGAAGAGCTAAGTACGAGTAGCCTAGACCACTAAGGAAACAAGGATTGTGTTCATTCCAATTCTAATCTACTTTTAATTCTTATCTTTAAATAAACAAAAAAATGAATCTAAATTAAATAAAAGACAATTTTTCCCCTTTTAATCTAATTAAATTCAATTTTCCAATATTTAATTAAAGCAAAACAAAACAAACAAACTAATTCTTTTTGTATATTTTCATAAAATATTTTAAATAAAATAAATGAACAAAGCTAATTAAACTTCTAAACTATATTTTTGTGTTTTCTAGTTTTTGAGGAATTAAATAAAATAAAAGTTACAGACACAGACAAAGAAATTAATCTAAATAAAACAATCTACTTCTAAGTTAAAATAAATTTTTAAAAACGGGAAAAGACAGGATGTGGCTACTCCTCTATCATAGGATTGTGGAATTAAATACAATTTAAATAGAAGATGTGCTCTAAATTATTATTCTAGAAATGTAATTTTTTTAACTACTTGTGCCTCGATTCACGGAAGAAAGGAATATTCTCAAAAGCAATTTCTTCTTTACCCATAAAATTCCCACAAAATCAAAATAAACTACGTGAATGATTTGAAATGAAGAAACAAAAAAGAACATAGACACATAATATTCCTCCAACTTATTTCCCTTGCAGATCCACAAGGATAAGTAGAGAAGAATTTATCATTGGAAAACTTGTGCAGATAGTGCATAGACAAAATTGGAAATGAAGATGTAATGAATTCTACCACTTTAAAACAAATTATATTTCTTCTAATCTAACGACAATAATCAATTGAAAGCTTTAAAAGAAATCAAAACATCCCCAACTTGTAATCATTGATATGTGATAATATTCAGGTGTGGTGGTGTATTATGTCTCTTTAGATTCATTTTCCTTTACAAAGATGATTTTTAGATGATCCAAGGTATGCAATGCTAATAGGTAGCAAAATGAACAAGAAGGATGGGTGTGGCGATAGGTTACAAAAATCGGTAGAATACAATATTGGATATAACAGGGTAATGAACTCGTTGCATGTGTAGTTCCTAGTAATATTTTGGTAGAATAAATTTGTAAAACAAATATGAAAACTCCAATCCAACATTCAAATGAAATCTAGGTTTTTATAAAAAAAATATGGGGAAGAAGAAGTCCTGGAACACATGTCTAATAATAAGTGATAACACGTCTAGATGAGGGTAGTTAACATGCCAAACATAGTAAACTAGGAAGAGAAAATCAATAGAATTCCAATAATCCAAAAACAAAGTGAAATGGTTGAGAAATAGGTGAGAAAACCACTCCCAAACTAGAGACATGCGTTAGAAAATACGTATTTAAATCACGCTGGTAAAGTTGAAAAAACCGTCGATCTACACGGGCCAAGCGATTCTGCAATCGCCATGATGGTTACATAACTTCCAATTTGTGCGGTGACGGTTGCATAATCATTACAGTGCTTATGTAACTTAAAGCCAAAGACAAGTGCAGAAAGAGTGAAAAGTGGTTTCCAAGGATGTAACATACTAACAAACTTAAAAACAAGGAAAAATAAGTCAAAACAAGCATCTTTGAAGGTGATGGGAGAGGATCTAGATCTCATCGTTATTATGGAAAATAATTGTTTCATCATTGGAGACTTATCGTGTCCTTGAATGTAGCACTTTGTGTAATTATTGGGTGCGTAGAGTTACCCCTATAAGTTATGGCATATCTGGTCTTCGTTATTCTCAAATAGAAAGAAGAGATCCATGTTGCATGGGAAGGGAACATCTTTCAGTTCCAGATTCATTAAATCATACTCATGACATGAGGGAGAATACAATGTTGGGGTTGTAACATGAGAATAATATTATTCTCTATCGTGAACATCTCTATAGAGTCTTCTCTTTCGCAAGAAATGGGAAAACTCCATACTTTCTATGGTGATCAACATTACACTCCTTTGGTGATGACAGTGAAATCAGCTCGTTAGAGAATTCATATTCAATTTACTCATCTGCCTTTATTTCAAGGAGGAAATAAGAATATTCCCTTTTTCCATCTCATCATTGGGCATTTGTGAATCAAATGAGGAACCAAAATCATAAAGAAATCCATCAATGATTACCTCACCATCATCCTCTTGAAGAACTTGAGTCCGGGATGAAGGATTTATTTCTTGAGCACCTTCGTGGTTTGTGGAGGCCTCGGTAAGCACTAATTCATCTGTCATAGGACAAGGAAATTCATCTCTCATACACATTGTTCCTCCAAAGGGTTGTGCCTCAAGCCAAAATGAATTTATGAATGGAAGATCAAATTTCATGTTATCTTCATTATCCTCCAAGATGTTGAGTTGACCTTTGTAGGAATGCTCAATAATAGGGCAGTAATAAGAAGCACATAAGAATATTTCAGGGAAAGATACCTCATAATATGGAGAATAATCATAATATGCTTTTGAAGGATGAATCTTGTCTTCCTTAACATTATGAAGTGCTTCAAGATGTTCATACCTTTTTGCATAGCCTCAACATAATTCAAAATCTCAAGGTTGGTTTGGGGATCAAAATTTTATTTTGCAACACTCAAGATTCTTTGCACAAAATCTCTTTTCATGGTAGTCATTTCTTCATCTCCACATGTAAGAAAATCATCCAAAGGATGAGAAACAAAAGGAAGAGCTTTGAGTTTCTCAGTTAGGTGCATGAAGTAAAAAACGTTACCTTCAGTGGATTCTTCACCGCCATGCCCTTCATACAACATCTCATATCTCTTTTGTATCTTTCTCATCAAGATATTGGATTCTTGATCATCAATAGGTGTAATTCTTATTTTCTTTCCTCTAGCAATAGTCCTCTTGAATTGAAGCCACCAGGATTCAATGATAGGATCTTCATAAGCTAACCATTTTCTCCATCCTAAACATTATTTGTGTGTGTACTGAAATTTTTGTTAAAGCTATGATGATGGGGTAAGAATCTCTAAAGAAACCCCAAATTAGAGATAAGCAAGAACTACCTATTTGTGTGCATATATAAAACTTGAAACAAACAATCAACCTCTAAACATGACTATATTAGTTCTCTACTCCATGAAAGCTATCTATAAGTGAACCTATTAAAGCTCTAGTAATCAGTTTTGTGTTTATTGATGTTTCAAAAGCTTAAGAATGGAAGCTCACCATTAATGGCTTCTCCCATTTACCTAAAGCTTTGAAAGGATTAGTAAATAACAACTAAATAGCTCAAATAAAATATGAAATGACTCTAAAAAAATACTTAAAACATGACCTAAATCATAAAATGAGATGAGAGAGAGAGAGTTCTTAGGAAAAGGTGGGAGGGTATCCCTCTATTTATAGTTTTTGGATTTGAGAAAAGGATGTTTTGGATGCATGTGGGACTAAAAGGAGTCAAAAAGTTGATTTTTAGAAAAACCTATTTGGAGGTGTGAACTATGATTTGGAAAGCTAAGTGGTTATTTGGAAAGGTAAGATATTTGTTTAGAAAGTCAAATTCTCTTTAGAAAGTCAATAAGAGGGTTAATTAACCTAAACAAGGTTAATTAAAGGGAAACAAGCTTATAGAAGTTGGTTAGAGAGGGATTAACATGGTTTAGGAGGTTTAGAAGGGGTTAGAAAGGGTATTTTACTAGCGTAGTGTAGTAAATGAACACGAGACTAGGATAGTTAGTATGATCTTAGTAATAAGATCATGTAGACCAAATTATAGGTGTCTACATTTTCCCCTCTTTGAGGTGACATGTGTGACGTCACTTCAAAGAAAGTAGACAAACATAAACAAGTAGAAAATTTTGAAGGGGTAGAAGAAAAATTAGTAGGATGAAGGATGCCCCCTCGAGTGTCGATGGGGTGATGGAGGAATGATCGATGATCGAAAAAGAGGAGATAGAAGAAAGAAGAAAAAGGGAGATAAAAGAGAAAATAACAAGAAAAAGGGATTTTGAGCTATCCACAAGGCATTGCTATATAAACAATTCTATTCATCATATTGCTAGTAATCTTCATCATCGGTCCTTATTAAAATATGAGCATGTGACAACAACGTAAAATGACATAAAAAGCCATGATACAAAAAAACCATCCATTGCTAAAAATGGCCAACTCCATGCAACATACATGAATGCAATGTAATACGAGAAGCAAACAAACTCACTTAACAGGAAATAAGTACAATCACACACACTCAAACCAACAACGCTTAAGATGGTTGCAAAATATTTTGTTATCGAGTTGCAATCCCAAATGTTTTGATAAATGACAAGGGTTTAAAATGATGCCCCAAAAAATTTGTATATGCAAGGGAAAGGATGGAGGACACTTAGGTCCGATGAAAAAGTAATGTGCACAATGAAAACAATACCAAGAAACTCATGCCCTAGAGTATCGATGAAGTAAGCAACGTAGCTTTTGTAAATGGTTTGGAGATTTAGAGGATCCACGAGTCATTGTTTCAAAACACGTGGAAATGCCAACAAGATATGAGATGAATGTCATGCGAGAGACACAATTTTAGTTGCAAAATGAGTTTATTACCAATTTTAGTCCATTTTCAAAGTGTTTATAATTTTTTTGGATTTTTGGATGATTTTATAATTTTTAAATTTTTGATCGGTCAAAAGAATTTAGGAAATGGAAGAGCTCCAAAAAGCACGCAAAATGCTCCAGAGTGAGGAGAACGGGCATCGGGTAATAATAACATGCCCCGACGAGAAGAAAATGGGCCAACAATAATTATTTAAAAATAATCATGGCGATAGATAAAAATAGAAGACAAGAAGCACCTGGAAATATTTAAAAATGCCCTAGGGTGAAGAGATAAGCGCTAGGTGGAAAATAGTGCTCCGAGGATGGTTTAGATGATATCATATGTTTTGTACATGAGATATTTTGGTAGATGCTAGCATTTGGGATGATATTAGATGATATTGGTGTGGGGGGATAGGATAGATTTGTGATCATGCACAACCCCTCTTGCCCCCATTGATGATACGATATGTGATGATTAGCTTAGTATACATGCATGATGTAAAACTTAGCATTTTTGTATATATGATGTATTAGATGATGTTATATGTGATGAATGATAGATGATAGATGTGATAACAAACAAATGTGTGTAAGAAACAAACACACAAGCAAAAGTTAACAAAACTAAACAAATGTACACCTTCAAAACCACACAACAATATGCAACTAGAAATGAACTCATGAAAATTTTAACAATAGATTAAATTGGTATCCAATCTAAGTAAGTAAAATGAATTCTAATAGATGCATACAACATAATGATGAAAACATACCAATATCTTACAAGTATAAAAGCTTAAAAAAATGAACTCAATGTAACACCTAATTAAATCAAACGAGATTCAATCTAAGGTAAGAAAATGAACCATACTTTAAATCATACAATGCGAAAAGATACTTTACAACCAAAACTATACAAACCATAACTAAAAGCAATCTAATCACTACCTTGTTTTTGTGGGACAACATTGATATATTTTCTAATGTTTTTGGGTTATCTTGAAAGATAAGTTTTCAAGGCTACTGTTCACATTGTTTTCGAGGTTTCCTAAGACAATGTTATGAAGTTGGTGTAGCTTCATTCCTAAGGGGGATTTTTAAATGTTTATATTTTTGTGCATCTTTTTCTGAATGTTTTTGTATTTTCTAAGGTCATGTTTTGAAAGCAATGTATAAGGACAAAGAAGTGTGGATGCCCCCAATGATGTGGGAATATACAAAAGTAGAATGCCACACATATATGTTCAAGAAAGTGGAATATGAAGGTGCCCCCAACATTAGATGGGAATATACAAAGGCAACTCCTTCACGCAGATATAAGAACAAATAAGCTAGATCATGGCTTGATGAAGATAGACTCGGTAGGGTTCCTAGACCTAATCAAGGGAAACCAAACCTAGATAGCGGTGAGAGTTACCCGTAGATGTAAGAGTAGCTTGTGACCAACGAATCCTCCTTGAGCACCGAAAACCAATTTTCACCCAAAGACCTTCCCAATGCGCCATAATTGTGTGGTTTTCACATGTGGATGACCTATTTTTTCTTTACTATTTTCTTGATTTTCTGATGATTTTTTCTTGTTTTTTCTTTGTTTTTATACTTTTTAGGTATTTTATGATATCTGTGCCATGCTTAAGCATAGAACCACTTGAGATGCATGGCATTCATAGGTTCTGAAGCTCTTCACCATCTTGAGTATGCCAATTTATAAGCTCCTGATCCATATTTAGCAACCACCACATAAGGCCCTAACTAGTTAGCCTCAAATTTACCTTTCTTTTCTCTAGTCCTTGATAGTGTTCTTCTGATTTTATTTTAGAACAAGATCTCCTACATCAATTCATGATGAATGATCCATTTGTTATATCCTCTTGACACTCTGTTCTGGTAAACCTTTAGGTGATTAAGCGCTCTCATACGCTTTTCATCCAACAACTCTAGCTCTGCTAGCCAGAGAAACTCTATAGTCTTCATCCTTATCAAGATAGTCTCAGAGATATTCTCTAGGGAGGGAAGCTCCACTTCCAAGGGTATGATGGCTTCAGTTCCATAGACTAGTGAATATGGGGTCACACCAGTAGGAGTGTGGATGGAGGTTTGATAGGCCCAAAGGGCGGGATGTATCTGTAAGTGCCAATTATGGCTAGTCTTACTTACCATTTTCTCCATGATCTCATACAAGAGTTTTATTGGTAGCCTCGGCTTGTCCATTACCTTAGGGGTAATAGGGGTAGACCACTTGAGCTGAATATGGAAGTGTTGACATAATGCTTTGACCATTTTATTCTTGAAGGATTTACCATTATCAGTGATAATGGCGGAAGGGATATCGTAATGGAAAATGAGGTGATTCATGATGAATTTGGAGATTTGCACACTAGTGACATAAGTGAGAGGTACAACCTCTACCCATTTAGTAAAATATTTGATGGTGGTAATAATGTGGGTATGGCCATCTAAAGAAGAAGGATGGAGCTTCCCTATGAGATCCAGCCCCATTTAGAAAATGGCCAAGGTGTCACAATAGGATACAAAGCTTGTGTTGGTGCATGTATCAAGTTGCCATATTTTTGGCATAGCTCACATTTCTTTACAAAATTACAACAATCTTGCTTCCATGGTGGGCCAATAATAACCCACTCTTAAGAGCTTCTTAGCCAAGACCATACCACTAGTTGGTATGCTCCACAAATACCTCTGTGTACTTCCTTAATAGCGTGGACTGACTCAGTAACATCCAAACAATGTAGCAAATTCCCGTTGTAGCCACGATGATAAAGGGTGCCTCCTAGGAGGGTGTAACAGGGCTACGGTGGATAAGAGATTTCTTCTCGAATGGATAATGTCCAGGGAAATGTGCCATCTTGTAGGTATCTAAATATAGGGTCATACCAAGGGGAGAAGGGACCAACAACTTCACATGCCAAACACGACTTTGGCATATCATATGCGGGTACTCATAAATGCTCTACAAAGAAGGGCATTTTACTTTCCTAGAGGTGGAATGCATAATAGTGATCCAATAGTAGCCATGGCATCTGCTGATCTATTGTGTGACCTTGGTTTTTGTTCAAAGATAATATGTATAAAATATTCCTTCAAGGTTTCAACCATTTTCTTGTATGGAATAAGCTTTTCATCTTTAACCTTATACTCATCATTAACTTGTTTAATAATAAGTTGGGAGTCCCCAATGACTCGTAGCTATCTGATATTCCAAGTGATAGCCAACTTGAGGCCATGATGAGTGCCTCATATTTTGTAATGTTATTAGTGCAAGGGAATCCCAAATGAAATGCTCTTGGAATAACCTCACTTGTGGGAGTGATGAGCACCACTCCTGCTCCCGATCCATGTGAAGGTGAATGATCCATCAAAATGGACTTTCCACTCCATAACTCTTTAACATACATCATGGATGCATCTAGAGATCCAGACACAAAGGTTCCATCCCTGGTAGAGGGGCTTCTTCTACTAACTGATCAACCAATACCTGTCCTTTTAATGACTTCTAGTTAACAAACTCAATATCAAATTCACTTAGGAGAATGATCCAATTAGCCATTCATCCCATAAGGGTGGGTTTGGATAAAAGGTATTTGAGAGGGTCAACTTTGGATATTAGCTTGGTCTTATTGTTAAGGAGATAGTGACACAATTTTTGAAAGGTAAAGACAACTACCAGAAAGCCTTTTCAATCATGGGTAATTTAGTTCATAGGAAATCAAGGTGTGACTAAGGTAATAAACTACCCTTTCTCTATGGTCTAGGTCATATTGGGCAAAGTAGTGCACCAATAGAAAAATTGGGTAGCTTGAAATGTATAATAGGAGAGGTTCACTCAGGGTAGGTGGCATGAGTATGGGTGGGTTGACAAGGTATTGTTTAAGCAGTGCAAATGCCTTTTGACAATCTGGTCCCCAGTTGAAACGTAACATCTTTTTTTCAATAGATGTGTAAATGGATGGCACTTATCCATAAGCTATGAAATAAAATGATGGATTTCCTAAATTTTTCCTTGTAAACTTCTTAGTTGTTTGAGATTTGTAGGTGGAGGCATTTATGTGATAGTTGTAACCTTTGCAGATCCACCTCTATTCCTCTTGTGAAATGATGAAACCTAGGAGCTTTCCTGACAAAACACCAAAGACACACTTCTTAGGGTTCAAACATACTTTGTAATCTTGGAGACGTTGAAAAATACATCTTAGCACTTCAAGGTGCTCTCCTCTACTTTTGATTTTGCTAAGATATCATCAACATAATCCTCCATGATGTCATTCATCATGTCATGGAAGATGACCATCATTCATTACGCGTTGATAAGTGGCCCCGACATTCTTGAGTCCAAAAGGCATGACCTTGTAACAAAATGTCCCCCAAGGGGTGATGAAAGTTGTCTTATGTTGATCTTTCTCTGTAATTTGGATTCTAGTTATAACCTAAAAAACATCCATTAAGGATAACATTTCATAACCAATGGTAGAATCGAAAATCATATCAATATTAGGCAAGGGGAAGTCATCTTTGGGACATGCTTTATTGATGTCACGAAAGTCGGTGCAGATCCTTATGCCAATCGACTTCTTCTAACTAGGACTATGTTAGATATCCAATCTAAATAGTCAATGGGTTTAATGAAATCAACAACTAATAACTTTTCAAGTTCTTCTTTGACAAGTAGTGTAATTTTGGGGTGCATCTTTCTCAATTTCTGCTTGATGGGTTTGGCATCTGGGTGCACAACAGGTTGTGCACGACCAAGTATGGGTCCAAACTAGGCATATCTATGTATGACCATGTAAATATATCTGCATATTCTCTCAATAGTTCCACAAAAACTTTCTGTTCTTGAGCTGAGAGTGAAGCTCCCAACTTTATCATTCTAGGTTCCTCTTCTGAGCCAATGTTGACACTGATCATTTCTTCAACAAGAATTTTAGAAGCATCTTCCATCCATGTAGGATCAGGGGGAAGAGTAAGATCAACCTCCTTAGGTGGCTCATCATTATCTTTGAATGGGTATACCATTTCTTCTATAGGTTCTTCATTTTGTTTATCTACTAGTGCCTCAAAAAAGTTTGTCGCTATGAGACTTGTGTTTATTCTTTCCACAAGGCTTCTCTGAAGCATTCTTACTCTTGCTTACGACCTTCCTATTCAAGCATCCACACATCTCTACCTCTTCTCCAAAGTATGCACAAGCATCTAGTTTGATAGAAAAACCTTTCTTGTGATCCCTAGTCGGAATAGAATCCCTGAGTCCCATGAATTATGTAAATGCCTCATCATTCTCAAAGAAATCGATTGACATGTGAAATTGTTGATCCCAATCTACAAGTTTGGGATATACAAGGGTTACTTGGCCATTGGTTTGAGGATTGGATCCGATAAGGTAAAAACAATTGAATCAGGGAATAGGTTAGTGGAGGCAAGATCCTCGTATAGGCTACATTGGGAATCTACATCACTATCTGAATGAGATGAGTCATCCTCACATTCGGAAGAGGTGGCATCGATCTCAAAGGGTGGATCATCATGAGGTCTAATTCCAAGACCATGTTTGTTAGATTTGAAATGAGGATAGGAATGGGTTCTAACCATCCTTGTGCATTGATACCACATCCAAACCCATTGTAACCCATGACATACATCATACAATGGCCTTTGATATACTACAGAGCTTGATGACATGATGCCATGGTACCTTCAGTACCCTCCCGATGGGATCTTCTAACATCTTTTCCTCGAATAAGAGACCACTAGGGATGAACTTCTCCAATGGTTTAGGGCATTTATCCCAAGTGATCCTCTTGAATTGAAAGTAGGGTTTACCACGTGTCTTGGGAAACACTGATAGATCTGATATTAATAAGGCATGTTGAAGAGTGAATTTCTCACTGGGCCATACTTTGCAGATGTTGCCTCCCATGATGTGAAAGGGTTGACCAACGAAGGAAAGTTTTGATTACAAGGAGTGAGTGAATTTGATCCACACGTTCCTTGATAGCTTCTGTTTGTAAAGGAACAACAATATCTATAGAAGGGACATTCATAAGTTGCATGAGAAAAATTATGTAATGCCCTACAATGCGTGAATGGTTCTGGATCACCTTGAATGGTGACTATCTATCCTTCATGGCACATCTTAATACACTGATGAAATGTTGAAGGAATGGCCTGCATGGCATGGATCCATGGGTGCCCTAGGAGCATGTTGTAAGGAAGATCCAAGTCAAGGACATGGAACATCATATCATGACAAGTCGGCCCTACTTCCATCGGAACTACTATAGTACCTGCTGACTCATGCTCCTCATTATCATAAGTTGTGATTGTAATAGTTTTAGCCCCTAGATCCATTTCTAAATGGCCTAGCTACTTAACTAGCTTCAAAGTGCAAATATTTAGACCGGATCCACCGTCTACAAGTACTCTCTTGATCTTACGATGGGTAACAACTACTTCTAGGTATAGGGGTAAGTTGTGCTCTGGTCATTACGTGGGATTGCAACGTGATCAAAAGTGATATGATCATTGGAATCAAGGTGTGCAATCATCACTTGAAGGTGTGTGGGATCTACATCTATGGAGACTCCTAAAATCTGCAGTGTTTTATACAATATGTTTTTATGAGCAGTAGAGATTTTGAGGAGATCTAAGATCGATATCCTAGCGGGTGTCTTCTCTAATTGTTCTATTAAATTGTATTGACCTTCCTAGGGATAAGTAGGGGATCTGGTATGATCAAATGAGCATGTCATGTCCCTACTGCACAAATTTTTTTCTAAGATCCTAATAGTATTAACTATTCATCAGATGAACGGATACATCCTATAAGGGAATCAAAGGGACTATCATTAGTTGGATAAACATAAGCAACAGTCCTATAGTCATTGAAGTTTGTCCATGATCTGGCTTCTGTTTTCTTATTATCTACATGGTTAGGAAAGGGCTCTTTGAAGATACCCATTTTCTCATTTGGACCTTGTCCCAGTCGGGGGAGAATCTACGGTGATTTTTCCCTTCGATGAGGTCTTGTATATAATGTCAGTCTCAAGAACCTATCTATTTTTGTGTCCTTTAACATGATGGAAATCATAGTACTCATGCTCTTTAAACCAACTGGGTTTTGGAGCATCCTCTGGATATGGTACTTGTCATGGTTGGGTACTACACCATGTTTACCGCATCTAATTGTTTAAGTATGGCAGATAGTGATTCCATTAGTGGCGTAAACACATTTGGTGGGTGCCTTTGGGTGAGGTCCTTGTGAGAGCTTTAAAAGTGGACCAATTTGTGGTTTGGACTCTCTTGGAGTCCGTGATGCCATCACCAATGACATGTTTGTTCTTATTGAAGAAATTTGGTTTATCTATAAATTTTGTTTTGTGTTTGTCCTTTGTGACGGGTTTGAGTGTCCCTTTGTAATGAGAGCCTTTTTGATTTGAATACCCTTCTCTATAACTTCTTCAAAGTTAGAGCCACAGTAGTGCATTTGTAAATGAAAGGCTATTTTGGATTTAAGTTTGGGATGAATATGCTTACTAGCTGTTTTTTTGGTAGGGCACAAGGGAAACAACTTGCCAATCCATGCCATCACTATAAGAAGCTCACAAAGGTCTCATTGGGATTTCTATTTTGCATTGCAAAGGTCATTCATCATGATATCATTCTCCATATTGAAGGAATAATGTCACACAAATTTTTTTCGCTAGGTGCGGGCCATGTTGTAATGGATCCCTTGGGTATACTAAAGAACCATTCTAATGTTAGTGCTCCTAGGCTGTGAGGGAAGATTCATATTAAGAAATTATCATTGTACGTGACCTCTTGACAAGCCATGTAAAAGTCCTTGATGTGATCACGAGGATCACCTTTGCTTTTATATTTATCGAACTTAGGAATGGAAAAATGTTTTGGGAAGGGTTGTCGTAACATGTCCTTATCAAGGGGTAAGGACATAGTTCTTCATATAAGTACTTCCTACTGTGTCCTATGTTCCTTCTGTAGCGTAGTAAGTGTGTTCTTCATTGATTATAACTCTTGTTGAATGAGTTGCTCTTTTGTAGGTGATATTGGTCTATTTACCTTAAAACTTTAAAAGTTGTGTCATCATATGGATCAAAGTGAAACTCACTAGATTTTTTTTGAGTTTGTCTTTATGCACGTTCCTACTCGAAGAGCCTAAGTTTGCTAATTTTTGACTTAGTTTCAATATTTGTTTTTGAAGGATCTCTTCTTCAACTAAGGGATCATCTTCCTCATCAAATTTAGGAGGTGGTGAGCCTTTGCACTCATGCTCAATTTTTACTTTACGTGAAGCCTTATAATAAGGTCTTCACATGAATCACCAATTGGTTTTGATGGGTCTTCTTCAACATGTTTTGTGATGTTTTCTAGAAGTAGAAGCATACCCTATGTCAAAGGGGTTATCCATGTCTAAGAGGGATGGTTCTCTTCCATTTTATGATTAATGATCTTAGTCTCCACTTCACATTCTTGTGGAAGCTTAGCCCCTAACTCTAGGACTCTTGAGTACTTGATCTCTGTTATAATAAAGGAGCTCATCAAATCAACTAGGTCTAACTTATGTTGTTCCTCAGAAGAATCAAATTCTTCTCCACTATGATCAACCAATGGTTATGTGTCTTTGACCTATGAAAAGAGAGGTGCTAAGTTATTACCACTGAATGGGAAGGATGCAAAAGGATTTTCTTCTAAGTCATGCTCGTTTGGTTTAGATGCCATTTTCGTGATTCTTGGCATCACTAGTCAAAGTTATACTAGGTTTTGTCTAAATGCTTTCAAATTTGTATGAAACCTAGGCGTATGCTATGTAAGTCATCTGATGGTCAAAATATCCTAGTGTGTTCTAGATGTAATGTTATGTAGTCATTTATCATTCAAAGAACAATCATATGAACATTAAATCAAACAATCACTCACACTGTTATTTAACAAGACTATACCCTAAACTATGATTCCAATGAAGGGCTCAAAGATATAGTGACAATACCCTATTAATACATAGGTCGAGTTAGAGTACTAACAAGGCCTAAATATCAAAGTGATATTGACGTGATCTCTCCACGAGATATACTAAGACCAATTTAAATGCCGATGAAACCTAAGTTTTTGAAACATGGAAGTTGTGAATGTGGATAGCGTAACAACACTATCTTGACATGTTAACCTAGCAAGCAAGGTGTTAGTATCAAGATGATGTTATCACAATATATACAAGGTAATATCAACACTCTCAAAAGACTCAGATGACGTTGAACTGAAAACTAAGTATAAGTATAACAAGAAGTTCTTAGTTGTGCGAGAAACATAACCATACAATAAAGGGACTTATACCAAGTTCTCACAAAATTGAAAACATGATGTAAGTACCAAAATTGTATGGCTAGAATGTGAGAAAAAATAACAACTTAAGGAGAAATAATGATGAACCAAAATCATAGCAATGAAGACGATCTTGAAATCAAGATCAAAGGACTATCAAAGACACAAAAATGTACTTGCACACTTTAGATGTTTAACAACCCAACCACAAACATGGATGGGCATAAATGGACAAAAAAGTGGTGAATATTGTCCTTGATAAGACTCACAGGGTATGCTTCCTTCTCACCCCAAATGGGCAACAAGAATGCAAGGGTATAGATCAAAAGATGAAAATAAACTAAGCACCACTTGGGCAGAGTTTTGCCTCATCCAAAGGTGAGAAAGAAACCAAGCTAAGTGATACGTTGTTTAATTTTGTGATGAAAGACACTTAGATCTAACTCAAGTGGACTCTTTTCCTTGTTCAAAAACAAGGTTTAGACTCCAAGTAAGTCGTCACTTCGTGATGGCTCGACAAGATGCGACAATGGACTAGTAAAGTGGGCTCCAAGACAAAATGGATTTCCTAATAAGATCACTCAACTAGGTGTCAAAAGTTTGTCTAAATGTGAGCTTGATTTACCCAAAGAGTCACACTGACTAATTTGGGAGTATCTCGACTTTACTTTACCCCCTTCTGATATAATGAGCAACTAGTGTGTTCAATTGTATCGTCATTGGGGTCGCGATATAGACAAACTTTGACTCTAAACTTACAATGTAAAAACTAGTCAAGTGGGTAAGCGGAGCGCTTCCTGTTTCATCCACGAGGTTACTCAATGGATTACTTTAGGGTTCTTAGAACCACCCCCATTGTTGTAGCTTAAGGTGTTATGCCAAAGGGGTTATGTTCTAGTTAAGCGGATAGGGACGTACCCTTTTCTAAAACCTACAATACAATGTGATGAAAGTGGTGTGTTTTTTATCTTGCTTAGATTTAATGAAGTTTTGCACACCTTTGGAAACCTACATCAAAACATGTAGCATAGTTTTTTTTTCTTGACTCCATTCTTCTTTGACAGTGTTTTTGGTCTATACACAACAAGATTAGTAATTTTCCAATACGTCATATAAAGGAGATAAGATGTTGCTTTTGATTTCCCAGATCATCCTAAGATGCAAGGAAAGAGCATACATAACAAGGTATCTCACTCAAAATTTGTAAAAATGGAAAATACTTAAATAAATTGCGAAAAGAAGTTTTTTTTAAATGAATTTTGAAAGCTAATTAATCATTTTTCAATAAATAAAAGAGATAAAATGTTTTGATTCCCAAGATCACCTAAAAGGCATGAGGGAAGAGCATACATGTTTAAACCTTCATGAATAAATGAATGCTTAAAATTTAACTAAGTTAAATGAAAAACATGATGGAAAATAATCCCGCAAACATAGAAATTACTCATAAAAACTTGCAAAAATCAATGTTAAATTCTATTTTTAATAAATTGGACTATAAATCTACTTTTATGGTGTGTGCGTTTGGGTTATGTGCCTGCATTTTTATAAACTTGGTGGGTCCAGAGTCTTTTTGGGAGTTTTATTTTGGGAGTTTTATGATAGCATAAATGTGTCTACCATGCGTTAGAGGATAGGTGCTGCATTTGGTTTGAATTTAAGGTACAAAATGGGTTGGGCAATGTGTATGACCCTTTGGCAAGGGATGCACTAAAAAAATAGGTGTATTCTCCTTTGATTCAAACAAAAAATATGAATCTTCCATTTTTCCATCTCATCATTGGGCATTTGTAAATCAAATGAGGAACCGAAATCGGAAATAAATCCATCAATTATTACCTCACCGTCATCCTCTCGATGAAATTGAGTCTGGGATGAAGGATTGATTTCTTGATCACCTTTGGTTTCATGGAGGCCTCGGTGCACCAAATATTCATCTATCATAGGATAAGGATTTTCATCTCTCATACACATTATTCCTTCGAAGGGTTATGCCTCAAGCCAAAATGAATTTATGAATGGAAGATCAAATTTCATGTTATCTTCATTATAGATGTGAGTTGAACTTTGTAGAGAAGGCTCAAGAATAGGGCAGATCATAAGAAGCACATAAGAATATTTCAAGGAAAGATACCTCATAATATGGAGAATCATCATAATCTACTTTTGGTATGTACAGATGAATCTTGTCTATCCTCAACATTATGGAAGTGCTTCAAGATGCTCTTACCTTTTTTAACATAAAAACATAATTCAAAATCTCAAAAGGTGCCTAGCGTTGGGGATCAAAATTTTATTTTGCAACACTCAAGATTCTTTGCAAAAATCTCTTTTCAAAGCCATTTCTTCATCTCCACGTGTAAAAAATGTCAAAGGATGAAACAAAATTTAAAAGGAATAGCCATTTCTCAAATGTAATTTATAAAATTTTACCTAACAAAGTGGCATGAAAATTAAGGTTAACTATATAAAATTTCTAGCTAAAAACCATCAAGCTCTTATTTAACCATCAACAAAAACATTTAAAAGTTAGAAAATAAAAATAAATAAATAAAAGCTTCAAAATGACCATTAATGGAGGATGGACTAAACAATCCCTCCATCTTAAACATTATTTGTGTGTGTGCAATGAAAAGTTTGTTAAAGCTATGAAGATGGGGTAAGAATCTCTAAAGAAACCCCAAAAATCTTTGGAACAAACAACTCAAATCACCATCAGATTAGAGATAAGCAAGAGCTACCTATTTGCATGCATATATAAAGCTTGAAACAAACAATCAACCTCTAAACATGACTATATTAGTTCTCTACTCCATGAAAGCTATCTATAAGTGAACCTATTAAAGCTCTAGCAATCAATTATGTGTTTATTGATGTTTCAAAAGCTTAAGAATGGAAGCTCACCATTAATGGCTTCTCCCATTTACCTAAAGATTTGAAAGGATTAACAAATAACAAGTAAATAGCTCAAATAAAATATGAAATGACTCTAAAAGACTTAAGCATGACCTAAATCAGAAATGATGAGAGGAGAGTTCTTAGGAAAAGGTGGGAGGGGTATCCCTCTATTTATAGTTTTTGGATTTGAGAAAAGGATGTTTTGGATGCATGTGGGACTAAAAAGGAGTCAAAAAGTTGATTTTTAGAAAAACCTATTTGGAGGTGTGAACTGGATTTGGAAAGCTAAGTGGTATTTGGAAAGGTAAGATATTTGTTTAGAAAGTCAAATTCTCTTTAGAAAGTCAATAAGAGGGTTAATTAACCTAAACAAGGTTAATTAAAGGGAAACAAGCTTATAAAAGCTGGTTAGAGAGGGATTAATATGGTTTAGGAGGTTTAGAAGGGGTTAGAAAGGGTATTTTACTAGCATAGTGTAGTAAATGAACACAGACTAGGATAGTTAGTATGATCTTAGTAATAAGATCATCTTCACCATAACAAAATTCTTACTTTTGCAAGAGCTAGTATAAAATGATGGCTGATTAGAAATCTTGATTTCTTGGTGGTCACCTTCTTCTTCATGGTTGTTGTCACTTATTTGGGCCGACCAACAATCTCAAAACTTCATCATTGTGATGTGGGAAATGAATGTGATATGGATTCATTCCTTGATAGAGTCACATTTAAAATTTGACTTTCACTTTGAAATATGATTTTTGTTTTTGTTTTTGTTTTTAGAATATATACTTTTAAATATTTTCCAGAGATCTTTAAGGGTGTACAAGGGCATATCTCTCCCTAATGGAGTCACAAAAATTGTTGGTGAAATAATTTGTTGTAGTCTTTTTATTTACCAATACCAAGTTTGGCGTGCTAGTACTTCATCTAGACAAATGTCTAAACACTCACCCAAAGTGCACATAACCTCTTGAGTTCCTCCTTTATTCACTTATCAAGATGCGGTTTGTATTATTAACCATTATATTAGGCATGAAGTTAATAACACAATATAGCAAAGATAACACATGTCTTGAGGAACTTAATCAACATAAACAATTAAGAACAATATTTGGATTCCCATTACATCATTTCCATCTCTACTAACCCTAACAATCCATACATATTTATCCATCGTAAGCATAACTCATTGTATTACATAAAATTATTGATTACATCCATGTACGTATTACTTAGCACGCATATACATTGTATACCCGCATACCTCTATCTCCTTCTACATCTCTCTACCTCTAGTACCCCACTACAAAGAGTTTGACACCTATTTATATATGGTGGGAACTTGTCCTTCACTACTTACATGCTTTAATTCTAACAATAGATGTCCTAAATATAGGTTGTATTCCTTTTACACTTCTAATTTAATTGTAGACCAAGATATACATAGCTCGGCCTTATCCATGCTTTGATCCTATAATTAGATGTCTTCCTTGCATGTGCTTTATCCTTTCCTTTCCTATTTTTAGACATGCCTTGCATGCTACGTAATCTCCGATTTTACTATTTTTAGCCTTCATTTGGAATCCAAATAAGTCCCGTAACTTTGTGTGCATGTGTGGACCCTTGTGCATTGATCTCATTTCCTCTTGCATACATACCTTTCATGCATTGACTTATCCATATAATTATCTTACATTTGTGCACATGCTTCCATGCGTTACCTTAGCTATTTTCTTTCTCTATCCATGTGCATCCTCCCGTGCGTGGTCTTCAAATTCCATGCATGACTAGTACTTACCCATTTTCTCTGCTCAAATTTACCCCACACTAGGAGTATATCTGTCCTCTACAATAACATGAAGAAAAGAATAACCTCTCCAAGAATAGTTAAAGAATGAAAGAATCTATGAAGAGTAAATAATATGGAACTACCCTAATGAATCAAAGAACAAAGAATTTTTCTTGTGTGTGCATTAAAATTCAAGCCTTAGATGATAAGAGGAGCTCTGGAAAGTCTTTTCTTGTTATAAATTCTAGTTACTTCTATCCTTCAGTCTCTTTGGCAGCCTTGTCTGGTGTTGTTTCCATAATATATGGTATCTTCTCCAAAATTATCTCATCAATCTTCTCCTTTATCTCTTTAAGCAATATATCCAAGTCTATTGCAAGACTCTCCAAGTTATCCATCTTGCACATTACCATAGGTTGGATCTCCTTGAGCCTCTCATCAATAGTGTCATGCTTGGATTTTATTAAATATATTTTCTCCAAGCCTTCATGCATCACCTTCGCACTAGGTTTTATTGGTTTTCATTGTGGCTTGTATTTTCTTCAACTCTACCTCTTCAACTGTGGTGTGTGCGTTACATATTAGAGAGAAATATTATCATTTGTCAAAAACATTTTTTTTTCCTTTTGCGCAACCTCCTTCACTTCCGCGACGAGTGTCTCATATTCTTCAATCTTTCTCTTGACCTTTTGTTTATTCATCTTGGTCATTTCACAATTTGATAGCCCCAACTTTCTTTTAACCTTGATCAATAACATCCGAATCGGATCTTCCGATACTCCATTTCTATATCATATTCTCGTTTGGCCCATTCTACCAAGTCTAGGCATGTGTGTGTAATATTAGTAACTATATCGGCTGCTTTTTTATACGCATTGAGTGTTCTCTTCTTCTCATTGTTCAACTCCTCCATAAGTTGTTGGTTCTGATTTAATATAAATTATAATTAAATATTTAATTTAAGAGCAACTACTATAATGAATCGTATACAAGTGATAATATATAGTAAGACATAAGCAATAAACAAGAAATAATATGAAACCCTAAGAAAGAGGGAGAGAGAGGGTGACTTAGCTGATTTTGCACAAGTTGGAGATGATCTAGGTAGGAGAACTGTTGAAACAGACTATACTCTATGTTATCAAGGCTCATTGGAGGTTATGGAGCTCAGAGATGTGTAGGAAAAAAGTTCCCACGGGAGGACAGGAGCACACTGGGCATTAGTGAATGATATGGACACTAGTGTCCAGTTAGGTTCTAAGGTTGTGTCCTTTTTGTGCAGGAGGAACTCCATTATTAGTTTCCCTTTGTCACTCTAGTTTCACTCCTAGATTGTCAATTGTACCTGTAACCTCCAAAACAATTGTCTAATTGCACATGTTGATAAACCACATCAAATATAATAAAAATAATATGCGAGAATGTGGAATTGGGTGACCCAACAGCTACTTGAAGAGTGAACTTAGTAATGAGCGCTGCACTACATTTCGAGACTCTATGCGGTTTTGTGTATAATGATGCCTAAGTTTCCCTCATGTAAATTACACAGTGATACCGAGATATATCTAGAATAAAGCAATGTAAATAATGTTTGCGATAGAATAAAATGAACTTCCCGCTCCTATGTTGTGTATGCAAAGTGATGCAACCCTTGTCCCTTATATGAGTGTGATAAATGAATTAATTTGAAGTGCTCTTGTGCCTTTGAATGCAAGCTTAGGTGATGATAGGTAATTCTTAGTTTTTTGCCCCTTATTTGAGAGTTATAACTATATATGATTACCTTGTTTTAATTTCGTAATTGAAAACTAAAAGGCCGACCCAAAGTTGTAAAAGATGACCCAACATTAAAAGATACCCAAAAGAGTAAGAAGAAAGAAAGAAAGGCCAGAGCACCTAGAAGGGATAGGAGTGCCTCGGCACTTCGTCCTAAATTTTCTTAGAGACATAACTCAATTTATTGTCGAATGGTGAGGTTTTTGTGTGATCTCACAACAAGAGATTTTTTTACACGATCTTATGCCAAGGATGAGTTTTTTGGGAAATCTCACACCAAAGACGATTTTTTTGGGTGATCTCACGCCAAGAGAAGAGTGTTGGGGAGAGAGGTCTACTTTACTCTCCATCCATGATACTTCCCAAATAATTGCTATTACGGATGACACGTCAATGTATGTAATTGTTTACAAATGAATGTAAATAGAATTATGAAATTGGAGTCAAGTGACTGCTACTATAGAACTGTGTGTCATGAACTATTGGAAATGCGTGTTGAGTTGAGAAATTGACTATTTTTCCTCTAGGACACAAGCATCTAGGTGGGGCACAAGCGCCCACCACTACTTTGTCTCGATCTAGGTGCTAGTGTCCGCTATGTGTTTGTGACTCAAGTCTGATTTTGGGCCTTTCTATGACAATGTGTTGTTGTGAATTATGTCCTTTTCTTATTTGATCTGTAGCTTTGTGATGTTGTAAGGGTGATTTTCTTACCCGAATGATGTCCCCCTTGTTTGGGGTGCATGCGGCGAACATAGTAGAATATGACCTAAAGGAAAGGACTTGAAGTTGATATGCATATCTAAATGTGGATACCTATAGGGGTAGGGGATGTGCATGGTAGAAACCAAGGCACATGTAAAAATATAGGATAGAAACAAGTGTTAGTACAAAGAAATCTAGTGTGCAATAAAATACAATGTAACAAGCAAGTTTGAAGACAAGATGGACCACAAAAAGCTATAGAAGACAATGTAAATAAGAAATGGTGTAGACAAAGTAGACTATGAAAATATGGTTTCAAACATGGGACATCACTCATAATGTCATAAGACAATCAGGGCCAAAGCGACCAAAAGCAAACAATGATCAAACAAGACATAGGACATAGCCCGCAAATAATAAAAAACGTAGGAAGCAATAAGTAATAGATATCCATGGTTGTATTGGATCATGTATAGAAAATACTACACATGAAGCACCTGTTAGCATTTTAGAAATATAAGTAGTATGTCAAAGCATGTATTATCAACGAAAAGTAAAGTGATAGTTCCCGAAAGTAATAAAGATTGAAACAATAGAACTTTTGTTGTGTAGATTATGAAATTAGTAAAGGTAGATGCTCTCATGAGCCTTGGAAGGGCTGGTAAAGAGTAGTGTCAAACATCGTGCATCATGTGAGAATTTTTAAAATTCCCGTATTCACCTCAAGATATCAAGTGAACACGTATGTGTATATAGAGAAAAGATAATGATATACTAAGAATCCAAATAGCATAATAAGAAAAGTGCAACATGTAAGTAATATAATCTAAGAATATTAAATGCAACAAAGATATGCCAATGTTGCGTTAGTGTGATAGTGTGGTGTGATATAAAAGATGTGTAGATGGTAGGAGTAGCGTTTCCCCAAAGAGATGTGTGTGATATGACTTTCATTTAGAATTATTCCCTTAATAGTTAAGAATGAACCATAAAATAAGAGTGTGTCATTGGGTAATGAAGGCAAAGTATGCAAACCAATGATGTAGTGATTGTCAAAATGATAGTCATGAAGTGCGGAGTGAGAGTAGTAGATGATAGGAAATAAGTATCATGAAGCTGCGAGCGTGAAGTGTAGTAAGAGTATGTGATATGAGGTTCATTGATGAAGTATGCCCTCAACAAAGTGTGAATCATAGCACTAAAGTGTGTCATCGGGTAATGATGGTATAATGTGTATACTAGAGATGTGAGAATTCTAGAAAATATTAGACATAGAGTGTAGAGCATGAAGTGTAGTAATAGACATTAGAGACAACTGATAGTGATAGATGAGGGGAAGAAAGCACGATGTCCCCAAGTCTCAGTGAGGGATAAGAGACTATTTGATGGTAGTGAAGAGGGAGGGTCCCTCATTTTATATCCATGGAGACAAAGGCATGTGACCATGATCTAGGACCGATGGTGTAGGGGATTAACTATGTTCCCGTGAAGGAAATTGAAGTGGTAAGAGAGGTGGAGAACACTTATAGAAATGAGTTGACCGAGTAGGGAATTTAGGCCGATGAGGTGGAATAATGGAGCGGTGAGGATGACGAGGTTATGATGGAGGCTGCGTATGAATATGAGAGGTAGGTGTAGGGATGGAGCTATACTTAAGCCATGTAGGAGGACTAAATGTCGTGATTGGTGCAAAAATAGCTTCAAGAGTGGGAGGAAATGGTGTGTGTGGTGGGATACCTTTGATGGTGAAAAATTGCTTGTTATGGATGAACTTAAGAAAAAGGTGAAGCATGGAAGGGATAACTGAGTGGCGCAAAGCCAAGGAAGACCTAAGACCATGTCACAACCTATGATTTCAGATGTAACGAGGAATGGTGTAAGCACTTTGTAAGGGACCCAACTTGTAATGGGAAGCATGACACGACTGTAAGAATTAGGAATGGGAAATGTGATTAGAGAAGTTTGACATTTGATAGATAATAGGAGTGCTACAGAGCATGCATTGACAAGGGTCGATGGATAGACCAAAGTATTGTTAACCGTATAAGTACCAATAGAAGCATCTATATGCAATGAATTAGAGGAAAATGTAGCATGATAATCATGATCCGATAATGTGATAACTGGTGGTGGTATGTCAAGTAGCAACAATGAGGAAATCAAGAAAACCCGATGAAGGAGGAGGCATAACATGATATGTATGGTTAATAGATGAATTAGTGGCTGGCTTGTCATGTTAGGGTAAGGGGCCATTAATTATTTTAAGCATTTGATTATTGTTGACCGGTTTGGAAGTAGATGGTGCTTTGGGAGCTCAATTGCATTATTATCAATAAGATCCTGAATGATATGCCTAAGATTAAAAAATGATTAGTAGAGTGGCCATTGCATAAGTGGTAATCATAGTGTGTATTTTCTCTGTAGTTGTGACTGCATGGGCAAGAAGGATCAAGGTTGAGTGGTGGAGGGAGAGTAATGAGATTGCTTTTAGTGAGTTGTGGTAATAGGAAGTGAGGTGCATAAGGAAACTTAGTAAAGGCTCACTCGGGGTGTTACAAATTGAAGCATGACAGTGAAGAAACAATGTTGATAGTGGGTTGAGCATTGGTAAGCTTAGGAGATGGCTTGAATGCTGATTTGGATTGGAACTTTCTAGAAGAGGAAGTGAATGAATTTTCATAATAATTGAGTTTGCCCATGGAAAAAAATTTGGTTTCATGCAACTTGAGTGTATGGCACAACCGATCGGAAGAAGGAGAGGTATCGAAGATGACGCTCTATTTAAGAGAAGGTAAAAGACTTTGGATGAATAAAACTTGCAATTCAACGTCAGTGAGGACATTAGTCATTTTAGCAAGGTTATTCTTATAATACAAGACATAGTCTATAAGGCACTCATTGGATCCTTATTTGATCTTCACTAATTGAGCATAAGATATTTTGGTGCCGATATTTATAGAAAAATGAGTGAGAAAAACATCGGTATACTTGTAAAAGAAGTTACCAAATGGACTAGTATGTCGTAAAACCAACGTATAGCATAATCTTTTAAACTGTAAGGAAATAATTTGGCCAATAATGTATGGTCATCAATGTAGTCTAGACATGTAACATGGAAGGATCGAAGGTTCTCTTGAGGGTTTTCATCACCATTGAAGGTGGGAAGATTAGGTGCAATAAGGCTTGGAGGCAGCGGATAAGAGGAAATGGTGGGTGTAAAAGGGATATGAAGGAGGAGGGAGGAATCTAGAGATGGAGAGGAATGTGAGTGAAGTAGCCTCACGTAATTGACGAATTTGGGATTATAAATTATGGTATAAAGAAGCTAGATCATGGGTACCTAAAGAGGATATATGTCATGTGTGATAATTAATAGGGCATAATGTGATGAGTAGGAATCCGCATAGAAACAAGAATGATAGATGTAGGTGGAAGGGTGGTGGTGGAATTAGGAGGATGTGTTGAAATAGGAAGAGAAGTATCATTAGAGACCTGGAGGGTTGAGCTCAACTAAATTCGTGGCCTCTTCATAGGAAACAAATAATAAGATATCTAAGTCTTGAGGGTGTTCAACAATATGAGCTTGGAGATCATGAAGGTCTTCATTGGTAAAGGGTTCATAAGTCTCACCATGGAAGAAGAATACCTTGCAACAAGGTTGGGTTCAAGTGGTGGTGCTCACCAAATGATTTAATATAAATTATAATTAAATATTTAATTTCAGAGTAACTACTATAATGAATGGTATACAAGTTATAATATACAGTAAGCCACAACCAATATGCAAGCAATAATATGAAACCCTAAGCAAGAAGGAGAGAGAGGGTGACTTAGCTAATTTCACACAAGATGGAGATGATCTGGATAGGAGAACTGTTGAAATAGATGTAAACAAATGTTTTAAAGGCTCACTAGAGGTTTTGGGGCTCGAGAGATGTGCAAGACAAAAGTGCCCATGAGAGGACATAAGCACCTAGGAACTAGTGATTGATCTGGGTGCTAGTGTCCAATTAGATGCTAAGTTTCTGTTCTTTTTTGTGCAGGAGGAGCTCTGTTATTAGTTTCCCTTTGTCGCTTTGGTTTTTCTTCTAGATTGTCAATTGTATCTATAACCTGCAAAATAATTGTCTACCTACACATGTCCACAAACCACATCAAATCTAATAAAATATGTATAATATGGATTCGGACTAACCATGATGGTCACCCGAAGAGTGAACTTAATACCAAACGTTGCAATACATTTCAAACTCCATGTGTGTATGTGTGTGTAATGATGCCCTAGGTTTCCAGATATAAGTTGCACAATGATATTGGGATAGATCTAGAATGTAATAATGTATAGAATGTGTGTGATGGAATAAAATGAACTTACCCTCCTATGTTGTGTATTCGAGTGATGCAACCCTTGTCCCTTGTATGAGTGTGCTAGATGAATGCCTTTGAAGTGCTCTTGTGCCTTTGAATGTAATATTAGGTGATGATAGGTAATGCTTAATGCTTGGCCCTTATTTGAGACCTATAATATATATATATATATGATTCTCTATATATATTATATATATATATATATGATTCTCTTGAATTTAATAATTGACAACTAAAAGGCCGTCCAAAGTTATAAAAGATGACAAAAAGAATTAGAGAACTAAAATAATAAGAAGAAAACAAAGAAGGTCGAGGCACCCGAGAAGGGAGAAGAGCACCGGGTGCTTCTGTCCTAAATGGGTGCTAATGTCTGAGGCCATAAAAGATAAATCACTCAAATACTCGACAAGGTTGTAGGGTGTGTAAGGTCAATAAAAGTATAAGAAACAAAGCAAAAGGCCTAAAAGATGTTGTCAATCACTAGTTTTCTTACTTAGGAATCATGTATATATTAGTACACTTTAGAACCTAGAAATGTACCCAAGTGCATAGATTTTGTGTCTACAGCTTCCTTAACCCTTTGCATTGTATATCCTGCTACATCCTCTTTCTTGTGGCCCCTTTGTAAATATTTCTTCTCCTAACCTTGGTGGACATTTTATTTAGCGTATTGCAAGATTATTCATCCGAGAGATTTGTGGAGTCAATTACAAGAAACACCCTTCCCGCTCCTTTTTCAACTTCATCTCTGAAAATGACTCCTTGCTCACTTTGAACTTGGTATTCTCCATATGATTATGCATATTCCACAAGATAATTTTTCTTGTGCACTAGAGGGCCTAGGCCTTATGAAACATTTCCCAATAGAATAGGTCCTCTGTTGGTACTAAAATTTGAAATTTGGCCCTTAACAACTTTTTCTTGCCAACAAGGTATGACATCCGGGGTCTTGTGGGACTTACTATCACTTCCTTCCTTTTATGAGTGGATTTTTGGGGTCTCTTGTGCAATGTTAAACTATCCATCGTTTGTCTCCCCCAGGTGCCTTGGCCTTCCCTAGTTACTGTTCTTTTTGCCCTCTTCTTCCTCCTTATGCTCATCTTCTTCTTCATTGTCCTTGTGCTCATATTATCATGCATTACACGTATATTTTCCTACTCGAGGCCTTTTACTTCTTCTCACTCGGACTCTTTCTTGTGCAAAAACTCTTCTTCTTATTCTTCTTATTTCTTCTCCATGCGTGGTTCCTCCTCTATCATCTCGCTCTTCATCTTCCTCATCTAAATTATGAACAATGTTGGGGTTGTATTCTTATGTTGGGCTTAGCTAGCGCTCTTCTTTAGTTGGAGGCTCCTTTTGTCTACATGAGGTGCTTGCTTCATAGTGCTCTCCTCTCATCTTATTCCTCCTACTATGATCTAACCCTCGCTTAGATATTTTTTTATTCCTCGGAGGAGTCTCCTCGCACCTCGGCCTTCGGGATCTTTACCATATGCTTCCTTGGTGGTTGTGGCATGTCAATGTCATGCACACCGACCTATTTCCCACATTCATCTATGTCCGTAGGAAAACATAAAACTTGCACGCCTCTTTACCAACTACTATTGTTAAAATCAGACCAAGGTCCATGATGTCTTTCTCCATTGCTTCTACGTATGATTCCTTAGACACATACCCATACCTCTTGTGCAAGGTATAGTAGTCCATGTCAATCCTTTATGAATTAAACTTCAAGTGTTGTGTGTCTTTGATTTTGTTTACTGTGCACTTGAAGTACTTGGCTGTGAATGCAAATAGCAGTTTGCACCATGGTCCAATTTTCCCATTTTTCATCAAGAATATTGCAAGGATGAAGTGTTGCATTACTATAAACTCTGTCTATTTATTCAATAATGATGGTAGTTCTATAGGCACACACCACTTGTTTTCAAATGCCTCATGCATCCTTTTATACCAATTCTTAAGGTGCACCTTGTATGGGTTTGTGATTCTGCCATCACTAGTATACATGGCGACTCATTTTTCTCGGAGACTTGTTTTCAATGGGGTGGTCCCATATATTGTCTTCTGGCCCGTCCAACACCCCAATATCCTAAAATATAATCAACAGAAGGATGGATCCCCAAGTAATTTTCTCTCCTTTCTCTATCTCGCATCTTCACCTCCTCAATAATTCCTTCATTTATGTATAACACAATGTTATGCTTAGTTTTGTGTGCCATCTTATATGTGATATGACTAAATTTATTGTTTACCTATGTACAATGCTCGAGGATCCCAAATTGCAGCTAACTAGGTGTGTAACTAATCTTGTTTCTAGGTCAACAATATTATCAACATTGAAATCTCCACTTCCCCGGGTATTACAATTTATTTTCAATATCCTCTATCTTTGTCTCATCATGTAGGTCAAGCTCTATTTCTTCACCAATGTCACACAATCTTGTCACTCGACAATTAACTTGAAATTAGCCGCATCCTTCTACCTGCGCAAAGTAAAAATAATCTTCTTGCACATACAATATCATCCATTGAAATAGGTGTGTGGCTTCCCAAAGTAAGGGAACACATATAAATCAAGCACCCACACATCTTCCAAGGTCTTACGCACCGAGTCATCAAGTACTATATGTCCTTCTATAGTCATTATATTCAATTATCATAAGACATCCTTATTGATGTCTACCTCGTGTGCTTGCACATGGTTGTTGTATTTAATGATCTTGCACTTCCTCAATTTTGATACCCATGGTTTCCCTACCACTACCTCCAGTGAATATTATATCTCATAAAACCAATCTTCAAGTGACCCATCCATAGTCTTCTTATTCTTTGGTGCTCTATTTGGTGTCATTGTTATTTTAATTGGTATAACCCCTAAACTTGCAAACTATGTGCCCTAGGTGCCAAGAATTTAACACCTACTTACTTGAATTGTTCCTTTGGTGATGAACTTCCAACTTCTTGCTCAATCCTTGTACCTTTTACTTCAACTTCGTACCTAGGTCAATTTAAAAATCTTTTCCATAACTCTATGTATTTCCTTTGAACGCTTCGCCTAGCTTCCACTTCTTCACTAGGATCTCACTATCATCAAGGCTTCGTGTTCATTCTCACTCAGCTCTAGTTCACGCTTTGTTGTATCTCTTTGGTTCATTCTTCAAAATTAGCACTTTTTCGTAATTAATCATCAATCACACAAGTTCTGAAATAACAAGGTAGGAATGACTTTGTTCATGCCCTTTTATAGATTTTACAATTTCCAGCCGCATTAATTACACTCACCTACCACCATTTTTAAACTTTAAATCAATTTTATGCTTTTCCTATGTTTTTTTATTGCATTTATCGAAAGACATATCCTGTGCACGACAGTCAGTAACCTTCCTGCACTACTACATCCCAAATTGCAGACCTTCTTGTGTGCATCTTTTACACCACACATATCCTTCTATGCCACTTACCAAGTAGTCTACCTTTTTGCTTCCTCCTTTACATTACACTACACGACTCGCATTTCATCATGGGTTGGCAAGATCAATTCCATTAACTCAAATTTAATTCACACCTTCCATATTTATCCATTGCACCATATCCAACAACTCACAATTCTTTCTTCTATGCATCGTTATCTCACCCCACGCACTTGTTCACCAACATCTAAGCCACATTTATCCTTAATTTTTATGTCACACACTGCATATTTTTCCACCGCACACCTTACCCGCCTAACCCACACTAAAAGCATATGCGGTCCTTTGGACATCAATCTAAAAAAGAGTAATCAGCTCCTATGCGCGAATGCACTTATTACAACAAAATAAGACAAAACAAGACAGAAAAGGAAATCTAATCAAAGTGGCATTACCGCCTTTATTACAAACACATAAAAATATTATTTATATTATGGACTCGACCTAATTCCACTAAAGTAACCAGTAATATGGTGCCATCCAACGTTTGTGACTAAGAAGCATGTGATTCCAATATCTTGGTTACTAAAAATGGTCCCAACCAATGCATCTTGAGTTTTTCAGGATGGTGTGCAAACTTGGAGTTAAAAAAAAGCACCATATTCCCTACTTTGTGAAAGAATTATTATTAATGTGCCTGTCATGTTAGGAATTTTATCTAGATTTCATTGTCTTCCGACTCCATTGCACAATTGTGTGCTTTCATCCAATTGCATCGATATCAATGTTCTTCTACTATTGATGCAACCTAGAATTTACCACGAATAACCTAGGTGCACTTTGTCACATAACCCAACCCGAGCCGAGCGTTCACACCAAGCACGCAAAGGTACTAGGCCCCTCCTTAGAGTTGCTTGTACAAGATGCAAACATGATGAAGATGTAATGTATTCATATCCACAAACAACATAAATATTCCACAGAGCATATTCCAGATCTAGATCTAAAAGAATAATGAATTAAGTGATAGATATAACAAAGTCAACCATGTAAGAACTAGTTTCAGTCATGTTTAACACCATTATTCACCCAACACACTCCATTATATTAAAACATAATAAACACAAAAGCTTCTTACAATAAGTAGTATCATAAGTTTATGCGCGCATCAGATCTGGCAACATAACTCCACAATAGCTCATACATAGCACTCTCTTAATCTACATAGATTACTACATATTTATAAGGGTGGGGACTTTCCCTTCACCGCTTACACACTTACAAAAATAGGTCACATGCTGAAAATAGTCATGCACCTTTACAATAACATGCACACATGCAAGTGTGCTAATAATAGATCTCTTATAGTTAACTGGAAGTAGTAATTCTATTATTAATTTGAACTCATGCATGATGCTTTAGTAGATGATCTTCCCAAAATAACATTTGTGTGTCGCATAAGTCTCCATCTCATTGTGTGCTCCGTACATTATCTCAAAAAATAACCTGTAACCTAAAAATGGCTAAGTCCTGCTTTGAATCTTTCTTTCACGCGCACTTCCTTTCCTATCCTTTTGCACCTTCAAACTTGCCATGCTACCACGCGTGAATCTCATATGCACCTTCTCCTTAGTGTCATACTTCATCTTCTCAACATTACTCCACACTAGACTGCATTTCCACCTTGGAAATGGTTGTCTCCTGACGCCTTAAAGAATAAGAATGGAAGAATATAAAGAATGAATTATTGTAAAAAGAATAGATTTTACTCTCTAGTACCCTCCTCTTCCACTAGGAGAATCAAATATGGATATTCTTCCTTAATTTCAGCTTCCAAAGCTTTCCACTCATCCAGCGTGTTCTGGGTCTTCTCTGGGACATCTATAGCGATGCCCTCCAACTCGTCTTGGGTCATCTCTCCCTTCTCATTCTACAATACTATGACAATGTTATCCATAATGAGACATCCATCCCTCTAGAAGATCCATCTTTTGTGTTATGATCTTTCTAAGCTCATCTAAAATTTCCTTATGCGGTCACATTATACTGCTGTAAGGTCTTTGCACTTTTGCTTCACTAACGCCAATCTCTTTGTGCGCCCTAAAGTATCATCCTTCATTGCTTTCAAAAATTCATTGTCCTCCAATATAGTTCTTATTCGGATTACTGATTCTAGAGCTGCATAAATGTTTAATACAGTCTCGATTTCTTGAACTCTTCCCCGAGAAGTCTAGAGCAAGGCTTCGTAAGATGAAATATTTCTAACTACTGAGGCCCTTGCTCTCTCCGCTTCTTGTTCAGGGTCCTTTAGCACTGGCATGTGAATTGGTCCATCCTCAAGCACCAAATCTACTAGGGTACACACATAATGCATAGCTGAAGGAAACCTTTCAGGTACCTTAGATTCCAAGTGCGGTCTTGCTTTCAGGACATGGTCACCAATTTCTTCCGCCATACTGATGAAGGCCTCATTCTTTTTCTGCTCCAAGTCCTTTTCTCCTTGTAGATGCACTATTTCTGTAGCTTTGGCCTTGTTATCTTCTCATAGCACTCTAATAGTAGTGACAACCTTATCTATGTTCCTCCGCGCCACTTCTGTAGATACCTTAACTAAGGCATTGCTTACCTACTCATCGAACATAAGAGTGGGCTTTATAGTCATGTGCCTGCTCTGTGGTGCCTTCTTCATTCTTTGGGACACACATGACTCCTCACATACATCAAAATTAGGCTTGTCCATATGAGTTTGCATAGACTAGGAAAGTTGTTTCCTTGTGCATGTAGTGGCCATGTCTAGGTCCATCAACTCCCATCCATATAACCCCTTAAGGCCCATTGTACTTTGGAAACAGGCGTGGACAATTTTACTTGTGTCCTCAACATAGCCCATACTTGGTACAACATACTCCCCACTTGCTCTCTTTGTTCTTGGCCCCTTAGGAATTTGAGCACCAAGATTTGGAGTCAGATCTTTGATGTTTTGAGCAATATCATGTTTTGTTTCTTCTACCACCTTTACTCCCTCTTCTTCATCCTTCGATATTCATCCTTGGGTTCCTCCACATCTTCTGGTTGTACAGGAGTGCTAGGTGCACTTTCTGCAGACTCCTCCACCTCATTTAGCTTTAGCTTTCTCCTTTTCTTCTCAATTGCCTCTTTCTAAGGAGAGATTCGTGGTGATCTCCTCATAGCTGTGGGGTTCTTGTGCCTTGGGTCCTTGTTATTTTGAATACTATTTTAAAATGGCACTCTCCTGAATACTTCTTTGTTTAAGTCTTCATCTTCTTCCTACGCTTGTGGTGGAGTACCCACACACTCAGTCTCCACTCTGTCTGTGGGTTGCCTCTAACCTCTGTGATCTAAGCCACCACTATCTTCATCTTCCTCCTCATCATCTACCTCTATAGCTTCTATGGGATTTGGGGCTAGCACGTTCTCCACTATATGCTTTCCCTTAGTGGCCCTGGGAGCACGAACTCATTCTCCACATACTTGTTATTCTCCAGCTTGGGCTTAAGCTGAAGGTATACAAGCACTTTGCTCCAATGTCCCCAATTTCCAATCTTACAAGCTTCATGCTTATAACATCTGAAATGAGCCTCTCAACATAGGCAGTCGACTTGGATATATATATATGTCTTCCTTAGAGTGTGGTAGTCACAGTCTACCTTGTCTCGTAATAAAACTCAGGTGGCACGCATTAGTAAAGCGGTGGAATGATGCTTGGAAGTAGCACATTGTGAAGGCATACAACAATTTTCACCATGGGCTCCATGTCCCATCCCTCATAGCAAACCACATGATGTAGAAGTGTTGGTACACCGTGAACTATACTGCCTTGCCAACTACCGAAGGTAGCTCCTTGGGATGCACCACTCCTCTTCAAATGCCATGCAAAGTTGATTGTACCACATCTCTACCCTCTGTTTAAATGGCCCACTCATTGACCCTTCACATAAATACTTGTCAAACCTTTCTCCAGGACTTGTTTTCCATGGGATATTCCCAAATCTTGTTCTTTGGCCCATCGGCACTCTAATTTCCATAAATACTAGAGAAAGTAAGATAGCACCAAAATGATCTTATCACCTATGCACTTCCTCAATAATGGTTTCTACAATGTAGCCTGCTATGTTATAGACTACTCCCTAAGATATTTTCCTTATGATATGGAGCCACATGGTATTTACTTGCGACCATCTCTCTTGATCATTTAACTTGGTCACCAAATGTGTAGTTGCTGTACCACTGGGTACTTCTTCAATTTATCAATGTCCATTCCATGTAGACCCTTTGTATACCCTAACTCTTTCCATGTCTCCATGATTGCTACTTTATCATTCAGGTCACTAGCCAGGTCTACCCCTGTGCCTTTTAATCCTGTCAATGTCAAAATCAAGGGCTGTTGTGATTCTAACCCTTTGTCTAGAAAATTAAAAAAGTCCTCATGGACTCTACTCATCAGCCACTGGTATAAAGGTTCATACTTGCCAAAATATGGGAGCTCATACAATTGATAGACTCCTACTTGTTTCAACAATTTCTCTCAATGTCATCATACACTGGCATATCCTCCACCGTGTGCTTGTTGGTCTTTGTACTCAACAATGCATCCAATTATTTCTTGTTGTCAGATGTGCGGTGGTTTTAGTCACTTATCTTGCACTTGTAGATGTGGGAATCCCATTCTTGTCCAATTATCACACCCTCTAGATATCTGCATCTCTGAGAAATTACTCTCGGGAGAAATTTCAACTTCTGTTTCTACTTTCTTATTTCCTTTAGTGCTGCGGTAGGTGCTTTCTTTGGTGCCATCGTAAAAATCCACCCTTTCATTGTCTATAATGAGAAAACTCAAACCCTAGTTTGAAACTGTGTTCCCTAGCTCCTCATCAACGTGTTTGCTTCGCTCAAACCCTTCACCAGTGGGGATGCAAGCCTCTTCGTGCAAATGATCTACTCTCCACACCTGGTTTCACAAATCTCCGCACCTTAACATGAATCACTTAGCTTGTTTGCAATTAGCTCACTCAAATACTTGTGATTGCAAAGGTAAAAATGAACACACATCACGTTCTTATATAAATTTTCAAAAAGTTATTTCATTTATTTCTCCTCCACCTACGAACAATCCTCTCATTGATTGACCATTTGCATAATATCTACGTGGTACATCTTTTCACCCCAACTATAACCTTCTAGCATGCCTTCCTACCTCTTGGCTACGAATTTCTCTTTAGTGCGCTTCCATGCACCTAAGTACCTTGCCACACGCGCCTTCCTTGGTAGTTTCTACCGCTTCTTACCTTGTGTTATACTTTTCCCTCATTTATCTTCATCTATGCACATATTTTTAAAGTAATCTCCTTTCTAACCATTCCTCTCTGCAAACTTGAATAACACTTATAGCAATTTATTCCCTTATATGTACCAGGTTGTAAATAGCCATCCCAAATGGTATGTGCTATCCTATACTCATAAAATTTCTTCAAATAGTAATTAGCTTCCAGCGTGTAAACACACTTATTACATAAAACAAAAACTAAATTGACAAAGCATAACGACCAAAAATAAAATAGATTAAGGAAATATAGAAATGAAAACCTAGTCTAAATGGCAACAATGCCTTATTACAAACACTAAGAATACTTATCGATAATAGGGCTTCAACCTACTCCCATTAAAGTAACCAGGTAACCGTATTCCATCAAGTGTCTCTAACTAACAAATGCTTGATTCAAGTATATGAGTGATGATATACATTCCCAACCAATGTAATTTAAGCTTTCCTGGATGGCGCAAAACTTAGAGTCATAAAGAAGCACCATTTGTCCTATCTCAAGCTTTTTTCCCTGATGTGCTTGTCATGCCATGCCTTCTGCCTGGCCTTTTCCTACTTCTAGCTCCAACGTGCTATGACACGCCTCTCATCCAACTATATCAATTGATCAATTCTTTCTTCCAAAGCGTGCTCATCAGCTAGACCTCCAATGCGCGCAATACGCAAAGAAGGTAACATGAATTCCATCGGAAGAATTACTTCTGTGCCAAACACCAACTAAAAGGGTGTGGCCTTGTTTAACCACTTGTAGGTTGTTCTATACGCCCAAAGCATGATATAAACTTTATCATCCCAATCTTTCCTTCCAACATCACAAATTTTTGTCAATGTCTGGCTCAAAATCTTGTTGAAAGCTTCAACAATCCCATTTTCCTGAGGATGATATGGTGTAGTCTTATGGTGTGCAATCATGAACTCATCTAATAGAATTCTGATTGTCTCATTCAAAAAGTGTGTGCCCCTATCACTTGGTCAAACTCAACGGGCATCCATACCTTGTAAGAACATTTTCCCATAAGAACTTGGCCACTTTGTAGTTGCTATACAATCCTTGGTAGGTGCTGCTTCTACCCACCTTGTAAGATAATATATGTAAGTGATGATGTAGTGCGATCCATTCTACGTGTGGTTGGTGAAATAGGACCCACAAAGTCTATATCCCATTTCTCAAATGGCTCTGCACTAGGAATAGGTCTTAAAGGCATTTCATCTCTTTTCCCAGGTTTACCAACACGTTGATAGTGATCACACACCTTACAATATGCTTTACAATCCTTGTAAAGGGTCTCCCACCATAATCCAAAGTGAGTAGAATATTACGCGTGAGTGGTGTCACCTGTATAGTGCCGACCTGAAATTCCACCATGAGCCTCTTCCATGATGTCCGTGCGCTCGTGCTCTAGTACACACTGGTGCAATACTTCATCTCGGCCTAACTTGTATAGGTCACCACTAATCAACATAAAAGGAGCTGCACAAATTGCAAGTTGTTTCTTCTCCAAGGATTTCATTCCTTCTGGCGCCACACCTATATGTAAAAAGATAGCAATATCCTCCAATTCTAAAGGCACGCGTTGTAACCTATACAACTGTGCATCTGGCATTGTATCTTCAATTGTTTACGCGTCCTCCCTTGACTAAATTCTTGATAAATGGTCTAGGCTAGAATTACTTTTACCTGGTTTTACCACAACTATGAAATCAAATTCTTGGAATAAAAGCACATATCAACATATGTGCCCATGTAAAATGGGCTTCTTCACCAAGTATTTCAATGTCATGTGATCGGTGTAAAATACAAATGGTGTTGCTAAAAGGTATTATCTGAATTTATGTAGTGCATATATCATGGACAAGGCTTTGCACTCTGTCGATGTATAATTCTCTATGCATGAGTCAACTTTCTATTAGCAAAAAAAACATGATGATCTATAATACCTTCTCCAGTGAGCTAACACAACGCCAATGTTTGTGCCGGGCGTACACATGTACATGAAACAATTGGTCCCATGAGGGAAAACGTAGAATATGTGTTGTAGTAAGTCTCTCCTTTAGTACCTTAAATGCGCATTGTTGTGGTTCTCCCCAAGAAATGTCCCTTTTCCTTTTAGTAGCTCTTCCAAGGGTGCGGCAACCTTAACATATCCTTTGATAAATTTTCTATAATACCTAGTGTGACCTTAAAATCCGCGCACCTCACTCTGACTGGTAGGCTCTTCCAGGTTGACAATAATTGCAACCTTAGCTGGATCTATCAACAAACCTTCCTTGCAGATGATATGTCCTAACAAAGTGCCAAAAGGTTTAGCAAACACACACTTTTTGATTATCAAATAGATGCTTAACTGTCTACATCTTTCAAACATTAAGTGCAAATTGTCACAATGATCCTTAATAAGCCCATACAATATCCACATGCAAATAAAATTGCAAGAAAATATGAATAAAAGCCTGGAATGCTTGAACAACTATTCACCAAAATACAACAGGTGCATTTTTCACCAAAGGGCATCACAATATATGCAGAACTTCCCCATTCAATGGTGAAAGTTGTTTTTTTCTTGATCCTCCTATGCAATCCGAACCTAATGATACCTAGAGAATCCATTTGTAAAAGAATAGATCTTACGCCCTACAATGCCTTCTAATATCTCCTATGTGAAAGGTTTAGTGAAGGGACAATCACACATGCAACATTCAGTTCTCTGTAATCCACACAAATCCTAATCCGACCATCTTTCTTTATACTAATAACCATGGGGCTAACCCACTCTGATTCTTCTAGGGGCTTGATGATTCTAGACTTCAACATTTTGTCAATTTCTTCTTTAACCTTTACGCACAAGTTGGGGTTCATCCTATAGGGTCTCTTCCTAACCATGCATGCACCTTCCTTAAGATTTATCTTCATTTCTCCTAATGATTCATGCACTCCTTTCAATTCATGGTAGCCCCTAGGAAATAAGTCTTGAAAATCACGGAGCAACTCCACTATTTTTGCTACTTTAGATTCAAACCAATAATCTCCAATTATTGCCTCTTTAGGTTCAACATCCGTACCAATATTCACTTTCTTGGTCCTCATAGGTTCATGATAGGCACGTGTGTTGTTATCTACACTATCCAAGACCTCGCACATACATTATGAATGATCTATATCTAGTTCTTCTACTTCTTCATCATCCACTATGTAGACCATCTTCCCTTTTTCTTTCTCAAAGAAAGCGTGCTTAAGTAGCATGGCATCTGTCTCTGCTCCTGAGTCATTCTCATCAAATAACTCCTGAATGATTTCTTCTATCTTTTCACTATCTCCCATAGTTAACTTATTTATAACCCTTAATTCCTCTTCTACTAGAGGTTTAGTAGAGAAGTATTTAAAAGTCTTGACCATACCTATATCAAATCCCGCCAATTTCCAGTTTCTCTATGTAGCTCTGCATATACATACCAAACACGTGCACTACCTTGTAAAGTGGAATAAATTTTGTGAACCCATAGAAAAGGTGGTAAATCTTCCTGCCCTTATGTCCAGAGCCTCTCACACTACTGAATGTGGTGTTGAATAGGTTAATTACCATGATATGTGTATATTTGAGCTGATGCATTGCTCCTAGAAAACCAAGTTGTAAGATTAATTCTAACTTCATTCCATTCTACAAGATTATCCCTGTGAATCACCCACCAACGTGCTACTATCCTCGCTTAGGGTGTATGCTAACATACTTCTTCTTTCTAATTGGTCTATCACTGTTCCTCCATGGTGCGGAGGAATACCATAGGGTCTCCTTCCCCAGTGTACCGAGCTTGAGTCATTACCTATCCTCCTGATGCAATGAGGTTTGATTCTCTATGAAAATGTGATCCTTACTTTGTGCCCAACCATCTCATAAGTATCATGAGCCTAATTATCATAAGCAACACTTGTAGTATCACTAATAGACTGTGTATCTTCCCACCAAAGAATTCCTTCTTTAAATGGCTTGAGCACTTATGGGTCTGAATGACGCATACATAAATCCTATTCGAGATCTTCCTCACTCAAAAGCTCAACATAGGGCACAATTTTTCCATCTATTAAATGGATAATACCTCTTTCCTCCTTGTTCTCAAAACTGATATATCCCTTATTGAACCGAAGATCAACATCATTTCCATAACACCAAGGGTGTCGAAGCGAGCCGGGAAACTGTCTCTACTTTTGCTAGTGCTAAAACCTCAAAATCCCCAGTGAACTTGGCCCCTTATATAGTAATGGATGAATCTTTTAAAAATCTGATAGGAGTGGCCTTAGTTCGATTTACCATAAATAATACATTAGAAGTTGACTTCAATGTAGGTCTCCCCATCTATACCCATGCATCTAAAGTAAGCACATTTACTGTGCTGTGTTAATCAATATATTACTCAAGAGCCATCCATTGACAACAACATTTAGAGTGATCTCCTTATCATAGTCTAAGCTATGGGGGAAGATTTAGATGCAGGATCTCGATGCCCATTTGCGGTATTCACGTGCATAGTGTTTCCCTTTCACCAACTCCCTAATAATGGAATAATATTCTCCTGGCGCAACATTCTGCATACCTCCTTCAAGTCATCAATATCTGACTGGACCGTCTCTGCTACCTTCTTTAGTTCCATCTTCCATGATTGCTCCTTTAAACATTGTATTTCCCCTTGAAGGTCTCTGAGTACCTCCATGGTATCCTAATAAACCTCCTTCTAGTGCATAGGATCTGGGTATCTTGCATGAAAAACATCCTCCTTAATGATGGTAGGATTTTGTGGTAATGCCTCTCTAGTGTGCACAACTTTAGCACGTGTAGTGATATTTACAGGCAATACCTTAGGTTCTGGTTCCAACTTTGGCATCCACGATTTTCTACAACGCACTATATCCTAACCATCCATGCACCTTTGTTCTCCTATTTATGCTACTTCCTAAGATGATCATATAGATCCGGACATTCCTCATAGCTGTGATTCTTCCCATATAAAGAACATGTAATATTCTCGAGGACATTCACACCTATAGTGGTCGTGTAATCCACATGTAAAGTGTGTTCCATGAGGTAATTCACCTCATCCACTACCACGGCCTTGACCTCCGAATCCGCCATGGTATCCTTGACCTCTGCCACGTCCTCCTTCATAACATTCCTCGTTTTAATCATAATGCGCTTGATTGTGATTCTGATCTTGATGCTCACCTTTACCCTTAGAGTTATCTGATACTCCTTTCTATCACAAACCAATATCTATAGCATCATGGATCTGACCAATCAACTGCGCAGTCTTTTGTATCGTGAGTCGTGGACCGAGAAAATATTACAATAACATGATATATTCTTCCTTATCACGCGTTGTAATAATGGGCAATGACTGATGTCATGGTTCAAGTGACATATCTCACGGTTTAGAAATAATGAACGTCTTGTTCTATAGGGACAAATATCTTTGGTGTGCCCCTCCACTTCATAGTCTATACACCAAATCCTAGTGTATGTATCATGTGCCGAATTCACCGATAGCTTCTCTAACTACTTTGCCATGGATACAATCTGTGCTTCCAAGAATGGGATAACTCTAGTGTCTATACTCCTAACTACCTCGGTCTTGCAAAGTTGCTTCAAGGATTCACGTGGATCAATGTATGTCTTATGTGACAGAGCCCTTCTAAAAGGTGTGATCAGACCTCTAACGAACCTTTGCGTATCTTTGGCTTGCGTGAATATCATAAGAAAGCTTAGATAAAAGTTTTTAAAATGGGCATCATACTCTCGACACTTTCGTTAGTAGTGCCTTATTTAATATCCTTGAGCGCACCTATACTCTTGATCAAATTCGGGGATATAGAACTCTGTAAGGAATGCATCTTTGAATGCTACATAATCAACGTAAGTTTGATCATGGTCAAACTTCCTATACCAATTGTGTGCATGTACCTATAATTTAGTTGCAAATTGATTTGCCTTGCGCTCAGAAGCTGTGACCCATTTTGCATGCCACAGTATCTCATACATGTGCACGTGTTCAACAACATCTTCTATTCCCTTATAATCGATAAGATGAAGAGACATTTCCATGTAGATATTATGGGGTTGGTGTAGACCCTGCCCACCTAATCCAGAACCCTCTGTGTTGCCTCTACCTCCAGAACCACTAGATCCACTAGAACTAGAGCCACCTACACCCCTTGATCCCCCACCTATAGCCAAGAGTGAGCTAGAATATGTACTTCCCTATGTCCCAACAATAGTAATGTACTGAACTCCTATAATCTGTGTGGTGGTACTACTCCTAGAAGTGAGCCCCAAATTTTATGTGCTCGAATTCGTTGTAGATAATACACCTAAAAAGGTACCTCCAAATAACAATGAATATGTTTTCCCTGCCATTGATGTACTTGCTATGTGACTTACTCCTTCTTCCCTACTACCCAAATTAGCTTGCTGACTATTGATGTACTAAGTACTGGAAAACCAAGTGCAAGGGCTAGGTTTCCAGTAGATTCAGATGCACACTTGTAGCCCAGGTCATCTCTGTTTGGCATGCTCCTATGTGATGCTGAGGAGGGTTCCCTTTCATGATTTCCCAAATGGGGGAGTTCCTGATGCTCTAGGCTGTTGGGATCACGATTGTCATGTTAGACCAAAACCCATGAGTGTTAGTCTCTGATACAATCACCAAAGTTAATGAATACATGGGAGGTGGTTAGTCCATGTCACGAATCCCATGGGGAGCACTTGACAACTAGCCAACAAACCCCCTCAGCATTACCCGGGGATTCAAACCCCGATCCTCGCTTTGATACCATTTTTTGGGATCATGCTTGCCATTAGACCAAAAATTGTGAGTGTTAGTCTTTGATACAATCACCGAGTTAATGAATACACAGAAGGGGGTTAGTCCATGTCACTAATACCATGGAGAGCACCGAAAACTAGCCAACACCGGCTCCATGCCTTCTATGTGAGGTCCAAATCCTTTGCGATCTATCTCTCTCCTTAACTCCATCCGCTCTACAATTTCACTCGCTTCTCTATCTCCCTCTCGCATGCCTCATTGTACTTAAGCCTCCTTTCTTCTCTCTCCCTCTCTGCTCGCTAGGTCTGCCATCTTTCATCAAACCTACTCCTGCCCCCACACATGGTGAGGTTTAGTTGGCCATCGAATTTTCCTCTAAATTTAGGGTTACCATCAAGATCTTAATCGCTAGTGGAATGCCTTGCAAGTAAGTTCTCCTTGGGTACCGTAAAAATTGGAACTCAACTACCTCTAGCAAGAATAAGTGGAAATAGAGTATTCCAGGATATAGCTGTTCAAAACACCATGGAACTAAGTATCCACAATGTGTGTCTAAATTAGGTTAGCATCATATAAGGCCTAAAATTCTCCCTGTGTCCAGACAAGTGTGCGATACCTCCAAGTTTTTCTTAGAAGCATAAGCAACTAGCCACTCGTACTGATTCTATCGTGAAAATAACAAAGAAGCTCTCATACAGAAAATCATATAGGTTCTTTTCCACCCACACGCATGTGGGTTAAACTAATACCTAGTGCTTTGAATATCCATGCGTACTCTTCTTCTATATCTTTTATCCACTCCTCAACACTTTCTAGGGTCAATCGGTATGTCTTCATCACGAACCATCCACGAAAACAATCGAAAAGAGGTCTTGACAACGAGTGAACTAATGATGTAACCTAGAATTTACCATGAACAACCTAGGTGCGTTGGCACATCACCTAGCCTGAGCTGAGCACTCAACCGAAGCACACAAAGGTACCAGGCCCCTCTTTAGAGTTACCTATATAAGATGCGAACATGATGAAGATGTAATGTATTCATATCCACAAACAACATAAATATTCCACAGAGCATATTCCAGATCTAGATCTAAAAGAATAATGAATTAATCGATAGATATAACGAATTCAACCATGTAAAAACTAGTTTCAGTCATGTTTAACACCATTATTCACCCAACACACTCCATTATATTAAAACACAATAAACACAAAAGCTTCTTACAATAAGTAGTATCATAATTCTATGCGTGCATCAGATATGACAGCATAACTCCATAATAGCTCATACATAGTAATTGCTTAATCTACACAGATTACCACATATTTATAAGGGTGGGGAATTTCCCTTTACCTCTTACACACTTACAAAAATAATTCACATGCTGAAAATGGTCACATGCCTTTACAATAACATACATACATGCAAGTGCACTAATAATAGATCTCTTATAGTTAGCTAACAATAGTAATTCTATTATTAATTCAAACTCATGCATGGTGCTTTAGTAGATGCTCTTCCCAAAATAAAATTTGTGTGTCGTGCAAGTCTCCATCCCGTTGTGTGCTCCGTACGCTATCTCCAAAAATAACCCATAACCATAAAAATGGCTAAGCACCAATTCAATCTGTCTTTTACACACACTTCCTTTCCTATCCTTTCATGCATTTAAACCTACCTTGCTACCATATGTGAATATTCTATGTGCCTTATCCATAGTGTCATACTTCATTTGCTCAATAATTACCTTCTCATTAGCAATCCCACTTGTGTGTGCAATACGCACGGAGGGTAACATGAACTCCGTGGGAAAAAAATCTTCCATGCCAACCACCAATTGAAAATGTGTGGCCTTATTTGACCTCTTGTACATAGTTCTATATGCCCATAACAAAACTTATACCTTGCCATCCCAATCCTTTCTTCATACATCATAGATCTTCATCAATGGTTTTCCTAAGATCTTATTGAAGGCATCTGTAGTTCCATTGGCTTGTGGGTGATAGGGGTAATCTTGTGATGAGCTAACATGAAATCTACCAATAATATTTTGATTGTCTTATTCAATAAGTGAGTTCCCCTATCACTGGAAAATCCCAATGGGTAGTCATACCTACTAATGATATTCTACCATAATAACCTTGCTGCTATATAGTTGCGGTGCAATCCTTTGTAGGTGCATCCTCTGCCCACCTTGTCAAGTAATATGTGTATGTAATGATGTAACACACACCTATCATGCACATAGCTGGTGCAATTGGGAAAAAAATTCAATTTCCCACTTCTCAAAAGGATTTGCACTTGCAATAGGTTACAACAACATCTCATCTGGGTTTCTTTGTTTACCTATCCTTTGACAATGATCACATGCTTTGAAAAATTCCTTGGTATCCTTATAGAGTGTCTCCCACCATAATCTAACAAGTAATATCTTACGCATTTTTGCTTCACTTACATAGCGACCTCCCTGTAATTCCTCCATGCGCCTCTTGCATTATATCTTCATGCTCATGCTCTAACACACACATGCGTAATAATTTGTCTCTTACCATCTTGTATAAGTCTCCTCCAACTAGCTGGTAGGGTATTGTGTAAATGGCTAGCTGCTTCTTTTCTAGGGTATTCATACCTTCATCCACAACTCTTGTGTGCAAGAATGCTGTAATGTCCTCTAAGTTAGATGGTGCATAATGTATTCTAAACAAATAAGCATTTGGAATAATGTCTTCCATGATTTTTGCATCATCAATAAAGTTAATCCATGATAAGTGATTGTGTCTCGAATCACTTTTTCCAAGCTTCACTATCACTGAGAAATCAAACTCTTGGAATAGAAGGATCCAACAAAAAAATGTGCACCCGCAAAACTCGGCTTGTTAACGAGATAATTTAATGCCATGTGATTAGGGTATAAAATAAATGACGTTTCTAGTAAATATTTTTAAACTGTGAAGCTCGTACACCAATGATAATGCTTCATGCTCTGTGGTTGTATAATTTTTTTCATCTAGCATCAGCTTCTTACTTGTAAAATAGATAGGATGGTATACATTACCTTCCCTTGGCTGCATTAAAACTTCTCCAATTGCTGTACCGAAGGCATCTACATGAACATGGAATGACTTATTCCAAGAAGGGAAACACATAATAGGCGTGGTGGTCAACTTCTCCTTTAAAGTTTCAAATGCTAGCTATTGTGCATATCCCCAACATAATTTTCCCTTTTCCTTCAACAATTCTTCTAGTGGTGTGGAAATCTTTACATACCTCTTAATAAATTTATGGTAATAACTAGTATGACCAAGGAATCCATGCACCTCACTTTGATTAGATGGCTTTGTTGTACCACAGGTCATTGGTGTTGTCATTGATGTTATGTGGATTGATGACAAAAGTGTGAATGGATAAGTGAATCTCGATTAGAGGCATGAATGTTAATTGGTATTACCTTCTCAATGATAGTTGGAGCTCACAAAGAGGTTGTAATGCTTGGTATGAGACTGTTCTCTAATCTTGTAAAGGATGAAGAAACAATGAAAATGAAGAGTGAGAACATGCTTAGTACATAAAAGAGACAAAACCTATAGGTACAAAAACATGTTGGGTCTTTCATGAAGACATATTTGGTGTTATAGATAACTCTTGATGTCTCCTGTGTGTTCATGAAGTGTTTTGAGCAAGATGTGTAAGTTTTTGTATATCTCGGAGTGAAGAAATGAGATTGACGTACACTTTGAAGGTTTGAAATTCTTATTCCAGCTTTATAAGAATTTTTAAGGTCATATAGGTATGGATATTTGAGAACTCAATAAGATATTTGCATCGAGTCCAACCTTATGCAATTTGGAGCTTTCTGGAGGAAGATATGGCTATTTGAAGTTGTGTAGGTCAAGACGAACATGAAGTTGGTACATGATGAATGATAGCTTACATGCAACACGGATCAAAGGTAACAATAATGGACATGTGTCACTTTCGACACTTTTTTAGGTAGATGTGCCCATCGGATGTGAGGTCCATGAAATCAACTAAAGTTGATACTATTTTGGGTCGAGTGGCAAGGCGATTAAAGGCAAGTCATCATAAGTCAACGTGCTTTATGCATACCCACTCTCGAAAAATCAACATACATGTGGAGCTTCCTTATTGGCTCACTTCATGAGGTAGCCAGTGGAGGTTAAAGATAATCGACAAGTGTTAAGTGTGTGGAGAATTTTTATTGGATAGAATTTTACAAAAGGTATACACCTAAGAAGAAGATATTTCGGTGGAAGGCAAAGATAGGTGGACCAAGTAGAGGTTCCACTTGGCGATGATCGACAAATGAAGGTGGACACATGGTATTATTCCACCATATTTTTCATAGATTTATCTAGGTGGATGTTAAATCCCTAGAATTAGCCAAGGTTAATAGGTTTTCAAGTCTATGGAAGTTTAAAGGAAAAGATAGTGCACAGGTCAACATGTAATATGCAATCGATCATTGACCCTCATAACTTATCACAAGGTGAGATGTGGAGCAAGTGACATGCATGCTAACTATACACACATTGGTAATATCCATAGCCAATCACATGGCAACATGTGTCTGACGTATGAGACAAAAGAAAAAGGGAAAAGGGCATAGGTACTATTGACGCTTGTCACACTCATATTTGGAATGAAAAATTCATCGAATCTAAATATTACACAGATGAAATTGTCTAAAATTTTGAACTTAACTCTGTCTAAGGGTCATGGATGTGTTGCAAAAGGAATTAGGTTGATTCATCTCGAAAAAAGGAGAAATTCATGACAATTTCATCTCGAATCGGGAAATTCTATGAGGAACAGTCAAAGACAACATTCAAAGTGAAGGAGCTCATGGAGAAGCTCATAATTTAGTCACATTGAGTAGCTAAATAAGTTCCACTTGTCAATCTATGAACACCAAGTCCCTTGAGAAATTTTGAATGTATGGAATACTATCAAATGTAGACAAAGAGACGAGTAAAAGAACTATCATTACTTGAAGAAATAATCTAGAAGACAAACCATCTCTCATAGTACGCAGTAAGTGAATGTGAAAGGTCAGATGTGGAGGAAAAAAATATAAAAAGAATATTTTTGAACTTGAATATGTTGTTGATACGAGGAGAGATGAGTGTTTGTTTTGATTAATTGAGAAGGGTGTGAATGGATTGAATCCATGAAAAATTAAGAAAGGAGAGGAGAAGATAAGTGAGCTGAAGAAGTGGTCATAATCAGTTGTGGAAGACAACACAGTAAAGTGATTAGAATTATTTGTAAAAATTCTAAGTTGTAGGTTAGCATATAGGGGGTTGAAGCCTCTTTGTAAGTAGTAGATTACAAAAGATTAGTTATTGTTGGTTAAATTATTGGGAGTTGAATATTCCATGCAAGTTGAAGCTTGCTAAAGGTCAAGTAACAACTTGACTAAATTTTGGAGTTGTAGCTCCAGGTTGAGTTGAGCTCAACCATGAAATTATGTAACATTTACATGTAATTCTTGTCATGTGCTAGTTCTTGGTTTTAGTGGGTTTTTTCCCAGTTTGGGTTTCCCACATTAAATTCTATCTTTGTGTGTTATCTCTATTTTTATTTGCTTGTGGATGTTGATTTGATTTTGCTAATATAAATTAAGTGATTTTTTTGTGGGGTAAAAATTGAACAGACACTTTGATTCACCCCCTCTTAGTGTCCTAACTTCTAACAATTGGTATCGAATCTTGGTACTCTTAAAGAAAACTTAACATCTTGGAGGTTATCCTAAAGACATAAATGTGGGTTCATTAACATAATCAATGTTGAAAAAGAAGTATGAAATTGCTCAAGCTCTTATAAATGAGTTAAATAAAAAATCAAGCTCAAGGAAGTTAATCATGGTCAAGAACTCAATGAGATGGCTTCATTTGTTGAAAAAGTGTCAAAGGATTTGAGAGACAAAGAAAATGATTTCCTTAAACATGAAGAAGAACTAAGGACCACTGAAGGTTTAGTTAGAATAAGCTACTAACAAACTTGTTGAATTAAAAAGAAAACAAAGGCTTTCTAGTGACACATTGAAATTGGTTGAAGAAAATCAAAATGAAGTAGAGCATAAGTTGTGTCAGGAAACTATCTAAGCCAAGAGTGAAGAATGTGAGAGACTAAATGCAGAATTAAAGACCCTAAGAGATGAACTAGAACAAGCAAGGAAAAGGGAATTGAGGACTAGAGTCAAGCCATGTATCTTGTTAAGGATGTTCTGAGACCAAGAAGGACAAAAAGAACACAAGAAGACCATTAGGAAGCCAAATGCAAGAAGACTCTTAGGTAAGTTTCATGGAATTTTTTTTTCATGTAATGTTTTTGGACATAGAGCTATGGACTGCATGAGTAGGGTAGACAAAGAACACCCATGGAGATATTGTAGTATTGAATATGTGTAGTCTTATTTTTCCACTCAAAACCTTAGGTGCACTGGCATTTCATCCAGATGAATATGAACACTCATCCGAAACGTGTAAAGGTACTAGGTCCCTCTTGTTACTATCTTACTAGGGTGATATCATGCATATTCATAATAACCACAATCAAAGTACATATCTCATCATAATAACTAGATCTCAATTTGGAAACACACATAATAAGGAAAACATATAGATCACATAAGGATTAATACTAGATTCACCATATAATAACCATGAATAGAGACATCAACAATTAATATCCATCCATAATGATCCATTATATTAAATCATGACAAACTCAGTAGTGAATACATTACCAAACTGTCATAAGGTCATGCACGCAAAATCATACCAGCAACATAACTCTATTACATATAGTGATACCAAAACTATGCTAACTAATATATATATATATATATATATATATATATATATATATATATATATGGGGGTGGGGCGTGCCCTTCAAGACCCATGCACTCGTCAAAATAGGATGAATGCTCAAAATAGCCATGTGCCATTTACAAAGATAACCAAAGAAGCATGTAATCTTTTCCTAAGAATAATAAATCTATAATTAACTCCGATCCAATCCTATTATTAGATCTACCACTACATATATCTTGATCTTCCAATTGCTCCAAAATCATTTTTCCTTCACTAAGAAGTCTTCTTGTTCTTATCCTTGCGTGCTCTGCAATCCATCCTATTTTCAACCCATGTATGTCAAAATGGCTAATTCCTAAACTTTGTCCTTCTCGGGCACAAAATCGTAGGGTGCAAATATGTTAACCTTTTGCATGTATCCACACACCCACTTCTTTTACACCACTATCACATGCGCCTTTGATACATAGATAATATTTTAATAGGCCAACATTACCCCACACTAATGTCATTTCCACCCCCGGAAATGGGTTCCCATACCTTATCTCTTCAAAGAATAAAGAAGTAAATGATGACTGTACAAAAATGAAAGGATGTAATAATACTTCAATAACCTAGTCACTATTGTTCTACAGAAAAAAGTTAAGGGTACTCGTTATTAATGTCCACTTGTAACTCATTCATATCACCGAGTCCCTTCTTTGTCTTTGCATGAATGTTACCGAGGAAAACATCTATTTCATCCATTATAATATCATCACCTTTGTGATTCAAGACTGAGAGAACATTCACCAAACCTGAAGTCATGCCATCCATCACGTCCATTCTTCGTGCTATCAGTTTCCCAAGTTCTTTTATTTTCTCCTTGTGAGGATCTCAGGCTATTGTGAGCACATCACGCTTCTCTGCTAGCAATGTCATCCTCTCCTCATGTCCCAGAGTCTCATTTTTCTTTACGACAAGGACCTCATTCTCTTTAACCAATGTCTTTGTTTTAATGATTGGCTTTGGATCTTCACACATATTTAATACCAAGTCTTCCTTCTTTAATTATTCCTTAATGGTTTGCAGTAGGGCATCATATTCAACTATCTTACACGCTATTTATTTTTTTACTGTGTCTTTTCAATTGCAACATCTTTCTCTTTCTTTATATCTATTTATTTTGCACTTGGGCTATGTGCGCTGACTCACTTGTCCAACAAAAAGTGCACTAAATTTTGTAAATAATGCAGGGATGATGGAAAGTTTCCACTTACATGTTTCAAATATTGTGGCTATGCCTTAAGAATTTCCTTTCCAATCTCCTTAGCCATCTCAAGGAAAGTCTTTGCTCTATTTTTTGCTCTCTCTACTTTTCTTTCTTCAATTCCTCTAGTTTGTCTTCCTTCTCCTTTTTATCCTCCAACAAACTTCTCAAGGTATCTGCCTTATCAACATTCTAGTGTACAACCTCAACAACTATCTTCGTCAAGTGCATTACTCCCTTGGTCATCAAAGAACTATGTTGGCTTGATTGTCACATGTTTAGAATGCAGAGCCTTCTTCATTTGTCTAGTGGCACATGACTCCTCACACACATCAAACTTAGGCTCATCCATGTGAGTCTATATATTCCATGACAATTGTTTCCTTGCATGTGCATTTTCCATCTTAGGGTCCATTAGCTCCCATCCATATAATTGTTATGGGAAAGAGTGCTCTAGAACCTTGCATGAATAATATTTTTAGGGTCATTGATGTACCCTAACTCAGGTGTTTGCACCATCTCCTTCGATTCTTCCCACTAGCACACTCATCTATATGCTCCTGTGCTCCAACACCTTCTTTATTCTCTTCTCCAACTCCAACATCAAGGCCACCAGTCGGTTGCTCAACATTGTCTTCCAATTATGTATCTCCCCCAGCATGGATTTCTTCTTCACGCTCATGTACACTCATGTTGTGGATGTCTATATTAAACTATGGTTTCTCATTGTCGATCCCTTCATCTTCTTAAACTTCAAGGCTAGGCATGGAGACATCCTGTCGTGTGGAATTGTCTGACAACCCCTCCTCATCACTATCTTTCACGGGCACATACTTGTGCCTTCTTATTTTATCTTCTTTGGCCTTCTTCACGGGCATTATGTGTGGTGACATCCTCACAGGATGTGAAGTACCAACACCCACATTTGTAACCTTTTTCTCGTTGCGTAGTTTTTTTCTCTCGCCATGATCCAATGCAGTAATGTCTTCTTTCACTTCTTCTCTCTCTCAAAAATTTTGTAAGTCCTCCTTTTCCTTCCTTGGGGGTGTATCCTCAAGTTTTCTCTTCATTCCCACAGTTTGTTTGTTCTTTGGAGGACTTGGGAGTGAAACATACTTGCTAGCTATGTACTTTCTATCCTTGAACCTCTGCCTCGAAATACATACACATGCATGGGTTCTATCTATCCCACGACTATGAATTCTAGAGTGATATCTATATTATCATACTCCATTGTCTCTACATATGCTTCCTTATTAGGGTAGACATATGTCTTGCACAAAATGTGAATTTCTGCATCTACCTCGTTAGTGTCAAACTATAACTTCCGTGTGTTATGGATCCGGTTCATTGAATCTTTGAAATAACGAGCAATAAACACAAAAGGAAGCTTACACTAGGGAATTTTCTCTCCGTCTTCATGTAAAAATGCCCCAAATAGAAGTGTTTATATGACACAAACTCTTCTTGACCTTACAAAATAATGGACAATTCTCTAGGCATGTGCCATTCCCCTCAAATGCATCACACATTCTTCTATACAACTTCTCTGTGCACTGCTTATATGTCCCTGTTATAGTGCCTTGACATGTGAAGCTCGTGAAATTCTTCGCAAGAAACTTATTTTCCAAAGGGTACACCCACATCTTGTCCTTTGGCCCATCGAGCACACCAATTTCACAAAATACAATGAGGAGAAAGATAGCACCCTAAGTTATCTTCTCACCTTTGTTAGCCTAGATGCATGCTTCTTCCACTATGCCTTCTGCAATGTAGTTCATGATGTTATAATACATCTTGTTCACCATTTTGTGTGCTATATGCAACCATCACTTGTTTACCTCCTTCCATATATCTAAAGTGCCTAACTTACAACACTGACCCAGTGTACACATTTAACTTGGTAGATTTGTCTTTGATGTTTGTCACATTGAAAGCTTACCTCCTTTATGATACTTAAATGCAAAGGCCATTGAATCTACTCCATCATCATCAGAAAGGTTAGCAATCTCTTCACCACGATCATGTAAACATGTAACCTTCTCGATGAAATTTGGTGTAATTCTCTTATTCTTCATGTAAAATAGAAGTAGTCTTTGTGTACCCGTGATATGAGTCACGAGTGCAGCATCAGCATTTATCGAGATTGACAAAGAACGATGACTCAAACAATTATATAACCCCAACACTTTCTAATAACTTATAAATGTTATTGTCATACATCCTCTGTCTATCTACGGTTTTCTGTTTGTATTCAACATAGTATATTCCTTTATATCCTTCCAGGTCTTCTCTGTCTGATGATTGAAGTCACTAATTTTACATTTTTTCAATTGTGATGTCCACAATCTCCCTTCGATAACTTCCTCTATGTATTACATTTTTACAAACCATTCATGTGCTACTTCCTTGGTCCCCTTCACAATGGCCTGATCTCTTTTTGGTTTCATTGTTCTACTTAAAACATTGTGGTTTGAAAATTGTAATTGTTTTAACACCTTACCCTTGCACCTTCATTTTCCTCTGTTTATTCACAATATCCCATGCTCTCATGTGCCGTACCAGTGAATTTTTTCTCCTCCAAACCCTAATAATGTGAATCTTTCCTTTTGCACATGCCCAACTCATTTAAAAAGTTCTTCTCGCATAGAGCTCTGCTACTTTGTGTATTGAAATCACTTAGTTCACCGTTCAAATGATTTCTCTTCGCACTTCATACTTCGTCACACTTATTAGCTCAAAAACACAAAGGATGTAAGGTAAAAATAACATTACAAGCTTCTTATTTTATAGATCCATTAAAACCCTCCGCATTAATTATTCCTCAACCACCACCGTACATGGCATCAATTCCACCCTTTCACTCTTCCTCGTGCATCGCATTGCATTCTTCCACACTTCCTATTGTAACCTTCTAGCGTGCCCACTACTTCTAGGCCACAAATCTCCTTTCATGTGCCTCCCCGCACCAAAGCACAAAACCACTACACCTTATATCAAGTAGTTTCCCATGTTGCTTCCTACCTTGCGTTACATTGCGTGTCCATCCATCTATGCGTGGTCTTCAATATGAGAAATTTTCTTTAAGTACCTCAACTCTAAGACCACGTAATATTTTTCCAATGCACACCAATTTGTATCAAAGCACCAATCACTTATTCTTTCCGATCCACCCCACACTAAAAGTATGTGTGATCCTCTACACATGAATCCAATAGATAGTAATCAGCTCCTGGCGTGCAAGTGCACTTATTACAACCAAACACTGAACTAAATTAACAAAACATAACAATGATGAAAGGAAACACATGAAAAGGAAATGCATTTAATGGAAATATAATCTAAATGGCAATAATTCCTTATTTAAAATACCAAGATGAATTATTTATAGTATGGCTCCACCTACTCCCATTGAAGTAACGGGGAAAATAAGTGCCATCTAGCACTTTGTAACTAACAAGCACTTGAATCAAGTATATTTGTTACAACAAAGGGTCCCAACCAATGAAATTTCAACTTCCTAGGGTCGCACACAAACTTTGAATCATATATAAGAACCATATTTCCAACCTCAATTTACTTATTCCGAATATGTCTATCATGCCATACCTTCTCTCTCAATTTTTATGTCTTCTGGCTTAACCGGGCAATAACACACCTCTCATCTAACTAACTACATCAGTTTGTATATGTTCTCTTCAACAACTTGTTCATCATCTAATCCTCCTGTGTGTGTAATACGTAGGGATGGCAATATGAATTCCATAAGAAATACATCCTCCGCGCCAAACACCAATTGAAAGGGTGCCACTTTATTAAACCATTTGTAAGTTGTCCTATATGCCCAAAGTACTACAGAGACATTATCATCCCAATCCTTTCTTCCAACATCACAAATGTTTTAAAGTGTTTTTCCCAATCTTTTTGAAAGCCTCAATAGTTCCATTGGCCTATAGATGATATGGTGTGGTTTTATGGTGTGCTACCACAACTTTTTCCAATAATATTCTGATAGTCTCATTAAGAAAATGAGTTCCCTTATCAATTGGTAAGCTCAATGAACATCCATACCTACTGATAATGTTTTCCCATAGAAATCTTGGTGCTATAGTTGCCGTCTGATCCTTTATAGGCACTACTTCTTTCCACCTTGTCAAATAATGTACAAGTTATAATGTATCACGTGCCGAGTCCTACACATGGGTAGGGAAATAGGACCCAAAAAGTCAATTGCCTATTTCTTGAACAGTTCAACACTTTCAATAGACCTCAAAGGAATAGCATCTATGGTTCTAGAATTATCAAGGTACTGAAAATGATCACACGCCTTGAAATACTCCTTGAAATCCTTATACAAAGTTTCCCACATAATCTAACCATCAAAATCTTGCGTGTGGTGACATCTCCTACATAATGACCTCCTACAATTCCACCATGAGATTCTTCCATAATCCCCTCACGCTCATGCTCTAGAACACCCCAGTGTCAAACTTCATCTCGAACTATCTTTTATAAATCTCCACCTATCAACCAAGAAGGTGTCTTCCGCACGTATTACAAGTTGTTTCTTTTCTAAGGTCTTCATTCCCTCGGGCCCTGTCTCATGGGCAAAAAGACTGCAATATCTTCCAAATCGGTGGGTGCGTGCATCACTCTAAAGATTTATGCATCAAAAATTGTGTCCTTAATGCTCTATGCATCCTCACCAAAATTGATCATTGACAAATGATCAAGTCCTGAGTTACTTTTCCTGGCTTCACAATCACTATAAACTGAAAATCCTGAAATAGTAGTATCCACCTACAAATGCACCCTTGTAAAATAAGCTTGTTAACCAAATAATTAAGTGCCATATGATCTAGGAAGAAGATAACTGGTGTCACTAATAAGTATTTTATGAACTTGTGCAGCGCATAAATCATGGACAAAGCTTCGCGCTCAATAGATGTATAGTTATGTTCAGCTGGTGTCAACTTCCTATTTACAAAACAAATAGGGTGGTATACAATTCCTTCTCCTAGTTGTGCTAACACAGAGCCAATTTCCATCCCAAAAGCATCAACATGAACATGAAATGGTTTGTCCCATGAAGGAAAGCATAAAATAGGTGTAGTGGTCAACCTTTCCTTTAGTGTTTCAAACACTTGCTTTGTTGTGCCTCACCCCAATAGAATTTTCCTTTAGCCTTCAAAAGTTCTTCCAAGGGTGCGAAAATCTTCACATAATATTTAATGAATTTCTTGTAAATATTGACTAAGTGCACCAAGGCACATGGGCATGCAAGGCCTAGGTTGAAGGATGGACATGCACCTGAGAAGGCATGCGAGGAAGGGTTTGAGAAGGGCAAGTTGCACACCCCGCAAGACAAGGTCTTGGGACTTAGTCTTATTTGGTGTATCAGGTAAGACACGTGAAAATCATAACCCGATGTGCATGTAGAGTGGATAAGGTGCCATCTGATGATAGGCAGGCATAGAAAAGGAATATGCCCTACGCTGGAAGCTTCTAGAAGACCATCATGGAAAAAGTGGAGAGCTCAGGCTTGAAGGAGCATGCTCCCATGGAGGACCACATTCAGACACTTGGCAATGGATCTGAGGCCATAGAAGGATGAGTTGGCACTTTGGGATGCCTATATATACAAGCACCCACAAAATAAAAGAATGAGGAGAAAAGAAGATGATCAAAAAGAGATGATGGTTAGAGAGATCAAGAGAGAGCGGAGCTCTATAGAAATGCCACAAGGAACTCTGTTTGGGTTGGGTAGATAAGATATAGGAAAAGGATGTATCAAGGGCTTGGGTTATAAAATTTCTTTTGAGAGCTAAATGATATGGATCCTATTATGATGCATGACTTCGGTCTTCCTTTCTGCAATACTCTGTAATGAATCTAATGAATGTAATGAGGTTACCAGTTTATATGAATATGATCAGTAATGATTCTAGTGCATTTACATATCTTCATGGTTCTGTTTTATGCATGTTTATGGAATAAGTCTGAATCCTTGTGCATTTCCTTTCTGTTTTGATTCAGTTCTTAATCATTAAGTACTTTTCTATTTGAATGACTGCATTGATCTAGAAGCCGTTCTGAGCTCTATGATGCTTACATGTCTCATTTCCACTCACTTCCTTTAAGTTTGGATCATTGATGATGTTTTCCCACTCAACTCACATAAAAGAGAGACTCGGCACCCTCGCATGCCTCAAGCCTGGGTGAGTGCTCCAATGCTTCCCTTGATAGGCCGACGCATGGGATTCCCTTGTTCTTTGGTGGGTGTGAAAATGACTACATCTTGGTTCCATTTCTGGACCTCTTTTCAAAGTTGTAGGGGAAATGACATACATCATGATCTGATGCAATGAGTGATGATAGAGATGTTTAACCTTGGAAAGTGTTGAAACATGGTTTAAAAGCATGGAGGATGAATTTTCTCAGAGATTCAACATTGGACCTAAGTTTGATGCACGTAGATGGGTAGAAGAGAACCTCTACCATGATTTGTATGAAACTTTTTCTATTGCTTCCCAAGTAGAACTATATGAATGGCTCTCAGCATATGCATCTAGATCAAGCTGGTATTATAGATCACATGCATGGACCCAAGAAGAATACCAGAGGTCAGCTAAGATGTAGATCTAACGTGGACTCGTGTTGTGGATCATTGGTGGAAAGGAGTATTGGCTAGCTACACTCTGGAGTACACCATTTCTACATATTCTTGTCCAGAAGTTGTGAGTTTGAGTTTCTTGGGAGCCCAGAGGATCATTTCTACGTGTTATCCCTCTGGCAATGAAGATCTTGATTGTTACCTTGAGTTTAGAGGCATTTACGATGGCATAAACTAACCATTCTAAGAGCATTGGGCAAGGAAGCTAGGGTGGAGGAAGATGGCGAGATATTGCGATGGAGAGAAAGAAAGGGAGGAGAGACAAACTCAAGTATTGTGAAGCATGTGAAAGGGAGATTTCTAGACAACGTGAGTTATAGGTGTGATGGATATATATATGAGGCAGATGTCGGGAGGATTTGAGGTTCACGCAGAGGACATAGAACTAGAGTAGTCTCCATGCTACCCCATCTTAGCAAGCGTATAGAGAGACCCCCTTCGGCTTTTGATGAGAGTTCATCATGCGGAGAGAGAAGAGTCATTGGCGCGCATCTGAACCCACCTAGTGACCGAACCCGACTTGGTTTTCCAGATCAAGGGGAGAATATTGTTAGCCTAATTGGTATCGGTGGAAGTGACCGATCTGCACCCAGGAGATATAATTTCTCATTTGGGACTTCTATGGCTACACATACCATTCCAGTGTTAGGAGGAATTTTCAAGAAAGGTATAGATACAAGCTTTCGGTCTCACATCTGGGAGTGGCGCGGGGTACACTATTGGTAGTGGGGCATTATCACGACCATCAATGTGTAGTTTAGTGGAACTGTGGGGACCCTTGCACGACCACTATAGGACTAGTGGATCTGGTGGATTTTGGATCTAGGATCTGGTGGGTTAGGAGGAACATAGGATCTAGTGGATGGATCAAGAGTGGGGGGGGGTTAGAGGAGGAACAAGATCTAGTGGATCTAGTGGGTCGGGGCACAGGATCTAGGTCCGGGATCCGGCAGAGAGGGAAACACCAGAGGAAACCAAGGCTCTAGCTCAGGAGGACAAGGGCCCCAACCACCTCCTCAAGTCTTCTTTGAGATGTCTTTACATTTTCCAGATTATAGAGGTATTGAAGATGCTACAAACATGTTCACAAGTGTGAGCTGCTATGGCGCAAAAAGGAATCACTAGCCCAGAGTGGAAGGCAAGCCAGTTTGTAATGATGTTGCAAGGGGTGTGCATAGCTATGGTATAGGAAATATGACCCTCATCAAATGGTGGTGGATTATACTACTTTAAAGAATGCCTTCTTGGTAGAATTCCACATTCCTAAGTTTGAACAAAGAGCATCAACACCCTGAAAGGAGATTCAACAAGGAATGGCGGAGAGTGTGTGGGAGTATGATGTGTGGTTTAAGACTCTCCTGTCAAAATTATCATATGACATTCACCCTTCACAACATGCTCAATGGTTTTTGGGGGTTGATAACACCTTTTAGAAGAGCTTTATCTCATAAAAATTTCATGACCCCGTACAGGTGTTAGAAGCTGCTCTACATGCCAAAGTTGTTGGAAGTGTTGATACTAGTGTTATTCCATTCCTGGAGCTCAAATCACTACTATGGCTAAGTAGCTGGAGAAGTTATCTGTGAACTCAACCCATGAGACTCACAATGGTATATGGTGTACAAATTGTGAAGTAGAGGGGCATGTCAAGGATAGTTTCCCCGAGGATAGTACACACCGTAGTAGTAGATTGTGAGATTTTCATGGGGACCATGATGCGAGTAGATGTCCCTTGTTACAGCACACCATGTGGAAGAATGTGTCTTGCTACTGTAAGATCTACACCTCTACAACCCATGATACTAAGGATTGTAGGCTTATTGATCGATCCATGAGGCCATTGATCTTGGTGTGCACCAGACTAGCCTTGCCAGTAGTTCTAAGGGTGATGATCACCATTATGAGGAGCGCATAGATGGAGGCACGCATGGAAGGGGATTTTGTGGAGGATTTATGGTCATGGTAACCACGAAGAGGAGGAAGAAGTGAGTTCCCACATGGAACCTATTTTAATTGTGGGTCTACAGACCACTACAAGCGTGAGTGCCCAGACTTATTATAGTGCTCATGGTGTGGAAGAAGCACAAGTATGAGGAGTGCCCTGAGTTGTTTGAGCATATGAATCAACAACACCGAAAGACAAGGGCACTGTAATGGTAAGCATTAAGAAGGCTGACACATAATGGATGCCATAAGTGACACGTGATGTAGGCTTGGAACCTGTTATGGTAACAACAAGAGTAGAGGCCACACACGCGTAAAGGAAATACCAAGGCAGAAGAACCTAGTTTCAAGGGAAGAAGTGGTACATGGAAAGTACCCAGACCCTGCGCATCAAAAGGAGGTATATCAAGAGACCATGGATGTCATTCGAGTTTACAAGGAGAAATCCAGTGTCTAAAGGAGAATTATAGGAGGGAGGAGCAAGGAAGGAAGGTCGAGGTGCCAAGGGATGACCTGGATGAGGTCAAGGAAGTATGTAAAATGCTTAGGCAAGAGAATATTATTCCCTTTCTAGGAGCATGGTTGAGAGAGAAGGTACCACACGCCGGAGGAGAGCGAGAGGTAGGTCTTGCATGTAAACCTTCCCCCTCACATCCTTGACTATGATAAGGAGATCACATTAGATGTAGTCATGGATGGATGGCTCCTTAGTAATATCCTCATTGACACAGGTACGAAGGTCAATGTTCTTACCTTGGATGCATGGCATCATATGGGAAGACCTGCATTACAACCATCTTCAAATGTGTTGTATATGGAAAAAAATGAAGGCAATGCCCATCGGTGTCTTAAAGGATGCAACCATCACCATTCAGGGAGCTAAGTTTACTGGGGACTTCAAAGTCTTGGCACTCACGAGGTAGACAATTTCCCAACATTACTTGGGTGCCCATGGTGCTATAAGAACAATGTGGATCTTTGGTTCAACAAGGGATACATAAGCTTTGAAAATAAGGAGGAACGGGTCATCATACCCTGGCTGATGGAAAATCAACACCCTATACTTGAACCTTTGGGAGAGAGGTCCTAGATAGAATATATGTGCTCAATTAGGGATCCAGAGATAATTCATCCCACAAAAGGAGTTATCTAGTTTGAGGATGCTCATTCCATAAGTGACACCACCAATATAGTGTGATAATTGGGCATGGAACCTATGAGTTGATCAGATGGAAATTGAGAGGATCAGTGAAAAAGGTAACAAAGGCACGTATAGTCCAGCAGTGCCTAGAGGAAAGGAGCTACCTAAGTATTTAGGAGGAGCCTTCCCTGAGGTCTTTTTAGGAGATGGAAGCTCAATGGAAGGAGGAAAATGAACGAAGAGGGATGTTAGTTTATGTCCTACTATGCACTGGTGGGCTACACATCAGAGAACCTCTTGGAATGGTGTGAGGTGAGAATTTCCCTCTCTGTCCGTTCTCTAGAAGCAACGTGCCCACCACCATCAAATATTATCATGGTAAGGAACCCACCTCTTTCCATATCCAAGATTGTGAGAGGGTCTGAGAGAAGGCATGGAGGCTTTACCACCATCCCTATGGGTACACAAACTATATTCTACATTGCAAGGTTGTGCACGTGCATGGTACATTCATTTTGAGACACGCCGCCAGACAGGGAATTGGCAAGAGTTAGTGGCTGATCTCATTCAAACATTCAAGTATCGAGTACAAAACCCTTAGTGGATAAGGCATTATAGGTTATTAAGTGCCTTACCATTGGGGATAGTGCCATGATGGAAGATAGGCTATTAGACTTGCTAGGTGAACCTAGGCCTGAGGCGGTGTGCTTTGAGGAAGAAGAAACATAAGAGATACAGTTTGAGCATGCATGTATGGAAAAGGAAAAAGGGAAGTTGGTGTATGTTATTGATGGGGAAGAAGTAGAAAACTTGGATGTTGACCATTCTATAGGGATGCATGAGGTGGTAGATAATGTTGATGAATGGGTGCACACCTATCATGAGCCTTTAAAGAAAAAGAAGGTTAACATCGGCTCAGAAGAAGAGCCTAAAGAGGCTATCATCGGAGACTATTGGTCGAAAAGAAAGTCTCTAAGATCATTGATCTTTTACGTGAGTTTGAGGATTTATTCCCACGTGGGTATCATGAGCTCAAAGGCATTCACCATTCCTTGGGGAAATGAGAATTAAGTTGAAGGAGGGTGCACGCCCCTAGAAGAGACCATACCAATGAATCCCAACCTGCGCGTGAAGAAGTCAAGGAAGAAATAGATAAGATGATAACATCGTCGCATTATTGAAGTTGTTGAAGAGTCAGAGTGGATAAGTCCAATGGTAATTAACATCAAGAAGGATGGAAGGATAAGGATCTATGTTGATTACAGGGACTTGAATGCAGTGTGTATCATTGATCCTTTCCCAACCCCTTTTACTGAAGAAATCTTAGAGGGAGTGGCAGGGCGTGGTCTATTCTTTCACAGATGGATTCTCGGGCTATCACTAGGTAAGGATCGTGAAGGAGGACCAAAGGAAGATGAATTTCACCACTAAGTGGGGAATTTTTTCCTATACAATCATGCCTTTTGGATTAAAGAATGTGCACCTATTGTGTTCTCGTGCATTGTGGTACAAGCTTTCTAGGATTTTATCCATAAATTCCTTCAAGTCTACCTTGGATGATTGGACAATATATGGGTTAGTGAAGGACCATTGTGACAACTTAAGGCTGATGTTTGAAAGGTGTCGGCAGTTGAGGATATCCCTCAACATTAAGAAATGTGTCTTTGCTACCCCATTTGGAACATTATTGGGGCACATCATATGTAAGGAGGGCCTACTAGTAGATCCCACAAAAGTTGCAGTAATTGTGGGATTGAGGGAGCCTACTAGTCAAAGCATAGTGCATGGATTTCTTGGGCATACGGGGTACTACAGAAGTTCATCAAGGGATATGCCAAGATCACCATGCCTTTAGAAGAGTTACTTAGACATAAGAGTGCCTTTCATTGGGGAGAGGCACAACAAAGGAATTTGACACTTTGAAGGATAGGCTTGTCACCCATGCCCATCCTACATTTCCCTTCTTGGGATAAGCCTTTCCATGTTCATGTGGATGCCTCAAGAACCGCCATTGGAGTAGTACTTGCATCCTAGTGAAGGGATTGTTGATCATCCTTTGTGCTTTACAAGCAGGAAATTGACACCAGCAGAGAAAAATTACACTACGACTGAGTGTGAGGCATTTTCAATGATCTACACGCTTCATAAATTTAGACAAAGATTTGTTGGCAACCCTTTTATATTTTACACTAACCATATGGCATTGAAATACTTGGTGAACAAGCCCATTCTACAAGGGCGCATATGTCGGTGGGTACTATTGTTCCAAGAATTTGAGTTCGCGGTGGTTGTTAAACCAGGTAAAAGTAATTCTGACCTGATCATTTGTCTAGGATTGATTCAGGGAGGACGCACAGAGCATTGAAGAGACTATGCCAGACACACAATTGTTTAGGTTATGGCACGCACCCTCTTAGATTTGGAGGACATTGTGGTATTCCTTAAAATGGGTGTGGTGCCAGATGGAATGAAGGCCTTGGAGAAGAAGAAGTTGGCCATACGCGCGCGCCCTACATGCTAATTAGTGGAGATCTACAAAATGGGTCGTGATGAGGTTCTACGCACGTTGTGTTTAGAACATGAGCACATTGTAATTATGGAAGAGGCACATGGTGGGATTGCAGGAGGACACTATGTGGGAAATGCAACCACGTGGAAGATTCTACTTAGGGCTTTGGTGGGAGACCATTTATCAAGATTACATTGAGTTTTGCAAGGCTTGTGACCATTGCTCAGTGCCTTGGAAACCTAGAAAAAGGGATGAAATTCCCTTGCGACCAATAGCCAATGCATGTGAACCATTTGAGAAGTGGGCTATTGAATTTTCAGACCAATCTCACTAGCGGCACAAAGGATTGGTTCACGGTATATCCTCACTTACACTAATTATTTGACAAGGTGGGCAAGAGGTAAACACCTATAAAGGATTATACAGCATTCTATCACGCTAGGTTTTTTATGGGAAAACATAATCAATAGGTATGGATGCCCATTGAGTTTGAAAAGTGATAGAGGTACGCACTTCCTCAATGAAATGGTCAGGATTCTGTTATCAGAATTCATGGTGGCCCATCACAAAACTACTCCCTATCACCCTCAGGAAAATGGAACTACTAAGGTGTTTAACAAAATACTTAGCCACACATTGACTAAGATCTGTGATGTTGGTAGACAAGATTGGGATGAAAAGTATCACCATTCTTTGGGCATATAGGACAACCTACAAGAGGTTGAATAAGGCCACACCATTTTAGTTAGTGTTTGCGCAGAGGCTATCCTACCCATTGAATTCATGTTACCCTCTCTCTCCATATATACACGTGCGGGAGGATTGGCCAATGAACAAATGTTGGAAGAGAGAATTGAAAAGTTAATGCAATTGGATGAGAGATGATCATTAGCTAGGTGGAGCCAGAAAACTAAGAAAGTAAAACAAAAGGCATGGCATGATCATCACATTAAGAACAAGAAGTTTGAGGTTGGGAAGATGGTCTTACTATATGATTCAAAGTTTTTGTGCCATCCTGGGAAGTTGAAGGTTCATTGGTTGGGTCCCTACATCATCTCTGTACATCCTTGATTCAGGCATGCCATTTACAAGCGTAGGATGGGACGAGATTTCTAGGACACTTCAATGGGAGTAGGCTAAAGCCCTACTATAAATAAGTCTTCTTGGTGTTTGTAAATAAGGTAGTATTGCTAGTTAGATTAGGATTTCCTTTAATGCATTTTCCTTTTCTTGTGTTTCCCTTTCTCATTGTTTTTTGTGTTGCACCTTGGGCATAGTAATCTCATTAATTTTTTAAGGTTGTAACTACGTAGAGGACCGCACATCATTTTAGTGTGGGGTGAGTAAGGTGGAAGAAATTGAAGTGTGAAGCACCAGGAAGGATTGCGTTGGAAAGCCCGGTTGAATGGCCCTGTGAAGGAAGTGCATGAGAGGAAAGGTGAAAAAGGATGGTTGGTGCCAGGGTAAGGCTACATTGTGGATCCATGTATAAGAGAGAAAGAAGTGCAAATGTAACACGAGGTAGGTGAGAGAAAAAATCATGATAGAAGAAGTGCCTTCGGCACTGGTTACGTGCACGTGCAAGAGTCTCCTGTCAAGATGGATTGGTTATGCACTAGAAGGTTGGAGAATTGTCTCGCGCAAGGTTGGGCGTGTGAGTTAAGGTGCTAAAGATGAGGTTTTGTTTGAAAAATCCACATTAAGTGTTAAAGTATAGTGGTAGGTGAAGTGGCATTTAATGCTAAAAGTAGGAAAAACTATAAATAGAAGGTTGGGCACTTCATTATTTACTTTGCGATTACAAAAAAGAAAGAGCTTTTGCAAACTAGGGTTTCCATAGTTGATCCATGTGAAGAAAAATTGGAGAAATTTAACCGTGTGGTGACCAGTTTGGATCTGCAAACTAGGAGGAAATAGTTCACGGCATAGAGAGAGTTGTGGAGAAGCATCATCTTGTGAAGGAGATATTCTAGTTAGGGTTTGGCAGCTAGGGCACGGGTTGAAAGGAGTTTCTTCACAAGTTCGAGATCTAAACTTGGAAAGGATAGAAGAGCAGAGCTAGGAAGAGAAGTTGAAGTGATAACCTACACAATGGCACCCAAGAAACTAATAGTAACACCTAAAAAGGAGAAGGGAAAGGGCAAGAGAAAACAACAAGAAACCACCATAGGTACCAATGAGGAATGGTATGCAGAAATGTAGTACCCAGATGGGGTTTTTCTCGGGATGGAATGGGATTCCCACTTAAGAAAAATGATAGTAAGTGACTACAATCATCACACGAAACTGCGATTGAAAAGGAAATGGAGCTCTAGAGTTAGTGCACCCGACAAACAAGAGGACACCAGAGGGGTTACTAATTTATAGCGACGAAGTAAAAGTGAAGTTGGAGAAGGTGGGTTTATTACAACTCTATGAGTTTCCCTACTTTGGAAAGCTAGAGTGCCTCTATCGTGGTGATGTCATGTCGTATGTACATGAAGACCACTTTCACTTCACGGGCACAAAATGCACATAACCCCTCAACTAATTTCAATATTCACAGGCCTTATCTATGAAGGAGATAGTATAGAGGATGACTTGTGTGACAAGGAAGCAATTAAGGATACAATGGCCATGTATGTGTACAAGAAAGGGTCAAGGTACTTTGATATCGGGATATCCAAGACCCAGTGATGAGAATGGTCATCCCGTAACAAAACTCAATGACCAAGAAAGATGGACGTAGGTAAACAAGTCCTAGTTGAATGTTTGTAGAAGAATATCATAGGGCACCATCTATAATCTGTCCGCATACATTTAGATGAAATTATCACCAACGCACAGGAAGGAGACAAGATTCTCTTTGGTAATGTCCTTTTAACCATTGTGTTCTCAGAGATCAAGTACTAGATGTAGCAAAGACAAGTTCATTTGGGAGTACCCAGAGGAAGACCCCTCACCTGCAAAAATATTTGAGAAATACACTTGTGATAACATGACGCCCATTCACAAGGCACGTCTTGAAAAATGGTATACGTGCTTAAGGAATGCATTTGGGGAAGAATGGAGAATACTAGAACAACTACCAACACTTATAGTAGGAGAAGCTGAGTTCATCAGTATACCAACACTTTTGTATTGGTAGGTTCAAGTTGACTGATGAAACCATGAGCCCATGGTGCAAGCTCCCATTCACCTTCACATACTCAATACTTCCAGGTAGGAGTTAATAGATTCAAGGAGTCCAAAAATTTAAAGTTTGACCTTGGAAGTTTGGACCGGGACCACAAGGAGATGTGCAGACATTGGTCTACCCCAACAAGTGCACGTACGTGGAGAAGTATGTGTCACATGAAGTCCAAATGGTGAAACCCCTGACTCTGACTATTACAGAGAAGGTTACAGCACATGTATACCTTCGGATAAGGCCCAAGTTTGAGAAGGGATCTTACCTTGAAAATGAGATAGCTATACCTAAGGACTTAACATGTAGGAAGAAGACCACACCCAAGAAGAAGGAAATAAAGGAGATAAAGAAGAAGGCACCAAGTGCCCAAGATACATAGGCAATAGGTGCCCTAGGAACAAGTGCTAGGACAAGTACTTACACATGCAGGAAGAGGTCCCTAGTCAAAGAGAAGGCACTAGAACAGGAAAAGCTTATCATAGAGGAGAAATCACCGAGAGAAGGAAGAGAAAGCAAGAATCTCCTATACTAGAATCCCTAGTTAGGAAGAAACAAAAGGTGATGGAGGAAGCTAATTTGGAGGAAACAAAGAGCTTGGAGAAATACATAGGTGAGAGGGATGACGATGAAGAAACTGATCCTGAAGGAGACCAAGGACCACTTGTTTTTAGTGTGCATGGTTTGAAAGAAGAGGGTGGAGAAGAAGAACATGAGTTCCTTTTCGTGCGGCGCAAGGGTAGCTAGGAGGAGGAAGGCACCCAGACATGGGAAGAAGTGAAGAGGTTGGCACGTAGGATCAGAAAACTCCAAGCCTCACGAAGGAGAAAATAAATGAGGCGGCAGAAAGAGAAGCAACGAAAATCATCGAGGCCTTGGTAGAACAAGAATTAGAGCACAACACTGATATAGTGATGGAAGAAGACAAGGAAGAAAGCGTAGGGAAATATCACGGCAGCATGGGAGGCCCCATTCTATTAGTAACTATTCCTAAGGGCACGCACAAGGGGAAAGTGCATGGAGATCTAGAGGCAAGGAATGAGCTACATTGATGATCCCAACAAGGTGTTGTGTGCGCACTTCCAAAGCACAGTCCCAATAGATCAACTCGTGGCAATGAAGTTGTTTGATGAAGAAGGTGCATACCCTCGATGAGGAAGATGCTCTCTTGGGAAATTGAGTCCCACATCGACAAGCCAGAGTTCGAGGTAAGCTAGGGGCACTAATGAAAATGCCTGAGTCAAAAGGAGACAACCCCTTGGTAAATGCTCAACAACTTTTAGATGAGTTATGCTATGCGTGCTCAACAAGGTCTCAGTTGAGGTTGAGGCTAGGATCTTTGGATGGAATGACAAGATAAGATTTCTAGAAGCAGAACTAGAAAAGAAGGAGGCAGAACTAGAAAAGAAGGAGGAAGAGCTAGAAGAGAAGGCCAAGGATTTAAAGCAGGAGGAGTTAATTAGCACTCAGCTAAAGCATGAACTTAGGGAAGAAAAGGAAAGGGTGCATGAAAGTACATAAGAAAGTAGAATCCATCACAGATGCCATTGTTTTGAAGCATCCGGACCTGGCCACCACACGCAAAAGTATGGATCTTCCCTTGAGTTCCTTGAAGACTTAATGCATCCTCACCATGGAAAGACAACCTCTAGCTTTAGAATCTATGGAAGAAGTAGTAGCATGCCTAGAGAAGGAGGATAAATTAAAGGTAGTAGAAATCATGGCTGAATACAACAAAGTCCTTGTTGATGTAAAGATTGTTGCCCATACCGCTGAGGCCGCATATGACAACTGTGTAGATAGAGATAAAGTGGTGGGTATTTTGGTCACCAACTATGAAGCAAAGCTTAAAGAGTTCCAAGAAAAGAACAAAGGGAATAGAGAAAAGTGGGATAGAATCCTGGCCGAGGTTGAAAAGAAGTCAGAAGCTATTGAGGCCCTAAGGGGTACAATCAAGAACCGCTAAAAGAGCTATACCCATAGATTACTAGAAGGATGGACATGCTTGAGGATGTGGGCAAAGGAGTTGGAAAAAAATGTTGACACCATGAACACTCAAGGAGATGGACTAATTTTTGGGAGGTAAGCACCCTAGTCGGTGACCTCTACCAAAGAGCACAAAATGAAGTCGATGCTTGGAACAAGTTGGAGGCCGACTTACAAAAATATTTTCCTAGCTTGTTGCATTAATGCCATCACATCCCCATTCTTTCCTCTTTCCCAAATTCTTCATCCCCTTATTCTTTTCCCAAGATGTTAAGTCTATTGTGTTTCTTTATTCATTGAAGAAGTGTTCCCATGGGCAGAGAACAGGTGAAGTGTGGGGTGATGTTGGGCCCCTAAAATATTGATTAAGTGCACCAAGGCACATGGGCGCACAAGGCCTAGGTTGAAGGATGGATGCACAAGAAGAAGGCGTGCAAGGAAGGGTTTGAGAAGGGCCATGTTACACACCCACAGGAAAAGGTCTCGTGACTTAGCCATTTGGCATATCGGGTAGACACATGAAAAGCATAACCCGATTGTGCATGCAGAGTGGATAAGGTGCCATCCTGGTGACAAGTTGGCCTAGAAGGAATATGCCCTACAATGGAAGCTTCTAGAAGACCATCATGGAAAAAGTGGAGAGCTCAGGCCTGAGAGGAGCATGCTCCCATGGAGGACCACATTCAGACACTTGGCAACAGATCTGAGGCCGCAGAAGGATGAGTTGGCACTTTGAGATGCCTATATATATAAGAAATGGGAATGGTCAAAAAAAGAAAAGGATCGGAAAAATAAGATGATCAGAAAGAGATGATGGTTAGAGAGATCAAGAGAGAGCGGAGCTCTCAAAAATTTTGCAAGGAACTTTGTTTGGGTTGGGTAGATAAGATATAGGAAAGGATTTATCAAGGGATTGGGTTATAAAATTTTTTTTTAGAGCTAAATGATATGGATCCTATTATGATGCATGACTTTGGTCTACCTTTCTCTGCAATACTATAATGAATCTAATGAATGTAATGAGGTTACTAGTTTATATGAATATGATCAATAATGACTTACGGTGCATTTATATATCTTCATGGTTCTATTTTATGCATGTTTATGGAATAAGTCTGAATCCTTGCACATTTCCCTTTCTATTTTGATTCAGTTCTTAATCTGTTAAGTACTTTTCTATCTAGAATGACTACATTGATCTAGAAGCCATTCTGAGCTCTATGATGCTTGCATGTCTCATTTCTACTCACTTCCTTTGATTTTGGATCATTGATGATGTTTTACCACTCAAATCACATAAAATAGAGACTCGACGCCCTAGCATGCCTTGGGCGAGCACGCAACTTTCATTTGGGTGATAGGCCAACGCACATGGGATTCCCTTGTTCTTAACACTTCTTTGCGCCTCACCCCAATAGAATTTTCCTTTAGCCTTCAAAAGTTCTTCTAGGGGTGTGACAATCTTCACATAGTCTTTAATGAATTTCCTGTAATACCCTATATGTCCAAGGAATCATGCACTTCACTTTGATGGTTAGGTTCTTCCAATCCCAAGATCACAGTGACCTTAGTTGGATCTACTAACAAGTTTTCCTTATAAATATGCTTTGAAGAAAAGTGCCAAAAGGTGTCGCAAAAATACATTTCTTAATATTCAAAGAGATGCTCAGCTTATTGAACCTCTCAAACATAATCCTCAATTTTTCACAATGATCCTTAACCAAACCATACACTGTCTAATCAATGAGATACACCTGTAAATAATTATGAATGAAGTCCTGAAAATCTTGCACAACAATGTGCGAAAATGTTCTTGGAGCATTCTTCAACCAAAAGGGAATCATTATATATTCAAAAATTACCCATTCAGTGGTGAAAGCTGTATTTTCTTGATCTTCTTTAGTGATACGTACTGATGATAACCAGAGAGTCCATATGTGGAGTAAATATCATGCCCTGCAACGCCCTCCAAATATCCTCGGTAAAGGTGTGGGAAAAGGGTCTATGACATAAGTAACATTCAAATCTCTATAGTCCACATAGATCCTTATCCTACAATATTTCTTTATGCTTATTACCATTAGGATAACCCAATCTGACTCCTCAATGGGATCAATGATTCCAGATTTCAACATCTTATCAATTTCTTCCTTTACTTTGATGCGCAAATTAGGATTCATCCTGTAAGGTCTCTTCTAAACCAGGTGCACTCCTTTTAATTTTATCCTCATCTCACCCAAAGAGTGATGCACTCCTTTTAACTCATGATAGCCTCATGAAAATAAGCCCTAGAAGTTGCGAAGCTACTCAATAATATTTTCCACCTCCCAGCTCGCACAATAATCACTAATAATAAGTTCCTTAGGTTATGCATCTATCCTAATGTTAACCTTATTTGTTTTCATAGGTTCATATACACGCAAGCCTTTTCATCATCTGGCCGTCCATCACCTTGCGCGTACCTTTAGTTTGGTTAACATCTAAATTATTTTCTTCATAATCATCATCATTTACTATGCACACCAATTTACCCTTTTCCTTTTCTTCCCAAGCACAAACCATTTATTCTTCTTTAGTCTCTTCAAGGTCAAGGAACACCTCTAAATCCAACTCACTAAACATTTATAACAAAATTTCCTCACCTTCGTGCTATCTCCCAAAGAAATGTGCTTCATAATCTATAGTTATTCATTGATTGGAGGTTTAGTAGAAAATTGATAAAAATTATGGATCATATCCGAGGTCATCTTTTATTCTCCGTGTCAATTTAGCATGGACATACCATGTGTGCGCATAAACGCTTAGGGTGGTGTAGAAGTTATGTACCCAGAGTGATGCTTTGGTAAGGCCTCTTGACCCTTCATCTAAAGTCTCTCACATTCCTAGATGTGGTAGGGAGAAGGAAACTTCCCATTGAATTCACATATATGTGAAGGTACATTGCTCCTTAGAAACCTAGTAGAAAAGGTGATTCTCACCTCTCGCCATTCTCATAGGTTGTCTTTATGTGTATTCCATCAACATGCTACTATTTCACATGTAGAGTACAAACAAAAATATTTCTTGTCACCCTCATCCTTCCACTGGGCTTCCATGGCATGAGAAAATACATCAAGGTTCCCTTCACCAATGTACCAAGGTACCTGGTTATGACTCAAGCACCGAATGCCATACGACACGATCACGCGAGTAAAAATATTTCTAATCTCTTGCCCAACTACTTCATACATTCCATGTGCCCAATTTTCATAAGCAATACTTGTAGTATCACTAATTGAATGAGCATCATCCCACTATATCACTCCTTCCTTAGATGGCTTAGTTACCTCAGGGTCTCTGATTATGCACGCACGTATATCTTATTCAAGTCTTCTTCACTCAAAGGCTCAACATACAAAGCAGATTTTACATCTATCAAAGGTATAATGACACACTCTTCTTTGTTCTCAAATCTAATGTACCCCTTGTTGAAGTGAAAATATGTATTATTTGCATAACACCAAGGGCACCCAAGTAACACTAGGAAACTATTTGCTTCCTGCGAGCTCCAATACTTTAAAGTCCCCAGTAAACTTGGCTCCCTAAATCATAATAATTACATCTTTTAAAAGCACAATAGGATTATCCCTAGTTCTGTTTTCCATATACAACACATTCGAAGAAGGCTGCAATGGTGGTTTTCCCATCTGATTCCAAGCATCCAACGTAAGTACATTAACTTATGCATCTTTATCTATCCAAATGTTTCTCGAATCCATCCATCAATAACCACGTTCAATGTAATATCCTTATCATAATCATGATTATGGGGAGGTAGATTTTCATGAAGTATCTGCCTCTCGTGTTAATTACCTACACTCGATATTTTTCTCTCAACCACTCTCCTAACAAGGTGATTATGTTCTCCTAGCCCAACATTCAACATACCTCCTTTAAATCATCTACACACTTCGTGGGATTTTAACCTTCTTTGCTCATTCCCTCACGCACGCCTATTCCTTCAAGCCCTGAATTTCTCCTTGTAAATCCTTGATAATGTCCGTAGTCTTTAGGTAAACTTCTTTCTAATGTTCAACATCAGGGTATTTGGCATTAATCACTTCTTATTTTGGTATAGTCGGCTTATACTTCGGACGTTTACAAGCACACACAAATTTCTCGGTGCGTGTGGCACTAACACTAGTTGTAATTTAGAATTAAGCCCAACCTTTGACATCTATTTATCTCCATCCGTGTGTTATATCTTCACCATAGCCACTCCCTTATCTTGCTTATGCCGCTTGATCATATGCTCATACAAGTCAAGCCATTCTTCAAATTTGTGTTATTTTCCACACCATGTGTAAAATACATTCGAGGGCATTCGCCGATAATGTTAAGGAGATCCACAAGTAAAATAAGTTCCTCTAGGAAATCCTCCTCTTCCACAACCGTGATACCGACCTCTATATCCCCCTCGAAAGCCTCTATTTCAGCTATCCCCATTATTGTGCCCTTCATTATGTTGTTCTCCTTGTTCTTATATCCACCGCTACAATAGTCTAACGTATACCGAGGTTTGATAGCCTCATGAATATGATCAATCAATATGCATTTAACAAAATCATGAGTATGAGTTTTACAAATTTTACAATACATAAATACATTCTTCTGGATCGCATGTTGCAAAAGAGGACATCTACTCACATCACACCCCGGATGAAAAATCTCAAAATCTAACAACATGGCACAAATTGAGTTATGAGGACAACTATCCTTAGTATGTCCTTCAACCTCACAATCCATATACCACATCCCACTGCGTGCGTCTCATGAGCTGAACTAGTAGAGATATTTTCCAACTATTTCTCCATAGCTACAATTTGTGCCTCTAGAAACAAAATCACTCTAATGTCAATCTTTTAACTCGCCCCAACACGCAGAGTTACCTCCAAAGTGTCGCATGCAGATGTATAAAGGTCTTATGAGATATTTCCCTTCTTAACGGAGTCAACAATCCAGCGACAAACCACTGTGTATGCTTGACTAAGGTGTATGTCATTAGACAACTTTGACAATTAAGTTTTAAAATACGTGTCATACTCCCAAACGCTTTCTGATAAGCCCTGGTTGATGTCCTTAAACACGTTGATACTTTTCTATTCAAATGTAGGAATATAGAATTCAACTAAAAATGCAGAGCGTAAAGCATCATAATCCATTGTAGTTTGATGCGGGTCATACTTTCTATACCATCTATGCACACGCCCTTAAAGAGTAGTAGTGAACTGAATTGCCTTCCTATCGATGCGGTGATTCCTTTAGCATGCCATAGCAGCTCGCACATGTGCACATGCTTTGCATCATCTTCAATACCTCTATACTCGGTAATTTGAGGGAAATATCGTAATAAACTTGCTGAGGTTGATGTAGGGATTGCTTTGAGGATGTGGGCCCCGACCTCTAGATCTAGAACCGAAACGCCACCAAGTATTTCCTGCACCATCGTAACCATCTAATTCGGTTGATCCCAACCCTCCCGATCCACCTGATCTTCTAGAAGTGGGTGTTGGACTAGTGGATGTACTTCCATGCGTACTAACAATAGTACTAAACTAAACTCCCACATTTTGCAAAGTTGTAGTACTCTAGACATGTTCCCAATGTTCTACGCACCCACACTCTGTCCTGATGATGTGCTATAAAATATTCCTCCAATTGGACCTCCAAATAACAAATATGATGTCTTTGTTGCCATAGATGTACATGTTGTCTGATGTACTTCTATATTCAAAGGAAAGTGATATATACAGAAGCTACTAGATACCTACACTCGTTTCTTGATTACATATTACTTTTGGAACTGGAACACCAAGAACAAGGGCTAGGTTGCTAGGTGGGATTAGATGTATACATGTGGTCCTTACTCTTTCCTCCTTAAATGCACTCTCATCAGAAGCTGAAGGGGATTCTCTATTGCGCTTTACTAAGTGGGGGAGATCTCGATGCTCCGCTCCATGTTTTCCACGTGAGCCTCAAATCCTTCTTAAGATGTCATCCTCGGTAACTCTAAAAATCTTTAGTATCCCACTACTTCACCAATTTCCTCTCCCACACTTCATTATACTTAATCCACCTTTCTTTTGGCTACCTTTCTACCATAAGGTCCACCATTTTTCACCACACCTACTCCTGCCCCTACGTGCGGTGGTATGTTTAGCTAGTCATAGGGAGACACTCTAAACTCAACACCACCATCAAGATCTTAATTACTAAAGGAATAACAGGGATGTGAGATCCCTTGGGCTCACATAAAATTTCAAAATAAGTAATTTCGAGAAAGAATACGTAGAAATAATGTACTCCAAAGTATAATTGTGCACACCACTATCCCACCAATGATTTAGAACACTCATCCAAGGTTTATCTACATAAAACAAATCTTGGTATTCTTCCCACGTCCAAACCCTTGATCTACGAACTCCAACTTTTCTTTTATGCATATGATGATAACCAATCATATACATCTATTGAAAAGAAAAAATATAACATTGCATAAAGCTCATGATAAAGATGTTCTTCAACCCACGTGCACACATGGAAATCAGGTCCAAAACCATAAAAATGATCTTTTTCATCAATTACCCAATCTTCAATGGCAAAAAGAGTCAACTGATACGTCATCATCATGTAACATCATGGTAAACAATTTGAAAAGAGGTCCTGGTAACAAAACCAAAATGTAGTCTTATTTTCCCACTCAAAACCCTAGGTGTGTTGGCACTTCATCTAGATGAATCTTAGCACTCACCCAAAGCACGCAAAGGTACTAGGTCCCTCTTTGTTATTGTCTTACCAAGGTGTTAGCATGCATATTCATAATAACCACAATCAAAGTACACATCTCATCATAATAACCAAATCTCAATTTGGAAACACACATAATAAGGAAAACATATAGATCACATAAGGATTAATACTAGATTCACCATACAATAACCATAAATAGAGACATCAACAATCAATATCCATCCATAATGATCCATTATATTAAATCATTAAAAACACATAGTGAATACATTACCAAACTGTCATAAGGTTATGCACGCAAAATCATACCGAAAGATAACTCTATTACATATGGTGATACTAAAACTATGCTAACCAATAATTATATATAGGGATGGGGAATTTCCCTTCACCACCCATGCACTATCAAAATAGGTTGCACATAAAATAGCCACACATTGTTTATAAAGATAACCAAAGAAGCATGCAAGCTTAGCCTAATAATAGATTATCTATAATTAACTCCAGATCCAATCTTATTATTATCTCTACCACTGCATGTCTCTTGATCTTCCACTTGATCCAAAAATAGCTTTTCCTTTCTTTGAGAGGTCTTCTTGTTATTATCATTGTGTGCTCTACACTCGATCCTATTTTTATCCTGCTAAAATGGTTAAGTCTCAAACTTTTTACTTCTCGGTAGCGAAACATCAAGGCACAAATCTATCAACCTTCCACGCCTATCCACGCGCCCACTTCTTCCATGCCACTATCATTTGTGCCTTTGATACAAAGGTAATATTTTACCAGGACAACATTATGAAAAGAATATAGTGTGTTTCAATTGCAAAGAAAAAGGACACATAGCTAAGTACTACCTAGAAGAACCTTTAAGTCAATTTTGGGAAGAAAAGGACTCAAGAGGAAAGAACCAGTTATATGCTTCACCATGGGAAAGGGAATTTTGACAGAGACATTGTTATGAATTTCCTAGATATAATTACAAGCTGAATGCATTAAAAAGGCAAGATAAAAGGACATTCAAAGGAAAGGAAAACTCTAAGAATGATACCAAGGTAGCCATGGTTGAGAAAGACATTGGAAAGAAGAAAGTAAAATGGATATACAAGGTCAAGGAAGAAAACTCAGAAGTTGAAAGAGAAAAGAATGATAAGAAGATAACATGGGTAAATGTTAAAGAGACACAACAATCTAAGATAATCACATGAGAAGCTAGTACAAACAAGACATCAACAGTGATGAAAAAGGCAAGAAGAAGGAAGAAAATTCTAGTGCAAAGGATAAATAACTTCTTCCTCAAGAAGTGTTGGAACAAGTGCATGAGTTGCAACATGTATGCCTATTAGGCACTCAATCAGAAAGTGAGAACTCATGTGATGTGGAGGTCACACCAAGGAATGCATCCAAGGAGACTAACAAGAGAACAAGGACAAGAAAGGAAAGAATTGAGTCATCATGCTGTTTTGATGACTTTATCTTGTTCTGAGGTGACATGACAAGATGGTATGCCTTCTCTAGGCTTCTAGAAGGTATACACTAGTTGAAGGAAGCATAGTGTGCTCTTCATTTATCTACCAATTAAGTGTTCTTAATAATGATGAAGTTGAATGAGTAGGTCAAGGATGTTGCTAAATGAAGGTTGGCATCAATTGTTGTTGATTGCTGCCTCTATCAAGTTGTCAAGGTATGTTAGTTTCAATAAATTTTTGTCTTGCTCCATGTTGAATGTCTAACACATGTTGAAGTCTTTGAGTGTCTTCTTGAGCATTCATGAAGAAAAATGTTTGTCAATAGGTTTCATATCTTGGGGTTGTCTTCTCAATGTTGTCAAGAGTGTCTTGAAGTAAGAAAAGAATCCAAGGGATTATATAATTTGAAAGAGAATGTCTTGAGTCAATTGTTAGGTGCCCTACCGTAATCGAAATAAGTTACTATTGAGTCTTAATGAGCATTTAAATTGAGTCCCAATAATAAATTCAATCATTGCAGGGGGTATTAAGGTTTGTTAGGTGAAAGAAAATATAACATTATCCATATGTAATGAGTCTAATTGTATGGTATTAAAGTTAAGTCAATTCTCTCGAGTTAGATGTTAAGGTTAAATCAATATCGATAGGCTATTGTAATTTGAAATAAGTGTTGCAAGATATTCATGGTCATCCAAGAGTTCATGATGTGAGTGAATGCCTAAACTCGCTCCGAATCTATCTCATAGTCCACCAAAATGATAAAATGTGATGTTGCAGTCATGTTAAAGTAAATCCATAAAGCTCTTATGATCTAATGGAGTCCATCAATAAAAATCAAGAGGTACTAAGCAATTGTATCAAGTCATCAAGAAGATTATACATGAGGTTATATCTCACTAAAATCTATGTGTGTTTGATTAACTAAAAATGGGAATAATGTGTAGTTAATATAATCTAGAACAACATATAAATACAGTAAATGAATGTGATAAATAAGTATGGAAAATGACCCAAACAACTAATATAATGAAAGTAGAAACCCTAATATGCAAGATAAGTAGGAAGTCACTTAACGATTTCATGAGCTTGCGGGATTATGTCGCAGAATAATGTGAAAGCGAGGATCGAATATGTAGAAGTCCCAAAAAGGAAAGATATAGAGTGATTCTTTGGACTAGAGCACCTGGAGAGGGACTGGGGTGCCTATGGGTGCTCTAGTATGCAAAATGGGCACCTTGGTATGTGTAAAAGGTCCAACACTGAGTTTCACGGGTTCAAAAGTTGTTCCAAAACCCTCGCTGTGTGTCGCATCATATTCGCTACACCGCACAAGGTGTTGCTAATAATCAAAGATGATAAAAAAACCTGCAAAAAACCATAAGAAGTATAAAAACGTTAAAAAATAAGAATGTAAATGAATGGGTCGAATCGACCTCATCTTCCACAACAAAGCTTACTAACCGAGTTTTGCACTATATTTCAGACCCAAATGTTGTTCTAGTGTGTGTGTGCATCATGTTCCCTAGGTGCTCTTGTGCTAGTCACACTTTGTGAAGTAGTAAAGCAATAACTACATGTAAAAATGTAGTAGAATGGTGGATGAAATAGAATGCAGAATTCCCCCTATGCTTGTGTGATGCAGATGAACCAACCTTGTCCTTGTGATGGAGCTAATGGATGCAAGTGATCCCCAATAGATGCAAATCTAGCTAGATTATAATAGTGACTAGTTCTTGGTCTCTCATTATGGTCTCATAACTTTATATTTATAGGGTTGTCTTGATCTAATTTCTAAATTAACCCCAAAATGGCCGACCATAAAAAAGATAAGAAGATGAAACGGCTAGAAAGTGCCCAAAAAGTGGTGGGAAAGTTCAAAAAGGATTGGGGCGCGCCTGGTGGGACTAGGGCACATATGGGTGCCCTCAAAAAGCTAAAATGACACAAAATGATGAAAGCTAATTGGGCATATGGGTGCAAGAGGTCAGGAATGATGAAAGATAATAAAATAAGATGGCAAAAAGATGAGGGTTAATTAGTAATTGCTTCACTCAAAAACCTTATAAATAGTAGTATGAGACCAGGACTAAATAATGCCTAAAGTGTATGATTTTGTGTCTATAGTGTCAATTTGAAGAGATAAATGAAGATGGTGTTATAACAACCTTGGTGAAGTACTGCTGTCTTTGAATTAGTCTAAGTAAAATCTTGCTATAAGTAAAGGCTTATCTAGTGAAAGCTTGAAAGGTGATTGGTACACTATAAGGTGATCATCATTATTCACATCCAAAAGTAAAGTTAGAGGTAAAATAAGTTCAGATTCTCTTGTAAGCATGATATTACATGATAATCAACCACAAGAATAAGTTTTAAAGTTCATCGGTTGAGAGAAGGTAAGAAGGGTCTTGGTTCATCTTGAGAAACTCTTTTTCGACGTTTGTATTCTTTCCATAAGAGTCGAAATAAATAAATCTATGGTAGGTTTAATGAAATCTTGGAAGGTGTTCTTAGAGTGGTGCATTAAGAGTATTTGATAGGTGAAGTGGTTGAGTAGGAGTTTTTGATAGAGTGATAGGAGACATCAAGAAGGTAAGGATGACATGAGATAAGTCAAGGAATAGGGATTCAAATATGAACACACAATGATGAAACACAGCTTAGTAGCATGATGAAGAATATTTTAGACTAAAACACCCTACCCCGAGAAGTCATAAGAATTGAAGCAAGTCTCTTGAGAAGAATTATGCGTACTATCCCCAAGATTAATATAAAGCATGCTAAGTTTGAACAAGAATTTAAGGAATCACAAGACTAAGAGTAAGAATGAGAAAGATGTGGATGAAATTCCTTTAATAAAGGTATTATGTCTAATCTATGCATAATAAGTAAAATGAGAATGATACAAGCTCAGGGGGAGCAATAAGAGTCAACCAATCTGAAAATGAAGAAGGCCAAGTGTTTGGAACCATTGAATTGAACCGAGACACTTGAATGAGCAAGAAGGGATTCTTCACTCAAAGAACTAGGAGATAAGAATGGTATATAATAGGAAAGCATTTTCACAGAGGGGAGCTAGTTTATCAATTCAAGGAAAAGCGTGAAAAGGAAGAATGTCAAGGATAGAGAATTGAAGTTGAGCATGGTGAAGTGAGATGGTTGATATGGAGAGAATAGGTTCAGGGGGAGATATGAGGCTAATTGGTGGAAACATTCATGCATCTAGTTAAGACACATGTGGCAAGATAGTGATGTTAATCCAAAGGGAGATTCTTGAGGTAAGCCTATGCTTTGTAAGTGATTATCTACTTTTTTTCATCGTTGAATGCATGACCATTTTTCATACATGTCAAAGGGGGAGAGAGTCTTTATCGAAAACTAGGAATAGTGATTTGAAGTTGCTGGTGTGTGTTTTCCATCAATGAAAAAGGGGATATTGTTAAACCCTAGTCATTGGTGTTGTCATTAATGTCATGTTGCATTGATGGAAACAATGTGAATGATGAAGTGAAGATTAGTCAGAGGCATGGAGGTTGATTGGTAGTGCCTTCTCAATGGTAGTTAGAGCTCATAAAGATGTTGTAATGCTTCATATGAGATTGTTATAAGATTCTAAATGATGGAGAAGTAGTGTAAATGAAGAGTGAGAATATGCCTAGTATAGAAAAGGATAATTTTAGACAAAAATTTTAGGTACATGAGTGTGCTAGGTCTTTCATGAAGAAATATTTGGTGTTACTAGATAGCTCTTAATGTCTCTTACATGCTCACAAAGTGTTTTGAGCAAGTTGTGTAAGTTTTTGTATATCTCGAGTGAAGAAATGAGATTGATGTACATTGAAGGTTTGAAATGCTAATTGTTATTTAAAATAACTCCGTGTTATTTGGAAAATTTACATTCCATTCCGAATCTAAGATTCATCATTTTAGGTTGTGTGCACTCCAGTTACTTCCTTGACATATTCCCTTGGTTGTAGTTCCTCACGCACCCTTGCGCGTTCCCTTTCTTGTGTGCCTTCCACCTTTCCTTATCGCTTCTATCTATTCCATCTTCCCTTGTGCCCAATATCTTCACATTTACCTTCTTCCTAGTAGTTCATGCATCCTACTAGCATGCCTTGGGTTTCTAAAATTAGCTAAGTCCCAGTGTCCTCGCATGCCCCCTTTCTTGGTGCTGCACATCATCTTATAATGATTTTACCTTTACCAGTGTTCCTCTAGTAGGTATTCCTCCCATTTCTCCCCGCGCGCCACCTTTGCAGCCCTTCTATTTTTCTTCCATGCCTTTCTCTCTCGCACAAATCTTTGCACATTATTCTACACCTTTTTGTGCCACATGTTATATTTTAGACTTTGAGTGTGCCACACACAACCAATCAAAGCATGCTAACTAGGCATCAAGTCCTAGAGAAAAACCATTATTTAACACGTGGCTGAAATGACAAGGCAGATGCAGAGTTGGCCATCCATCAATTCTTAGAGTGCCATGTGTCCTTACATGTCGAGTGATCTGCAGACTTCAGATTATCATAACTATTTCTACAAAGCTTAGGATAGGGTGCGGTTTGTCTTATTTGATAGATGTCGACATGGGCTACACTTTAGATCATTCAAATTAAAATTTTGATGAGATTTGGTAGGTGAGAAGTTGGTAAACATCTCTCACACCATCAATGAAAGATCGATTGCTCCAACCACCCGATTTAATGTGGATCTCACCCAATTCCTTCTCCTACATTCCAAATAGATATAGAGAAGCTCATTTAACAAATCTACAAGTGGATTTTTAGGCATTCATTGATTTTTATTGGTGGTTGAAGTTTGAATCCAAGTTTTCCCTCCTTCTCCTCTTCTCCTCTCATCGATTCATCTATAAATATAAGAGTGTGGCTCATTGTAAAGGGTTGGAAATTTTTGATCCTCTGGTGTTTTATAAGGATTATATTTCTTTGCATTTTGAGGTATAAGCCTCTAGATCTGGTCCTTGCACGTGGACATCAGCCTTAGACACCATTGTAATCAACTAGGCGTTTCTGGAAGTAATAAAAGCATTGTTTTGTTGCTATTTCCTACCTTAACATATTTGTATTCTTATTTCTTGCATTGTGTGCTTGATGTGCTATTGTAAGTCCCTTGCAGCTCCATTTTCTTGTTGTGTCTCATGGAATTGATCGTGTGAATGCATTCTAGTCTGTGATGTGCATGCCTAGCCTCCACTTATGCTTACTCCTTCATTTTTCTCAAAACAGATCATGTCTATCCCAATTTTTATGTTGTTATCACCTCCTTTAGATTAGTTTTCAATTTTCATGTTCTCCTTATGTCCCTAGTCCCTTGGCATCATTAGCTTAGATTTCACTTTCAACATTAGGAGTAAAAATAGTAGTAGAAATAAGTGGAGGAACTAACCTTTTTGGAGGTCTTGTCTCAAGTGCGCAAGGTCCCACAACTTGGAGGTAGTCCCATTGTTGAATCAATGATTCAACTCTTTCAAATATTAGACATAGGTGTGATTTTGAGATCCAACAATTTCTAGCATGCCCAAAGGGGACCAAAATTGAAATCTTAAATTTCATCATTGTTAAGTTCTGGTGTGTGAATTAGTGTTTTCCATCCTTTCGAGGCTCATTTCAACAAATTTGGAGACTCCCAACACTTCCAGATCTACTATTTTTAGCAATCCTAAGTGCCTTTCATGAGAAGAGTGCATTCGAGAAGATGCATAGTAGTTGAAGCATCTTTTGAGTACCTCTAACTATCTCTAAGGAGAATACGTAGAAAAACACCCATGCACGCATCCCCATCTCTAGTGCGCTGCATGAACAATCCAATCATCCTCACAATAGAATTGTGTACCCTTCTAAGGTACTCTAGCCACCTCCTCCTCCGAGGAACTTTGCAAACTTAACAGGTGAAAGTCCTCTTATTCTCAAATGTGTAACATGATATGCCAACAACCACACTTAAGAGTATTCCATACTTCATTGGTGAGAATCAAGTCACCCCTGTTGAGCACATCTAGGATGTAGAAAATGTGTGCTTTGTCTATTTGATCACGCATGATGATGTAGTAGTCAGGCTACTTGCAACCTCATTCAAAGGCAAAGCACTCCAGTGGTACAGAGGTTTGAGACCTACATCTATTGCCACCTAGGATGAGCTTGGAACAAATCTATGCAACTATTTTGAAGATAAGTCAGATCACTTATCATTAGTGGAGAAATTGACTACAACAAAGAGGGCACCCAATGAACAAATGACTGATTTTAATATCAGATTCTAGAAGACTTGGGACATAATCCCTCAAGTGGTAAGGCCTAACTCCCAACATGATTTCTTGTATTATCTAAGGGACTTGAATAGTGACATCTCAATCATGATTCAATCCATGAGAGATAGAACCTTACCTACTACTTATAATATTGAAATAAGGGTAAAAAAAAGTCTCATCCAGGTGGGAAAGTTAGCTCCTAGCCACCTATTCCCTTGTTCCTAGAAATGTCTCAGGCGCCACAACCTTCTATTGCTCCTGCTCCTGAGAGTGGAGTGAGAAACCAATTGCATTAACATCCTACTCTCCCACGCAATAGAAAGAATATGAAGAATTAAAAAACCCGATTAGAAACTTATCCAATAAAGTCATTATATCTTTGGAAAAGTAGTAAGTGTAAAACTTTAAAAATAATTCTAATCAGTGCATAACCAAAACAATCAGCCTTGGAGGAATCAACATGGAAACCAGAGATATGGGCAAAACCAAAAAAATGATAGATGGCATGCTAATGCGAATCTACCCTTGCAAGTTGTTCCTCCATCGCAACCTCTTCCAACACCCAACACAAGTCAAGCACTTGTTCTGGTTTAGAATAATATGGCTCAAGAGTCAGAATGGTGCTTTCCTTGAAATATGTCTCATATTCAATATCAATGTGCTAATGCCATGTGCGCACACACTTATATGATCAATAATCCTTCTAACTGTGAACCTTCCACCAACGCAAACCAAGCAGAAAAATCAAAGAAAAGCCATAGGTTCCTCCTAAGGCCAATCTAATGTTCTTTGGTGACGAGGACTTCTATGTAATCAATCAAGATGTAGATAGTCCTAACGCACCACACACCCAAGTTTCGACAACACAAGATACAAAAAGAGAATGCTGGACTTAGATGCATAACCTTAAGCTCCTATAACACAAGATGATCCTCAAAAGAAAAACAATGCAACTAAGGGATCCAATAGTAAAGGCACACATGTTCCTTCAATGAGGCTCCATGCACCAATCCTTCTCAAGTAGCTCGTGCCTTTGCTTTGGTAGGACAAGCCTCTACTTAGGCTAAGGATCTTACCTCTACACTGAATAAATAAGAAAAGATGATGTTGTGCCAAAATGTAAAAATCAAAGGGGATTTCATTCAACATTATGGATCAGATGAACAAGACAAATGTAAATTTCATAATGTGGGAAACCCTAGCTATTCAATATCATCACGACCTATTGTATGAAGCTCTGCCCAACTTTTGGGTGCTAATCTAGTTGTCCTAAAACTGCGTGCTATTATCAATATCTATCAAGCAAAGGAGAAGAAAGTAAGTAAGGTTGTCAAAACCCCACCCTCTATATGTCTTGATCATAGGAAAACACCTTGTGCACAATTGTATGATTGATTCAGGCGCTAGTACTTCTTATAAGCCTAAGAAAATTACTAATGTATTAGGTATTAAGTACATCCCTTTGTCCAAAGGAGTCTTGCAGATTGATGGCTCAACTATTACTACTTTGGGATTCATCAAGGATATTGAGTTAACCCTCCATGCATGTCCAAGCCTCATAATAACTCAAGATGTGTCAATCATTGACTTACCTCCTTTGTTTTCCATTTGTCTATCAAGAGATTTTATTGCTAAAGTGGGTGGTTACTTGTCTTCTTATTGGTCTCATATGTTATTAAGAATAAGGTATGGTACTCGGTTTACCATACAAGATGAGCCAATATTTTCTTATCATGTTGAGTCATATGACCCATCTCCTCTCCAAGCCAACTTGCCTAATCCAAGAAGGCCACAAACAAGTCATTTGAAGAGCATCCTATTTCTCCTCTCTCTACTTTAGTGCTAGATGAGTGGGTAGAAAGGCACCACAAATTTGATCCATATGATGAATAGCTTGAAGATTTTGAAACTGGGCTTGGCACTTACTACATCCTTGAAGAAGAAGTTGTGTTATCTATGTGTGCTCAAGAAAAATAAAGAAAATTATGGTCTATGGAAGTTATACTTTGATGGCTCCAGAAATCGAAAATGGCACGGGTGCATATGTTGTTATCATTTCTCCCAAAGATGAGAAGTTATTCTTCACACACAAATTTCTATTCACATGCCTTAATAATGTAGTAGAGTACAAAATGTTGGTGCATGGTCTTCTTATTGTTGAGAAGAAAAGGATTAAGGCACTGCAGATATTTGGGGACATAGAACTAGTTATTCACTAGGTCACCAACAAGTGCACAACAAAGAATAAGCTTTTGAAGATTATAAACATAGATTTTGGGATCTCCTTGATATATTTGATGCTTTGAATTTGTAGGTGGTGCCAAGGAAGATGAAAAAGAAGCTGATAAGATTGCATGCAATTAGTTTACAATTTTCTCATGTGGAAGATTTTGTCAATGGCAATGCAAACATGTTAAGATGGTAATCGGATCATCCATTCTAGAAATAACACCAACTTGCAAGTGTTTGAAAATGACACACAAATCATCTAGTTCATAGAGAACGAAGTTTGAGTTATTTTCAAGCATGTAAGCTGATTTGCATGACAACTATGGTGACTAAGTGATTTAGCTAAAGACAAACAAGTTTATTAAAGGGTTGGTCACCTTAGAGAAAATATTTAGCCCTGATGATGAGTTTAAGGGTGAAGAAAAGTATATGCATGTGACGGAATAAGATTTCTCCCCTAGTCACTATAGTGCACGGAAAATAACTACTTTTTAGTAAAAGCTTGCGTGCATGATGAAAAATAGGCCTTCATCTCTCTATGTCAAAAATATAGTGACATATTCTCATGGGAGTATGAGGATCTAAAGGGATTTGATCCAAGTGTTTCTTAACACTCCATTGACCTTGATCCTAGCATCAAGCCCACTAGACAAAAGTAGAGGCCAATCAATCCAAGGATAAAGCCCCTCATGAGGAAATAGTTGTCTAAACTCATCGAGGTAAAGATAATATTTCTAATCAAATACTCTACTTGGGTCACGAATCTTGTTCCAGTATGCAAGAAGAATGGTGAAATCAGACTCTGCATTGATTTTAGAGATTTGAATAAGGCATCTCTCAAGGATCATTATCCTTTGCCTTCTATGGAGTAGATTTTGTAGATTGTGGCTGGCGTGCAAATATTCTCTATGCTTTGGATGGGTATTCTAGCTTCAATCAGATTTTGGTCAAGGAAGAGGATCAATTCAAAATGGAGTTTACAACCAAGTGGGGAACATATGCATATCGAAGATTCCCTTTGGTTTTTCAAATGCATTTTCAATGTTCTAGTGCGCCATGGATACTACATTCAAAGGATACATCAATGAGTTCATTTTGGTTTACTTATATGACATAACAATCTTCTCAAAGCGAGTGTAGATCACAGTGCATATGGAGAAAGTATTTGAGATATGTAAAAATTTTGGGGTGTCTCTTAATCCCAAGAAGTGTAATTTTATTGTGGCATAGGGCAAGCTTCTAGGTCACGTGGTTTCAAATAATGACATCACTATTGATCCTGAGTATGTTTCAGACCATCCAGCTCTTTCCTCTGGTGCACAAGAAAAGCTTGAACTCCTTCCTAGGTAAAATAAACTTTGTTAAGCACTTCATTCCTAACTTTGTAGGACTGGTAAGTCCCATCACCCTCATGCTCAAGAAGGACACAACCTTCAAGTGGATAGTAGAAGGAAAATAAAGCTTCAACAAGATCAAGCAAGAGATTTCTTGTGCACCAACACTCATCAATCCAGATTACTCAAAGGATTTCATCCTTTATGCTTATGGAGCTGATGTGAGTGTTACTATTATCCTAACACAAGAAAATGAACAAGGACTAGAGTAGCCAATGGATTTATTTAGTTAGACACTAAAGGATTATGAATTGAAATACAATCACACGGAAAATTAGGTCTATGCCATCATATGTGTACTCAAGAAGTTCAAAATTGCTCACTACAAACCATATCAAGGTTCTAGTTTCTCACTCCAGCGTTAGAGACTTCATCATGGGACAAAAAATTAGTGAGAAAAGGGAAAGATGGGTGACCAAAATCATTGAGTATGATGTGACTATCAAAGCCACAAAGATTGTAAGAGGCAGCGCGTTGTTCAAGCTTGCAAGAAGCTTTACGAGAATGCGTAGAGTGAACCTTAGAATTCATTATTTCTAGATGAAGATCTCCCACACGCAGAATATGAGTAGAATGCATATCCCTGGCATATGTAGTCTGGATGAAGGACATGATCACATTTCTTTTCGAGGGCAAATACCTTCCTAGTTTGAGAAAAGAAAAGAGACTACATACAAGGTTGCATTCTATTCCATATGTGATGATTGATGGTATTCTCTTAAAAAATAATCTTGATGGCATGTTGTTGAGGTGTATTAATGGTGCACAAGATCAAAAATTGTTAGCAAAATTTCATGATGGATTCCCTAGGGGACACTTCTCTGGCAAGACTACAACAATGAAAATGATAATGGAAGGACTCTTTTGGCCTATCCTATTCACAGATGCACACAAGTGGTCCATGAAGTGCAAAGGATGTGATGTCTTTGCAAGAAAAATTAAATTGGCATCACTTCCCTCCGACCAATCCAAGTGGATAAGAATTTTACACAATGGGGTCTCGACTTCATAGGAATGATCAATCCTCCTTCAAGCGTCGACCATAAATGGGTGCTGAAAACCACTGATTACTTCACTAGGTGGATAGAAGTTATCACACTCAAGGAATCAACCAAGTTAGTCATCCTCGACTTTCTTGAAGGTATTGTAACAAGGTTTGGTGTTCCTCAGACAATCATTTTAGATAATGCAAAATCCTTCCTTGGTACTAAAATTACTGATTGGGCTCTTAGTCTTGGTATATACTTGAAGACCTCCTCCAATTATTACCCTTAAGGTAATGGCTTGGTAGAGTCTACAAATAAGAACTTGATCAGAATCATGAAGTGAATAATGAACATCAACCAAAAAAGCAATGGCATACAAAGGTCTCGCACACTTATGGGAAGACAAAATCACAATAAATAAGGAAATAGGAACTTTACCTTATAAGCTTGTCTATGGCAAGGAGGATACACTTCCTTTGATACTTGAGTTGAATTCATTATCACTTGCCCAACAATTGGAATTTGAAGGTGTGGACCAAAGAGAAATCAGAATGGTAGAGCTGGTTGAACTTGAATAATCAAGGAAATTTGTGATAATCAAGCTATAAAAACATCAACAATCAACAAAGAAGTGGTTTGACAGAAAGGCTAGGCTCCAACCTTTCAAAGGTTGGTGACTTGGTCTTAAAATGGGATGCTGACATAGCTAAACCAGAGCACCATTCAAAGTTTGATGCACTTTGGAGTGAACCAAATGTTGTCATTTCTTACAAGAAGGCTAACTCTTTCAAGTTATCTCATCTTGATGGAGGCATGCTATCAATCCCAATTAATGGGATCTATCTCAAACCCTTCCATTAAGCTTGCTACATCATTTTGTATATATTAGAATAGTTTCAATTCCTCTAAGTACACTATGTGCACATTGTTTTGTTTGTACATAGTTCTTTCTTTCCACATGCTTCTTGCACACGTTATTTTGTTACTTCTAGGATGCCGATCATCTTTTGGTAGTTTTCAACAGATCTTGCAAGATTTAGAATAGAGTTCAGAATATGCTTCAAGTGACTCAGGGGTAGTTCTTCAAGTTACAGATCAGAGGTTCATATACACGCTAACTCCATGCCCAATGGATGCTCCAAGATATTGATCTCCTTCATCTAGCAGGTAGATGGCCCCAAAAGTCACCAAACTATTATCCAAAATAACTCCCTAGTTATTTGGACAACTTAGATTCCATTCCAGCTCTAAGGTTCATTATTACATGTTGAGCACACTCTAGTTACTTCCTTGGCATATTCTATTACCTTTATTCCGAGCCTTCCAAATTACCTTCTCCTCTTATATCTATTCCATATTCCCTTACACCCAATCTTTACACATTTACCTTCTTCCCAGCATGTCATGCATCTGCCATGCGCACGTGCCTTGGGTTTCCCAAAATTAGCTAAGTCCTTGGCGTCCTCACGTGCCCCCATTATTTCTATAGCACATCATCTTATAATGATTGCACCTCTCCATATGCGTTCTATCATAGGTATTCCTCCCATTTCTCCCACATACACCACCTTTGAGTGCCCTTCTATTTTTCTTCTCTACCTTCCTCTCTCACGTGCATCTTTGCACCTTCTTTTGTGATTTTGTGCCACATGTTATATGTCAGACTTTGAGTGTGCTACATGTAACCAATCAAAGTACACCAACTGGGTGCCAAGTCCTAGAGACAAACCATTGTTTGACATGTGGTAGAAATGACAAAACAAACGCACAATTGGCCGTCCCTCAACCATTCTCGAGTGTCACATATCCTTGTGTGTCGAGCAATCTGTAAACTTCAAATCGTCATAACTTTTGATGCGTAACTCAAAATAGGGCATGGTTTGTATTATTTGATAATTTGCTTTGATGAGGGATACACTCTAGATCATTCAAATTCAAATTTTGGTAGGATTTGGTAGGTAAGAAGCTAGAAAACATCCCTCATGACATTAATGAAAGATCTGATTGCTCCAACCACCTGATTTAATGTGGATCTCTCCCCCTTCCTTCTCCTACAAGCCAAACATATATAGAGAAGCACATTTTATGATCTATAGGTGAATTTGTAGGCATTCATTACTTGTTGTTGGTGGTTGAAGTTTGAATATGAGTTTTCCTCCTTCTCCTCTTCTCCTCTCTAATTAATTCATATATAAATATAAGAGTGTGTCTCATTGTAAATAGTTGAAAAATTTGGATCCTCTAGTGTTTTATAAGGATTACTGTTTCTTTGCATTTTGAGGTGTAAGCCTCTAGATTTGGTCCTTGCTAGTGGATATTAGCCTCGAGATACCATTGTTATCGATCAGTGTATTTTTGAAAGTTATAGAAGCATTGTTTTGTGGCTATTTCCTTCTTTAACTTGTTTGTATTCTTCTTTCTTGCCTCTCTTTTGTATTGTGTGTTTGATGTGCTATTTTAAGTCCCTTACAACTCCATTTTCTTGTTGTGTCTCATGGAATCGATCATGTGAATGCGTTTTGGTCTATGCTACGTATGCCTAGCCTCCACTTATGCTTTCTCCTTCATTTTTGCTTAAAATAGATCGTGTCTATCCCAATTGTTTTGGTGCCATCACCTTCTTTAGATTAGTTTCCTATTTTCATGTTCTCCTTCCATCCTTGGTCCCTTGGCATCATTAGCTTAGATTTCACTTTTAGTATTAGGAGTAGCAATAAAAGTATAAATAAGTGGAGGAACCAGAATTTTTCGGAGGTCTGTCTCTAGTGTGCAAGGTCCCATTACTTGGAGATAGTCCCATTGTTGACTAAATGACTTAACTCTTTTAGATCTCGAGACACGGGTGCAAGTTTGATCTCCAGCACTTATTTCAGATGTGTAAGAGATTTTAAAGGTCATGGAGGTATGGGTATTTGATAACTCAAGAAGATATTTCTAACAAGTCCAATCTTGTGTAATTTGGAGCTCTCTGGAGGAAGTTATGACTATTTGAAGTTGTGCGGGTTAGGATGAACAAGAAGTTGGTACATGATGACCGTGATAACTTCTAGCTAGTAGTAGCATGACACACGACATAGATCAAAGGTAATAATAATGGACACTTGTCATATTTCTCACACTTTCTTAGGTAGATGCACCAGAAAAATGTGAGGTCCATGTAATCAATCGAAGTTAATACTATTTTGGGTCTATGGCGAGGCGGATCGAAGGTGGGTCATCATAAGTCAAAATGCATTATGCATACCATTCATGAAACTTGTGACAGACATGTGGAGCTTACTTATTGGCTAGCTTCTTGCCATAGCTAGTAGAGGTTAAGGATAGTTTGACAAGTATGAAGTGTGTGGAGCTTTATTATTTAATAGAATTTTGTAAATGGTACACATTTGACAAGAAGATATGTTAGGGAAAGGAAAAGAAACAGGTGGACCAAGTAGAGGGTGCCACTTGGCAATGATCTAATGACTGAAGGTGGAAACATGGCAGTATTCTACCATATTTTTAAGAGATTTCTCCAGGCGGACATAAAATCTCGAGAATGAGCCAAGGTTAATAGATTTTTAGGTCTGCAGAACTTTAAAGGAAAAGGTAGTGCGCAGGTCAACATGTAATATGCAAGTTGATCACTGACCCCCATAACTTATCACAAGGTGACACATGGAGGAAGTGACATGCATGATAACTACGAGACAAGTTGGAAAATCCACATCCAATCATATGATGACATGTGTTTGACGTATGAGACCAAAGCAAAAGGGAAAAAGGAAGAAGTACTATTGAATCTTGTCACGCTCATATTTGGAATGGAACATTCATCAAATCTCAAGATTGCATAGATGAAATTGTCTAAAATTTTGAACTTAACTTTTTCTAAGGGTCACGGATGTGGTGTAAAAGGAATTAGGTTGATTCATATTGAAACAAAGGATAAATTTGTGACATAATTTCATCTCACTCGGGAAAGTATAAGAGGAATAGTTTGTGAGGAATAGTCGGTGATAGAATTTGAAGTGAAGGAGCCCATAGAGAAGCTCAAAATTTAGTCACATCAAGTAGATAAAGAAGTGACACTTGTAAAATTACAAACACCAAGTCCCTTGAGAACTCCTGAATGTATGAAAGAATATCAAATTTAGATAAAGAGATGAGTAAAATAATTTTCGGTACTTGAAGATATAGTCTAGAAGACAAAGCTGTCTTCTTTCGTAGCATGATAAGTGAATGTGAAAGGTCAAATGTGGAGGAAGAATGTATAAAAAAATATTTTGAACTTGAATATGTTGTTGATATGAGGAGAGCTGAGTTCTTGTTTTGAGTAAGTGATAAGGGTGTGAATGGATTGAAGCCATGTAAAATTAAGAAAGGAGAGGAGAAGACAAGTGAGTTGAAGAAGTGGTCATAATCAGTTGTGGAAGACAACACAATAAAGTGATAAGAAGTGTTTATAAAAATTCTAAGTTACTTATAGAAGATTAGTCGTTGTTGGTTAAATTATTAGGAGTTAAAGCTTCCATGCAAGTTGAATTTTGCTAAACGTCAAGTAGTAACTTGACTAAATTTTGGAGTTGTAGCTGCAATTTGAATTGAAACTCACCCATGAAATCATGTAACATTTACAGGACATTCTTGTCATAAGCTAGTTCTTGGTTTTAGTGGGTTTTTTTCATAGTTTGGGTTTCCCACATTAATTTTTTTCTCTCGTGTGTGATCTTTCTTTTTAGTGCTTGTGGACGTTGATTTTATTTTGATGATATAAATTAAGTGATTTTTTTGTGGGTTTAAAATTGAATAGAAACTAATTCATCCCCCTCTCGGTGTCTTAACTTATAATAGGCTTCTCCAATCCCAAGATGATCTGTAATTTTAGCTGGATCCACTAATCCTTCCTTACGAGATAATGTGTCCAAATAAAGTACTAAATGGTGTTCCAAAGATACACTTATTAATATTCAAGGAGATCATAAGCTGCTCGCATCTTTTGAACATCAACCTTAAGCAATCACAATGGTCCTTAACTAGTCCATAAATAGGCCAATCATCTAAATATACCCAAGAAACATATGAATGTGTTGGGGTTAACACAAGGTTGTAGAAATAATATATCAAATCTAAGCATACATACAATAAAAATGGATATTCTACCAGAAGAAATATACACAAAAAGAGATTATAATCAACATCATATTTAATGTGGTTCACCTAGTGTGGGCTACATCCACCAAGAAACAAGCCAATCTATTATCCAAAGATTTCAAAAGATATACAATGAATATTTACAATCTTCCACACCTCTCATGATATACAATACTTTCTTTCTCTCAAGCTTCCCCTTCTTTTCTAAGAATTCTCTCTCTCACAATTATTTTTCACAATAATCATTTTCACTCTTTTCTAACCCTAGCTTTCTAGCTTATAAAAGCTTATACAAAATTAGAGTAGTTAACCATGCAATTACAATCAATAGATCTCGCTTTAATACTAAAATTATATCTAATTCTGTGAGTTAAATAAAACAATCACGCACGGGTAATCGACACTTTAGTTAGCCCTAATCGATGTTGGTTCCTCCTTTCTGATTGATGTTTGGTCATAGGTGACCGATGTCGGTCCCTTCATAATCGATGCCATTACTATGTTTTCCGTGCAAGTTGATATATCATGCTAAATCAAGTAATTGAGCTGCACATTTCAACAATATCCCACTTGGAGATAAATTACTACACTATACCTATACAACGTCATTCTTGGATCCTTTCCTTAACTTTGTTTCTTCCTCTTCAAGTCTAAAACTCGAAGAACAAAAAAAAGTGGAGTGTAGCTGAACTTATCTTTTGCTAATGGCTTTGTTAGCATATCCACGAGTTTTTAGTCATATGAATCTTCTCTAGTTTTAGCTTCCCATCCTCTAATACCTTCCGTATGAAGTGTTATCTCAATTGAATGTGTTTTATTCTAGAATGAAATGCTGAGTTCTTTACCAAATGAATTGTACTATGATTGTCACTGAACAATTTACAATCATCTTAATCCTTTCCTAACTCTTCCATGAACCTACTCATCCATATCATCTCTTTGCTATACTCTGTAGCTACAACATACTTTGCCTCTCGTAGTAGACAAAGCCCCAAACTTATGCAATCTTGATATCTAGCTAACTCAATTATCCCACCTACTGTGAAAAATATCTAGTAGTGCTCCTTCTACCATCCAAATCTATATCCATATCCAAATCAACATAGCCACATAAAGAAATATCCCGAACCTCCATAGCATAATTACAAACTAGATGTCCCTCTCAAATACACGAGTATCCATTGGACTAATTTCCAATGCTCATTACTTAGATTGGCCATCAATCTACTAACAAATCCCACCGCATGTGTAATGTCCGCAGTCTCAGTACAAACCATAACATACATGAGACTCCCAACTGTTGAAGCATATGATACTCATGTCATGTATTTTACCTCCTCATGTGATGAAGGACACTGATCTTTGCTTAATTTGAAGTGTCCAGCCATAGGTGTACTTACAGGTTTTGAATTCTATATTTTAAACCTTTCTAACACCTTGTAGATATAATCTTCTTGAGACAAATACAATTTCTTATTCTTCATGTCTATGTGTATTTGCATGCCAAGGATTCTTTTTGCAGCTCCTAAATCCTTCATAGCAAATGTGTGAGCTAGATTTCCTTTAAGCTCACTAATGTCTTGCATACTAGATCTTGCAATAAGCATATCATCCACATACAATAACAAAATAATATAGCTCCCATTTTAAAGCTTATTGAAATAAATGAAATGATCGATTCACATCTCAAGTAACCATGATCATGGATGAAACTATAAAACCTCATGTACTATTGCCTTGGAGCTTGCTTGAGCCCATATAGGCTCTTTTTCAACCTACACACTAATTTCTCCTTACCCTTGACTTCATACCCAAGTGGTGTTGCATATAAATATCTTCATCCAAATCACCATGAAGGAAATCCATCTTCACATATAATTTCTCTAAATGCAAATAATCTACTACAAATATACTCAATACAATACGTATGGAAGTCATTTTAACAACAAGAGAAAATATTTCACCAAAGTCAATACTTGCTTTCTGTGCAAATCCCTTTACTACAAGCCTTTCCTTGTACCTTTTCTATCCACCCTTTTCTTCCTTGATCCTATAAACCCATTTGTTCTGCAATTTCCTCTTACTTGCTGGAAACTTAACCAAATCCCAAGTCTGGTTTTGTTCCAAGGAGTCCATCTCCTCATCCATGCCATGCTCCCACTGAACATGGGTCTCATCCTGCATTGATTCTTCAAAAATTTTGGTTCACCATTATCATTCAATAATAAATAAGATAGAGGTGTAAATATTTCTGGGAGGTTTACTTACCCTTTTTGATGTTCTCACAGGAGTTTGGGGTACCAGAGTATCATTCTAGACCTCCTAGACATTTGTTTCTAATTAAAGTGACAAATGCCGGTCACTGTGGTGACAATTCTACTAACCGATGTTAGTTTGGCTCTTCTGTAACCAATACCAAGTCAATGATGATGTCGGTCGGGGTCAATTGACACCAGTTACTATGTAACCTGTAGGTATGTGTTTTAAATCCGAGAGTTAATTTTCATTCACAAACTTCTCAACCGGTTCATCCTTAGGTACCAAAATTTGATCCCTGTATATTCTCTTTTCATTCCATTCAATGTCATGACTCTTAATAATTTTAGAATTCTCTAAATCCCAAAAATAGAATACGAAATCACCAGATCCATAACCAATGAAAGTGCATCTCTTGGATTTTGCATCCAATTTTTTTCTATTTTCTTTATCATTATGCACAAAAGCTTCAACTAAAAACTTTAAGAAAAGAAAGATCTACCTCTTTTCCGGTCTAAGATTCCTCTGGTATTCCTCCATTTAGTGAACTTGAAGGCCCATGGTTAATAAAATAAACCATTGTATCAACCGCTTTTTTTCCCAAATCGCAAGGGCAATCCAACATGTATCCTCATACTTCTAAGCACGTTCCATGATTGTCATGTTCATTCTTTCTACAACACCATTCTCTTGTAGTGTTATTGGAACCATCCTTTCTCTATGTATTCCATTCAGCGATCAATAATCATTGAAATACTTGTTCAATATTGATCACCATTGTCGATCAAGAAGGCACTTTAACTTTGAATTTGATTCATTCTCAACAAGGGCTTTCCATATTTTAAAAGTCTCAAAAACATCAGATTTATGTTTAATACAATAAACCCATACATTTCTTGTAGCATCATCAATGAAATTAACATAATCTTTTGGGATCCTCCATGAGAAGCTACCTCGGGCTGGTCCCCACACATTTGAGTGTACAAGCTCTAATTTTGCTCCTTCTTAGTTGCCCCAACTTTGAGAAATATTACTACGCCCTTAATCATATATCTTATATTGGATGTATATAGCCGACTTGTGGCTATCATAACTTCTTATCATTATGTATCTCTTTCATATATGTTATATTTTCATTAGTGGGTTGGCCTTGGTGTTGGCCATAGCATAGGAATAGTATATATAGGGGTTAGTAGGTAGTAGTTGATCATCATTCAAGCATTTGAGTCTTATTGTCTGGTTTGGAGGTTGCCCCCTCGAAGTGGCTAAGCTATTATTCATGCACATTGAGAGAATTTATCTAAAATATTGTGTTCATTGGTGTTATATTTATGCTAATAATCAGATTTATACAAGTAATTACATTACAAGTGGTATCAGAGCTTGAACTCGGCCAGCACTGCGTCAAACCCTAATTGTGAAGGTTCGTCCATATCTCAAAATTGGCAGTGAATTTTTTTGCAAATTTTTTGAGGTGTGGTGAAATAAGTCAAGTAAGCTTCCCTCCAAATTTTAATAATTTTTGACTTGTTTTACAAACATTATAGCGATTTTTTTTTTTTTCATAATTCGGCTACCTAGGGTGTAATTTGTGGAATTTTTCAAAGTTATTTACATTGAAAGAAATAAGATTAAAAATTAGTTTGAGTTTTATAAAATTTGGCTGAATTCCTATTGAAATCTGAAACCCTAAATTTTGACCTTGATCCTTAAATCTTACCATTTTGGGGCATCATGGCTGGGCCTTCAACAAGAGGTGAAAAGAATCCCATCACTCCGGGTAAAACCCCTGATAAGGATGAGATAATAGTTGAGGAGTTAGAGTCAGAAGGGGTATCTACAGAGTCCTCAAGGTTAGGGTTTACTTCAACTGACCATAAGGTCAGCTATCTTGAGTTAGAATTGTGAAACCTCGAAGGTAGAGTGGCCAACAAAGAAGATGTAGACAAGATTGGACAACGATTGGAGGATTTCATTAACCAATTTAGTTACAATATCATGGGTCATCATATCCTTCCTAATCAGCCACAAATCAATCATACTCATATTAACTAGGGTGGATCTTTAGGTCAAAGTAATAGACAAACTAGCCAAGGTGGATCTGTAAACATGACCAATCCAAATACAAACACTTTGCAAGCCTGTAACATGATTCCAAAAGTGGAAATGCGTAAGTTTGATGGAAAGGATCCACTCAATTGGATTAACCAGATGGATAATTTCTTTGATCTTCATCAGATTCCATCGGACAAAAGGTTACCATGGCATTGTTGTATCTTGAACCTGACCAATTCATTTGGTATCGATGGTTATGTGCTCAAAGGAAAAAGAGTGGCCTCAATGTTACATGGACAATATTCACTGAAGAGTTGCAATTGCACTATAGTTCTAGTGTGTCAGAGAATTATTTCAGCCAATTAACAAAGCTCAGACAAACAGGAATAGTCAAAGATTACATCCATCAATTCCAAAACCTTTCCTTACGGGTGGAAAATATTCCTAAAGATAATTTGAATGACTTATTTCTTGGGGGTCTTAAAGAAAAAATTGAGACTGAGGTGTGTATGTTTAATCCTCATAAGGTTTCAGACTCTATGATCATGGCACGTAGGGTAGAGGAAAAATTTCTTTCTAGTAGGAAACAAACTATTAGTAATATCAGAGATTGTAGCACCCTTCCACCATCATTCCCTCGGCCAGTGAGACTGACACCTCAACAAATTGAAGAAAAGAGAGCCAAAGGGTTATGTTTTAATTGTGACAACAAATTTGGGCCAGGACATAAGTGTGCTGAAAAGAAGTTGTTCTACATTGAGGGACCTACTGAAGAAGAAGAAAATGAAGAAGATGAAGAGGTAGAGCCAGAGGAGGAATTAGGAGATCCCCAGCCAATAATATCATGTCATGCAATTTCTGGTATTAGCACTCCCCAAACTCTCAAAGTAGTTGGATTCTTAAAAAATAGAGGGTAACAGTGTTGATTGATTCGGGAAGTACTCACAATTTCATCAATCATAAGTTGGCGGTACGCTTGAACTGCTTTGTTTATCCAGCTCCAGAATGTCAAGTCATGATCATTGATGGGAAAACTGTTAGTTGTTTAGGAAAATTCCATAACATTAATCTTGCCATGGGAGATTACTTGCTAACTAGCAATATGTATGTCATTGCCATGGGAGGAGCAGACATTGTGTTAGGAGTTCAGTGGCTTACCACCTTGGGAACCATTGAAATGAATTTCCAAGAGTTGTTCATGCAATTTTAGTTAGAAGGGAGGAATTTTAAACTAAAAGGACTAAGAGAAAAGTCCCCACAGATGGTAAGTTCTCATCAGATGCAAAAATTTCTTAGAAAGGGTGCAGAAGGGTTTACAACACAACTATTTTCATTGGAAGCACATCATTCCAATACATTTATTCCCATAGATATGCAAGTAGTTATAGATGAGCACTTAGTGGTGTTTAGAGAAATGCCCAAGGGTCTGCCTCTAAAAGAGACCATGACCATGCCATCTAGCTAGTACCAGGAGTCAACCACCCAACATCAGACCTTATAGGTACCCCTATATGCAAAAGAGTGAGATTGAGAAGATAGTTTAAGAGATGTTAGAAGTAGGAATTATTCATCATAGTCAAAGTGCTTACTCTTCTCTTGTAGTGATGGTATGGAAAAATATGACAATTGGCACATGTGTCCAGATTACAGGGAACTCAATAAGTACACGTTAAAGATAAGTTTCCTATTCCTGTAATTGATGATTTGCTAAATGAGTTACATGGTGCTGTTTACTTTACAAAACTTTATCTTCATTCTGGATATCATCATATTAGAATCAAGGATGAAGATATTCATAAAACAGCCTTTAGAACACATGAAGGACATTATGAGTTCTTGGTAATGCCTTTTGGACTAACAAATGCACCCTCTACATTTCAAAGCTTGATGAATTCCATCTTTAAGCCATTTCTTTGAAAGTTTGTTTTAGTGTTCTTTGATGATATATTAATCTATAGTAAAACATGGGAGGAACACCTACATCATGTAAATAAGGTGTTGGAAACTCTTGAACAACATCAACTTTATGCAAAGCCTTCTAAGTGTTCTTTTGGTGTCAAGGAGGTTGAATATCTAGGTCATATTGTCTCTTATGAAGGTGTTAAAGTGGATCCTAACAAGATAAAAGCCATGCTTGAATGGAAGGTTCCTAAAACCCTAAATAATCTCCAAGGATTTTTGGGGCTTACAGGTTATTATTGTAGATTTGTAAGGAATTATGGAAACATCACAGCACCACTCATAAATTTATTGAAGGACTCTTTCCAATGGAATGAGCAAGCTACTATGGCCTTTGAGAAGTTAAAGGAGGCCATGTGCACCACTCCATTCTAGCCACCCCGATTTTTCAAAAACATTCATTGTTGAATGTAATGCCTCGGGTATGGTATGGGGAAGTACTCATGCAAGAAGGGTGACCCATTGCCTTCGAGAGCCACCAATTCAAAGGTAAGAATATCTCTAAAACAATTTAGGAGAAAGAAATGTTAGCAATACTTCATGCGGTGAAGCAATGGAGACCATATCTAATGGGATGACATTTCAAAGTAAAGACAGATCATGATAGTTTTAAATACTTCTTAGAGAAATGTTTATCATCAGAAGAACAACATAAATGGATCTCAAAAATGTTGGGGTATGATTTTGAGATAATATACAAGAAAGGAAAAGAGAATGTAGTTCTTTGATGCTTTATCTTAGAAGAATGAATCTACCCGAGCATTGTTGTGTGCCATATCTCGTATTATAGGAGGATTGGATAGAGGATGCACGGTCAATGGAAAAATGACCTAGGTACACAAATCTCATTCAAAATCTCCAACAAGATCCAAGCATGTCAGAAAAAATTGTATGGAAAGGAGATGTTTTATGGTATAAAGATAGATTATATCTATGTAAGAATTCAACCCTTAAAAATAGGGTTCTATTTGAGCTCCATGATTCTCCAAGGTAGAGGGTCATTCGGCTTTTTAAAGACTTATCATCGAATCAAGCATGATTTTTTCTGGGAAGGGCTAAAAGGATATGTCCAAAAGTTTGTGGTAGAATGCATGGTTTGTCAGAAAAATAAGGATGAAATAATTAAGTCCCTAGGTCTTTTACAACCTCTATCTATTCCTAGCCAGAGGTGGGAAGAGGTGTTTATGGAATTCATCACAGGATTGCCTAAATCAGAAGGTAAAAATGTAATCATGGTGGTGGTGGACAAAATCACCAAATATGCCCATTTTTGTGCTTTATCACATCCATTTGTTGTGAGTACGGTAGCAACGGCCTTCAGGGATACAATTCAGAAGCTACATGGGACACCAAATATTATAGTGAGTGATCGAGACCCTATCTTTACTAGTAATTTTTGGACTGACTTGTTCTCATGCTTGGGCACACAACTAGCTCATAGTTCCTCTTATCATCGCCAGATGATCCGATTGGCAAACAGAGGTGGTAAACAAGTTCTTGGAGGGATATGTTCATTGTTTTACATTAGATAAGCAAGCGAGATGGGTCCAATGGTTACCGTTGGCAGAATGGTGGTATAACACCTCCTTTCATACTTCATCTAAAATGTCTCCTTTCATGGCATTATATGGGTACCATCCACCATCCATCACTTCATCTTTAAGAGTCCAACCAAAGGTTTGGGAAGTTGAAGAACATATTCAACACCAACAAGAGGTGCTTTCTAGTCTCAAGGAGAATTTGGCCATGTCACAAAACCGCATGAAGCAGCAAGCAAACCAACATCGCAGTGAAAGACATTTTGAAGTCGGTGATTGGGTTTTTGTGCGTTTACAACCATATAAGCAAATTTCCTTAAAACAACAAAAAAAATGATAACAAGCTTTCACCTAAGTATTATGGTCCTTATCAAGTGTTGCAGAAGATTGGCAATGTAGCATACAAACTGGAACTTCCTCTGGCTACTCAAATTCATCCAGTCTTCCATGTATCTTTTCTAAAGAAGGTAATTGGATAGACAATATCAACCTAGACAGTGTTACCCGAGCTTGATGAAGAGGAAGAATCATCCTAGAACTAGAATGCATCCTTCAGACATGTAGTAAGTGATTGAGGACAAGGGTCATCACTGAGTATTTGATCAAGTGGAAAAATCTAGACAATGAAGACACAACTTGGGAGGATGCAAATTTCCTACAACAACATCCAAATCTTCTCAACATTGGGGAAAATGTTGCTTCGAAGGGGAGGGGCATGCTACGCCCTTAATCATATATCTTATATTGGATGTATATAGCTGACTTGTGGCTATCATAACTTCTTATCATTATGTATCTCTTTCATATATGTTATATTTTCATTAGTGGGTCAGCCTTGGTGTTGGCCATAGCATAGGAATAGTATATATAGGGGTTAGTAGGTAGTATTTGATCATCATTCAACATTTGAGTCTTATTGTCTGGTTTGGAGGTTTCCCCCTTGAAGTGGCTAAGCTATTATTTGTGCACATTGAGAGAATTTATCTAAAATATTGTGTTCATTGGTGTTATATTTCTACTAATAATCAGATTTATACAAGTAATTACATTACAATTATCACTCTCTTTTGCTTTCTAAAGACACAATGCTCACATAAATCAAGATCCAAATCTTTCAAATCGATAACTTACCCTTAGCCTTTAAGATCTACATTCCTTTTTGACTCATATGGCCCAACCAATTATTCCACATGCATGCATCTGAATCTGAAGTAGATAACACATAAAAGGAATCAATAACATAGGTATATAAATAGAATGTGCCTACTTTCTTTCCTCTTGCCACAATAAAGACACCCTTGGTGACTTTCCAAGAGTTTGCTATGAATGGAACCATGCAACCAACTTCACCTAATTTCCTTGCAGAAATAATATTCCTCTTGAGCCTTGGCACATGCCTCACATCTTTCAATACCCATGTATTTCCATTTTGCAATTTTAGATGAACTTCCCCTTTACTAGTAATACTGCAAGGTTCATCATCACCCAAATAAACATGCCCAAAATTGCCCTGGACATAATTTTTGAAATAACCCTTATTAGGGGTTGCATGGAAAGAAGCTTCTGAATCTAAAACCCAAGATTCTATTCTATTATCCAAATAAATAATAAGAGCATCTTGCATTACCTCTACTGCAATATTTGCCTCTTTACCTTTGTTTGGGTGTTGGTTCTCTTTATCCTTTGACCAACAATATTTCTTTGCATGTCCTTTCTTTCCATAATTCTAATAGGTAATTCCCTTACCTCTGGATTTAGATCTACCATTCCTTGACTTTGATTTCCCATTATTCTTACTCTTGGATCTCTCCTTCTGCCTACCTCTACTTTCTACATTCAAAGCATTCCCAGATGATGATTCCTCTGTACTTTTCCTATGAATTTATTCATTTAAGATTATACTAACCACATCATCAAACTTCAAAATATTATTAACATATGTTGTATTACTAACAACCATTACCAAGTTATCCCAACTATCAGGAAAAGAACATAAGAATAAGAGTGCTTTCACTTTATGATTAAACACAATATAAACTAATTTTAACTTATTTACAATAGATCGAAATAATTCAAATGACTAGATTCAGATCCACCTTCATGCATCTTAGAAATAAATAGTTTCTTCATCAAATAAACTTTATTTGAAGCACTAGGTTTTTGTATAAATTAGCAAGAGATTTCATTATCTCTACCATGTAGAAGTCACTTATGTAATATTGGAAGCCACAAATGAGTGCTTTCACTCAATCTTATAAATCCCAAAGCCTTTATGTCAAGAATCTTCCATTCTTCGTCAGTCATCTTTGTAGGTCTAGAATTTTAATCCAACGGTAAGTAAAATCTCTTTAATACGAGATAATTCTCAATCTGCATCTTCCATAATTGATAATTTCGGCTATCAAACTTATCTACATTGTATTTATTTTATTCTTCCATTACTATAGCTCCCACTCAATTAGAAAACCCTCTATGAGTAAATCTGTCAACACATAAAACCCTAAAAAAATCTTTGATACCAGTTGTTGGGGTTAGCACAAGGTTATACAGAGATAATATGTCATATCTAAACATACATGCAATTAAAGTGGATATTCTACTAGAAGAAATATACAAAACAAGGGATATAAATCAACACCGATTTAACATGGTTCAACCAGTGTGGGCTACATCCACCAAGAAACAAGTTAATCTATTATCCAAAGCTTTCAAAAGATCTATAATCTTCCACACCTCTCATGATGTACAATACTTCCTTTATCTCAAGCTTCTCCTTCTTCTCCAAGAATTCTCTCTCTCACAATTATTTTCACAATAATCATTTTCACTCTCTTTTAACCCTAGCTTTCTAGCTTATAATTACCTTATACAAACTTAGGGCACTTAGCCATGCAATTAAAATCAATAGATCTACTTTAATACTAAAATTAGATCTAATTCCCGTGAGTTAAATAAAACACTCACACACAGGTAACCGATGTTAGTTCCTCCTTACCGATCGATGCCGATCATAGGTGATTGATGTTAGTCCCTTCATAACTGATGCCGGTTACTGTGTTTTCCAACAAGTTGATATAACATGCTGAATTGAAGTAATTGAGCTCCACATCTCAACATAATGAAGTCTTGAAATGCTTGAACTATAATGCACAAGAACACCACGACACATTCTTCGAAAGGGCATAACCGTGTAAGAAAAACATCCCATTTAATTGAAAAAGTTATCTTTTCCTAGTCTTTGCATGTAATATGTGCCTGATGATAGTCGAAAACCATCCGTAAATGAATAGATCTCACACCCTTCGCTACTACTTCTAGGATATCCTCAGTAAATGGTGTGGGAAATGGATCAATGAAACATGAAGCATTCAAAACTCTATAATCAACAAAAATCCTTATCTTGGCATCCTTTTTAATGTCGATAACCATTGGGATTATCCACCCTGACTCTTCAATGGGCTCAATAATGTCTGACTTGAGCATTTTATCAATTTCATCTTTCACCTTGATGCGTAGATTATGATTCATCTGGTAAGGCCTCTTCCGAACCGGTCACGCACTGATTTGAGTTTTATTTTCATTTCACCTAATGATGGATATACACTTTTTAACTCCCGGTATCCTTAGGGAAAAATATCCTAAAATTCACATAGTAGCTCAATGATTTTCATTACCTCCAGGTTCGGACTAATAATCACCAATTACTACATCCTTTGGTATGTCTTTAGTTCCAATGTTTACTTTCTTGGTCTTCAATGATACATGGTAGGCTCGTGTTTTCTCATCTATCGATTCAAATACCTCACACACACCTTTTCGTGCTTAAAATCCATATCCTCTACTTATTCATCATCTATAAAATAAACAATATTTCCCTTTTATTTTTATTTCCAAGTACATCCCAACAGGGTCTCCTCCAATTCCACCATGTCATCGCGCGCTTTAGTATTAACCTCATCAAATAACTAAATCATAAAATCTTCAGCCTTCTTACTATCCCTTAATGTAACGCACTTCATAATCTGTAAAGATTTATGAATCAGTAGTTTAGTAAAAAATTAATCATACGTATGGGTGATACCTGAAGTTAGCTCGCGCCAATTTTTTGTCTCTAGATTTATCTCAACATGTATATACCAGGTGAACACATGCACCCATGCAAATTAGAATAAAACTTATGCACCCTTGGATGGTGGAAGAACATGTTGTCCTTTCATGCAATTCCTCTCACAATTATGAACATGTACCATGGGAGAAATCTTCCCATCATAATCCTGTATTGGTGAAGGGAGATTACTCTGAAAACCTTGTTAAGAAATCCACACTTATCTCACGAAAACCAAATAATTTGTCCTATGTATATCCCAAAAGTGTGTTATTGTCCCAAAAATGTGTACACCAACATATTTCTTCTATCCCCCTCATTGTGCCATTATTATTTCATGGCACGGAAGAATGATTTGGGACTTTCTTATCTAGTTTATTGAGAAAATATTGAAAAATGCTAAACCCTAATTGAAGATTCACAATGAAATAATATAGCAATAAAGTACGACATTACCTAAGCAATAAGAAAATAAATTTGAAACCCTAAGTGAAAGAGAATGGATAAGATACTTAGCTGATTGTGCAATTAATCTTGGGTATGCCGAACTTAAAAACTAACAAACAGAGGAGGAAACCATCGTAAATGAACTCGAAAATTATATGAGTGTCAAAAATGCCGAGATTGGGGTGTGTGGACTCGGTTAGGGAACCTAACCACCAAAGATCTTATGTAGGCACCTATGACCACAAAAATGACTGAAAGTGATTTATTCTATGTCACTTTTATGTGCTTGGCCATTCATTTGATCGCCTATGTGTCGTCACTCCGTGCTGCGAATTTTCCGTAACTCGTAAAAAAATAAAGATCACTGCAAAATCCCAAAGCACATTAAATCCTAAAAATAAAAATGTACAAATGGGGAGTTAGAATGACATCGACGATCATGTGACTCAATGAAGTTATGATCTAGGTGCTACACTACACTTCAAACTCCATGTAGTTCTGCGCACGTGTGTGTAGAATCATGCCCTAGGTGGATCTTGTGCAAGATGCACAAAATAATGAACAATAACTAGATGTCGAAACATAAATAGATGTGTGCATGGAAAAAAGAACTTCCCATCTTATGCATGTATGTAAAAAATGTAGTCCATTATCCCTTGAATGAACCTAAATGGATGCTTTGATGCTCTTGAAATGCCTTAGGATGCACCCTTAGGTGATACTAATAGATGCTTAAAGATTGGTCCTTTATTATGGTCACATAGCTTTGTATTTATATGATTCCCCTAGTTGAATTTTGTAATTAACCACTAAAAGGCTGACCACTAAGAAAATAAGATGGCCAACAATTAGAAAATACCTAGAATATGTGAGCAATATACAAAGAGGTCGTGGAAACTCGGAGGGGATGAGGGCACCTAGGTGTGCTTTGGCGTCGCTTGGCTAAAGCGCTAGTGTCTAGACTAAGAAAAGATGAAGTATTGAAAGTTAGATTGGGAAATAGGGTGTGTAATACCAAGAAGGAAACTAGAAAGAAAAAAATAGGCCAAAGATAGTGGTCAATTAGTACTTTTATTGCTTAGGAATCATATGAATAGTGGTATGTGACTAGGACCTAGAAATGTACCCAAAGTGCGTGATTTAGTGTCTACATTTACCCCCACTTTATGTTGTTGAAAGAATGCTTGATAATATAAAATAGATAAGAGATGCGTACCTAATAACCATGTAGATCGATGGCGAAAAGCATGTCGAGGAGACAAGAAAAAACATGAAGTGATAAAAATGAAGCGTGGAAGCTAGAGAAGAGGAAGTGACCCTAGGGGTGAAAGTGTATGTGTATATGTCGCATTATACCTATTGTCGATGTTGCTTGATGCTTGATGATGTGACTGCTTCTTCCCATAAGGACAAACCTGCAAAAGAGAAGAGAAAAGAGTAGTCAAAGTCATATATATGTGAAAAAATTTATCCAAATATGTAAAAAGTGTGTAAAAATGCAAAAAGGAACATGTGCACCTAATCCACGATGAGTGAAAGGATAGAAAGTGTAGTCATTTATTTACCCTTAATACCTTAACTAACCCTAAGCATGCCGGCCTATCACCCAGCAGACACTAGGTGCTCACCCAAGGCACACGTGAGCACCAAGCCCCTCCTTTATGTGAGCTTTGTGAGAAGGTTCCGCCATTAATGGAGGATGATTTGTAGAATTAGAAGTACATTCACTTATTTAAAAAGGTAGAAGGTGCAACTAACAGATCCACACATTAATGCATTACAAAAGCTAAATAACATTTGTAAGAAGCATAATAAACTAGATCTAAGCCATGACAAGTCATATAACATGAGGTTTTACACCCATAAATAAGTTATACAAAATAAACCCACATATATATTGATTTAAAGGAGTTCTTGTACATACATTATAGTTAGAAGGGTCATCTTAGACCATAGACTTAACTCCCGTAAGATTCTCGATATGAGACCCTAACTATACTTTTCCCATTTTAACCCTTTGTAGACACCAAATTTAGGTCACACTCCCCTTTACCCCACATGTATATTAATTTAATTACCCATAATTAAATTAAGGCCCATGCTCATAATATTCATTATTTAATTACCTTAATTAAACTAATTTCCACCTCACCTAGACACCTCATCATAAACCTATTCTTAGCATGTTTCCTTTTACTAGGACTCAATATCCACTCACCATAACTAACTAAGACTTAGTCCTACCTACCTTAATTAACTAAGACTTAGTTCAACCCTAAAATCACATGCCTATTCTTCCTCTAACCACATTCCCACTTATCTAAGTGCAACATTCCATTTTGATCTAGGAGAATGGATAGAGCTGGCCAAAAAGATTGCCAAGATCTGTCATTTTTAGTAAACCTAGGATTTCCCACCTTAACCGATGCTGATCAACCATGAATTGATGCCGGTCACCCTAAACCAGCGTCGGTTACCATATATTCATTTTAGGAACCTTATTTGAGAGGTTGGAAGAATTATTCAAGTCTTGGAGAAGAGAGATCTGCATGCAAGCACACACCAGAGAACTCCTACACATCCAAACATCTTAAACCAACAACCAAACACTGATCTGAAAGGAAAGAATTCACGGTAACATTCTAGGAAGCACAACCATGGAACTGACCACCGGTTCCATGGATCAACCATCACCTCCATCTAACCACCAGGTCTACAAACACCAGTAAGTACATTTGGATCTGCACCTTCCCATATTTATTTAGATTAGCTTCTTCATCTTTGTTTGGGAGTTCTAATCTCCTTTGCATCCCATCACCTCTCACCTCCTTGTAAATCCCTTTACCTAACCACCTACAACCTCCCAACCTCCCATACCTAACTCCGCATCTTTGACTACCCCCAAAACTATCATCTACCTCCCCATTATCTGTCCATTCTCTGGGAAATCCCAGAGAATCACCAAAACCCACCTTCACTAAATTTCTATCAGCCTCGACCCTACCGACACCGACTAACCCGAACCATCGTCAGTTTCCTCTTAGCTGGAATCGGTCATACCATACTGATGTTGGTATCTGTACATGATAAACCTGCCTATAACAACAACTTCATGCCTTTCACCCAAACCACCTAAATCACCCAAAACTTGACCCTGGCCTGTCCCAACCACCTTATTCACATATCTGACTTCCAGATCTGATCATAACCTAGACTGTTAGATTAGATTTGTTTATTGTACTTGAATGATATACCTAAATCATATCAACTACAGTAGGATATTATTGGTTTACATCATTTCTTGCATTAAGTTGTTTTAAAAAATGGATTAACAACCATCTAGTAAGTACCACACTTTTCAGATCTAGCATATGCTATGCAAGTCCACCGACATATATTATTTAATACTCCTCTTATGGTATTGTTTGTATTCACGGTAGTTACTCATAGAAAAAAGCTCTTGCAATAAGCATTGGATTGGGAAATCGGAACGCACAAACTCTACCTTCCACCTTTACTCACGGATATTCCTCCTCACCTTTACGTTATCTATTTTACTCTTATTTACGCATCACTATTCGAAGAAATACCCTTATTATAGATCCTAGAGCCATACATAGGCTTATGGCATCCATTACAACCCTTAGCACTAAGTGCTCTAAACCATAGCATTACTACAACACTTCGTTACTCTCCTTCTCTTTCTCTACATTCTCTATGCATCCTCTCTGTCTTCCATCATACCTGTCTTTTTCTTCCTATCTCTCTTCGTATCTGTCTCGAGCCCGAGTATCTCTTCTTATAGGATAAGCACTCACCGCCATGCCTTCTCTCCTAAACAGATCACATGCCAAGTGTCGATGTGGTCCTCTATTGGTGAATGCTTATCCCTTTGCAAATACTCCACTCTTTGTAATGATGTCTTCTAGGAGTATTCCCGCATGGTTCTTGACCTCCAAGGTTCTAGGATGGCACCTTATCCACTCATCATGCCTAGTCGGGTCCTCACATTTTTCCTTAAGGCCCCTAGAACGTCAAATATGGCTAAGTCCTTTAACCCTATGTTCTACCTCTCACGCGTGCCCGGTTTCACTTCTCAAACCCCTTTGTGCTGCGTGCTTTCCCCTGAGTGCCCTTCTTCTCACTGGTCCTGTGTGCGTGCACCCTTTGGTACTTAGCCAATATTTCAGGGCCAAACATCACCCCACTAAGCATGTTCTCGGTCCTTAGAAACATCCTGTTTCTCAAAAGAATAAAGAATAGTGGAACATGGAAAATCTAAATAAAGAATGAAAGAATAGAAGAATCTGCTACTACTGTAGGAGGAGTGGGAATTCCTTCTTCATTATTGCCTCAATATTTTCCCAGGCATCTACCTCACCATGTGCCTAGCTAAAGTAGGTCACCTACTAGAGCGCCCACCTCATCAAAACTCAATTCGTCACTCTTAGCATTCAGTGTATCTACAATGTCTTCTAGCTTCTTGCTAAGATCGTCCAGTGCATCCATTTTGTGAGTGACCTGGGGATATATTTCCTTAAGAATATTCTTAATCACACTTTGTAAGGTTTCTATTACTTATAATTTTTTCTCAACCTTGGCTAGGATCTTATTGCACTCCACCCTATTAACTTTGTTATTTTCTTGAAATTCCTTCAAATCCACCTCATGAGTAGTAACCAATATGCTTGATACACTATCTTTGTCAACACAATTGTCATATATAGCCTCAGCCATTTACACGGTGGTATTTATAGTAGTAAGGCTCTCGAATACCGAGTAACTATCTCCTTGATCTTTAGTTTTTATTCCTCCTTATGGTGCACCAATGCCTCTTCTGCTGATTCCAATATGAGTGGTCACCTTTCCATGGTGAGGATGAGGGCCAAGTCTTCCAAGCATTGCATGGTTGACTTGTATTTTTGCTTAGGATCGGCCAGGTCTAGGTGCTTCAAGATTTTGGCATCTGAAATAGTATCTATCTTCTTATGGATCTCGCACACCTTTGCCTTATACTCCCTTAATTCACACCTTAATTGTGCACTGATTATCTCCTCCTGCTTTAACTCCTTTTCCTTTTCCTTTTTAATGATCTCTTATTTTTTATTTTCAAGCTCTTCCTCCAGGACCCTTACTCTGTCATTTCTTCAAGAGCCTTGCCTCAACCTCCACTAACACTTTGTTGAGTGTGTTACAAAATTTCTCATCTAATAGTTGTTGAGCATTCACTAGAGGGTTTACTCCCTTGGTATCTGGTATCTTCATCAACGCCTCACGGTTGACCTCAAATTTGGGCTCATCAATGTGGGACTCAAAATCCCAAGACAACATTAACCTTGTGTGTGGGTAATTACCCTCTTCATTCCTTGTTCTTTAATATAGGCCACTACCATCCCCTTTCCACATCCCTGCAGCGCCCATTTGGAAGATTACTTCTTAACCGAGATATCCTCCCATGATTACATACTCCTTTCCCACACTTTCACTTTCCTCCATCTCCTTTAGTACTTATTTGGTGCTACACTCCACCTCTTGATCCAACAAGTATTTTATGATGCATGCTACCTCCCTTTCTATGACATCCTCTATCTGCTCCTTGTTCAGGCTTGGAGTCCTTTGATCCTTTATGTTGACTTCCTCACTTCCCCTCTTGCCATGAGCACCTCCTTCATCCTCATCCTTCTCTTCATTTCCCTCCTCCTTTGACTCATGTACATCGTACATAGGATGGTTCTGAGCCTCACCATGTTCTCCATCATCCCCGTCACCCTTTTCCTCTATGCTCTCTATTTCTTCCGAGTCCGCATTTTCTGCTACTTCTGCTTCTTCCTAACTGGTGATTCCAATATAGGAGACTCTTCTTTTGTAGGGGTCTTCTCTTTCTCTAGCACCTCTTCCTCAAGTGTCTTCTCTCTCTCTCTCTCTCTCTTCTCAGGGAATTCTTCCTCTATGTATAAGTGCTTGGTTTTACGCCTAAATCCTACACGCCTTTCTGATTACACTATCTCAGTATACTTGGTGCATTTTTCTCAGGGGCCTCCTCTCTCCCCCTTTTCCTTAGTGTGATCTTCTTCCTTATGGCGGGGTCTTCTGGGATAAAGAAATAATTTTCAATGTAAGAACCCTTCTCATACTTAGGATTTATACACAAGTATACCCTTGCTTTGTGGTCCTCCCAACAATAGGAAATGTTATTGGCTTCAACATATGTACGTCATGGGAGACATACTTCTCCACATAGGTGTGATTCTTTGGATATATAAATGTCTGCGCAGCTCACTGGTAATCCTAGTCTACCATGCTGAGGTAAAACCTTAGCTTCTTTACCTCTTTGAATTGATTGACCTCGGCTTAGAAGTATTGTGTTGTGAAGGAGAATGACAATTTACACCAGGGACCCTTGGTGCCATCTCTGCAGAGTAAACCTGCCAATATAGAAATGTTGGTACATAGAGAATTCAACCTCACCTTGTAGTAAAATAGGTAACTGCTCAAGTATTCTCCACTCAGTGTTGAATGCGTCACACATCTACTTATACCATTTTTCTAGGTGTGCCTTGTGGGCGGCTATCATGGTGTCACAAATGTATTTCTCAAATATTTTGGTAGGGGAAGGGTTCTCATCTGGGTACTCCTAAACAAATTTATATGGCCCATCGGCACTCCAATCTTTGAAAAGATGATGGTAAGGAGGAAATTACCAAACATGATATTTTCTCCATCGTGCACGACATTGATGATTTCTTTTGCTATGAATGCTTTGAGAGGTTATAGATGGTCCCCTTTGAGATCTTATGGTAAATGTTCAACCAAGCCTTGTTGATATGTGTCCATCTCTCCTGCCCATTTAGTTTTGTGACCAAGCACGTGGCCATCCTCATTATAGGTCGAAATCATAGAGATGTTGAAGTATCGTGACCCCTTCTTGTAGTCATAGGCTTAAACGGTGTTTTTATGACCTCTTTATCATCCAAGTCATCATAAAAATATTTTCCCTCATAGATAAGACTAGTAAATTTAGAAATCAGTTGGGAGTTATCCGCATCCTATGTCCTGTGAAGTAGAAATGGTCTTCATGTACACATGACATTAACCACTGGTATAGTCTTAGGTTTTCCAAAATAGGGAAACTCATAGAGTTGCAATAACTTGGCCTTCTCCATCTTCACCTTTACCTCATCATCATAGATAGGAATTCCATCTGGTTTCCTTTTTTTTGTAGGGTGAACTAGTTCCAATGCCATCTCATTCTCTGTGGTGCTCGTTCGATGGTTGTAGTCACTTACATGACCATATTTCTAACATGAGACACCCACTCGTCATCTAGGTATTGCATCTCTGTGTACCATTCTTCATTGAAACTGGTGGAAACAACTTATTTCCCTTTTCCCTTACCCTTATTTGGTGAAATGTTTGCTACTTTCCTTGGTGCCATTTCTCTGTCAGGTCACTAAAAGTTATTTCTTTCTCCTAATCCTAGCTCACTCAACTTTGTAGCACTACCCCTTCAAAAAATCCCTTACATCCCATGCCCTAGCTGCAAAACCCTAACCTAGAAAACCCTTCTTTCCACAAGACAACGTATTCACTTGCGAGATTCAAAAACTTCTACAACCTTCTCCCTTATTACCGTACTCTTTTTCCACTCCAGTTCGTTGATCAAACTAGTTATGCACTCAAATCTTCACAACCATTTTTCACACAAATTTTCTTTAAGGATGCCCTAGTTCACAAGAGCTCTTTGATATCACAAATGCAAGGTAAATAATAATGTACCCTAACCTTCTACTTATAGTTTTTGCTTTTTTCGTAATAAATGCCATGCCACCTACCAATGTACCTTTGCAATAAAGGTGGATTTTTCTTCTAAATCCAACCTTCAACACTTTTACCCCCATGCCCAATCCTGTGTGAAAAATTCTATGACCTTATGGTGTGCAAAAACCCTTACTGAGAAGATCCTTATCCACGCACTTGCAACGCCGAAGGAACTTCTTCTATCCTTATCCTAATTTTTGACATCACCTACCTCATGTTGTTCCTGCAATTCTCACCCTTGTACATGGTTTTTGTAAATCCTTCCTGACACCAAACTCCTTATGTTCACCTTTTCTATGTACGCTATTCCAAACTACGCACTTTTTATATTCAACTCATGCCATTGAAACACAAATTCCACTACCAACTTCTAGTACTTGTCGCATCACTCCAACTCACAAAATAATAGATGCGTGGTCCTCTGTGCATAGAATTTTTTAAAAATTGTAAGTGGCTATCGGTGCATAACAAACACATAACAAAAAAAAAAAAAGGGAAAAACAACGAGAAAGGGAAACAAAAATAAATGAAATGCATTAAGGGAAATCCTAGGCTAAATGGAAATACTACCTTATTTACAAACACAAGGAAGACTTATTTATAGTAGGGCTTTAACCTACTCCCATTGAAATGACTTGGTAATCATGTTCCATCTTGTAGTTGTAATTGGCAAGTGCCTGAATCAAGTATATAAGATACAATGTATGGGCCCATCCAATGGACTTTGAATTTCCCAGGATGGCATAGAAACTTAGAATCATACAATAGAACCATCTACCCAACCTCAAATTTTTTTCTTGATGTGTCTATCATGCCATGCCTTTTTCCTAGATTTTTCTATTTTCGACTCTAGCGAGCAATAGCCCACCTCTCATCTAACTGCATTAACTTATCAATCCTCTCCTCAAGTGATTTTTCATTAGCTAACCCTCCTACACATGCTATATGCAGTGATGGTAACATGAATTCAATAGGTAACATCGCTCCACGCCAAACACCAATTGAAAAGGTGTGTCCTTGTTCAATATTTTATAAGTATGAATCTTGGTTAATGTATGATTCAAAATTTTGTTAAATGACTCAAATAGCTTCCATCAACTTATGGGTGATAGGGGGGGTATTGTGGTGGGATACCATGAATTTTGCTAACAAGATTCTAACTGTCTCATTCAATAAATGAGTACCCCTATCACTTTTTAAAATCAACAGACATCCATAACTACTGATTATATTTTACCACAAAGAACCTAGCTGTTATTTCCGTTGTGTAATCCCATGTAGACGTTGCCTCCGCTAACCTTATTAATTAATTAGTACAAGTAATGATATAACACGAACTAGTCCTTCACCCGACAGTGAAATCAGTCCTACAAAATCAATCGTCCACTTGTTAAATGGTTCTGCACTAGCTATCGGTCTCAAGGGAATCTCATCTCTTCTTCTAGGTTTTCCAAGGCACTAGAAATGGTCACATGCCTTGCAAAACTCAACACAATCTGGTAGATGCTTTCCCACCAAAGACTTGCCATTATAATATTCCACGTGGTGGCATTCCCTGTATAGTGTCCTCCTGTAATTCCACCATGTCCTTCCTCCATGATTGCAACGTGTTCATGCTCTAACGCGCACCGATGCAAAACCTCATCGTGGCCTAGCTTGTATAACTCCCCACTAATTAACATGTAGGGTGTGACGCGTATGGATAACTACTTGCTTTTTAAATTCTTCATTCCTTTTGATGCCGTACCCATTTTGAGAAAAACAACAATATATTTCGAGTCAAAGGGCATGCACCACAATCTAAACAGCTTACACATCTGGAATTGTATCCTCAATGCTCTGCGCACGTCCTTCCCTTAGTCAATCCTTGATAAATGGTCAGGACCCAAAATTACTCATACCTAGTTTCACAACAACCGTAAAATCAAAATATTGAAACAACAAGACCCACCGAAATATGCACCCTTATAAAATGGGTTTTTTTACTAGGTACTTCAATGCCATGTGGTCCATGTAGAAAATGAAGGGTGTTGCCAACAGATACTACCTGAATTTTTGCAAGTGTGTAGATAATGGAAAATGCTTCACGCTCAATAGTAGTATAGTTTTGTTATGTCAAGTTAGATTTATACTAGCAAAACACAAGGGGTGGTCAATAACTCCCTCTCCAGGTTGTGCTAAGATTGCCCCAATCACCATCCCCAAAGCATCAACATGTACATGGAATGGCTTATCCCAAGAAGGAAAGCATAATATGGGTGCAGTGATAAGCTTATTCTTCAATATATCAAATGCCATCTACCGCACTCTCTCCTAGTGAAATGCATTGTTGTGTTTCAACAACTTTTCCAATGGCACGATGATATTAACATACCCCTTAATAAATTTTTGGTAATACCCCATATGCCCAAGGAATCCACGCACTACGCTCTGGTTGGTAGGTTCCCCCAATCCCACAATAACAAAAACTTTGGCAGGATCCACCAACGAAAACCTTCCTTACATATGATATGTCCCAAAAGGGTTCCAAATGGAGTATAAAAACCACATTTCTTAATGTTGAGAGATATCCTCAATTGTTGACATATTTCAAAAATAAACCTAATATTATTACAATGATCCCTTACTAATCCATATACAATCCAATCCAATTGACAAGGTATACTTGAATAAAATTATGGATGAAGTCTTGAAATGCCTACACCATAATGCGTGAAAACATAGCGGTGCGTTCTTGATCAAAAAGGCATGATTATGTAGGCAAATTTTCCCCATTCAGTGGTGAAAGTTATATTTTCTTGGTCATCCTTTGCAGTTCTAACTGGATGATATCCTAAGAATCCATCTGTGAAAGAATAGATCTCGTGCCTGGCTAATCCTTCTAGGATCTCCTCAGTGAAGGGGGTTAGAAAAGGGTCAATAACACATACCACATTAAAGTCCCTGTAATCAACACAGACCCTCATCCTCTCATCCTTCTTAATGCCGATGACCATAAGACTTATCCATTCTAATTCCTCAACACCTCGGTGATGCACGATGTGATCATCTTGTCTATCTCTTCCTTGACATAAATGCGAAGATTCGATTCATTCAATAAGGTCTCTTCCTAATTGGGTATGCTCCTTCCTTTAACATGATTTTCATTTCCCCCAAGGAGTGGTGAACTCCTTTAATATCATGGTACCCACGCATAAATAATTCTTAAAACTCATGCAACAAATCAATATCTTTGAAACATCTTTTTCTGTCTAGTAATCCCCAATACTATCCTCCTTAGGTTCCGTTTCTGAGCCAATGTTAACCTTGTTTGTTTTGAGTAGTTCATGGTAGGTGCATGCTTTCTCATTAGCACTATCCATAACTTCACGTGCACCTTTAGTATGGTTAACATAAATATTTTCCACATCTTCACCATTGATCACATAAACCAATTTTCCTTTTTTTTCCATGTATGCATGCTCAAACCGTATCTCCTTTGATTCTTCCTCATCAAAGAACGCTTCTAATCTAGGTTCACCCAATAAATCTAGTATTCTATCCTCTACCATGGAACTATCTCCCATAGTTAGGTGCTTAACAACTTGCAACACATCATACATTGATGGCTTGGTTATCCAATATTTGAAATCTTGAAGGATGCCAATATCAACTCCTCGCCGCTTTCCATCTGTCATGAAGACACATCTTGGAGTGAATGTACTATGCATGCATGCAACCTTGTAAGGTGGAGTATAAATTATGAAACCATAAAGAAGGTGACAAGGCTTCTGTGCCTTCTATCCAAACTTTCTCACATGCTTGGATATGAAACGAGGTGGGTTCTTTCCCATGATAATATTATATGATAGTAGGTGCATTTCTCTGGGAAAACCTAACAGAGAATGCGATTCTCACTTTTCCCCACTCTAGAAGGTTTCCACGATGGGTCTCCCACCAACATGCTATGGTCGTGAGTAAGGTATAGCTAAACATCCTTCTCATTTAGATCTCACATCTCCACTTTGGGTCTCCATTTCTCATAGGAAAATATCAGGGTTGGCTCCTCTAGAATAACTTGGAAACTTATTTCCTCCTAGGCGCTTGATTGAGTGTGCCTTTGTTACTCTCATCACATAGCCTCTTAACTACCTTCCAACCAACTCATATGTCTTGTGCACCTAATTGTCACATGCCACACTAGTTGTATCACTTATAGATTGAGCATCTTCCCACTGAATAACACCCTCCTTTGTTGGTTGCACAAAGGTCCCGGATAGTGTGCACATAAATTCTGTCTAGGTCTTCCTCTCCTAAAGGCTCAATATAGGGCATTGACTTCCCATATGTCAAAGGAATAATAACACTTTCTAATTTTTCTCAAAACTTATATACCCCTTATTGAAACATAAGTCAACATTGTTCTTATAGAACCAAGGGTGCCCAAGTAACGTTGGAAAGTTGTCTACCTCAGCAAGTGTTAAGACTTTGAAGTCTCTAGTGAATTTTTCCCCTTGGATAGTGATAACAACATCCTTTAAAACACCAATGGGAATTGCCTTTGTCTTATTGGCCATATACAACACATTTGAAGATGGCTGTAATGGGGGCCTTCCCATTTGATTCTAGGCATCCAAGGTGAGAACATTGACTTTCGTGCCCATGTTAATTAGAATATTGCTTAGGATCCATCCATCCATCCACAACTGTATTTAAGGTAATATCCTTATTGTAGTCGAGGCTATATGGAAGAAGGTTAACATGCAAAACCCGACTCTTGTGCTTTGGTCCAACGCTTGGTATATTATAACTCAACCATTCTCCTAATAGAGGAATGATATTCTCTTAAGCAATAACTTACACACCTCTCGACATTAGATATATTTGATTGAGGAACCTCGATGCTTTTCTTCTACCCCAACTTCCCGGATTTCTCCTTCGGACATTGATTTTCCCTTAAAGAGTCATGATTACGTCTATGGTATCTTGATATAATTCCTTCGATGGGTAGGGTCTGGATATTTCTCATACACCACCGATTCTCTTGTAATCAATGGTCTCCAATTTGGTATCATTATCCAAAATGTGCCCCCTGCTCATTTTGTGGCTAACTCCTTTCATTCTTCCCTCTCTTGTGCCTTAGTCATAAATTTTTGCTTTTCAGGACTCAAAAATTTCTGGAAATGGCACCATTGGATAGAGATCTTTCTCAGCTTTCCAGAAAGGTAAATTTTTCCTCCTAACTCCATGTATTTTTGAAGTTATGGCTCGGTGGAGTTTTTGTGGGAAATTTTCCCCTGAAAGGCCCATGGCCAATGAGATGCCGCCACGTGTCCAAGGAAGTGGCGGGGTCGGAAGAAAACTTGGTTTTTACCAAGTTTTTGGCAAAATTTCAAAAGGAAGATTTTTCCCGTAGGCCCGCCGACGAATAAAATTGTGCCACGTGTCCATGGGAAAAAAATTTGAAACAATAACTAAGTGTTGGCACAGAGAGAATTTTTATGAAGAAGGCCCGCGCCCAATCATATTGTGCCACGTGTGCTATGGCACCGGACCGGCGGAGCATGGAGGAAAGGTTAGAATTTTAGTGAAGTGTTTTTCCAAATTTCAAAAGGGAATTTTGGTCTCACGCTGCCCACGACCAAACGGTGAAGGTCACGTGTCCTCAACCCCTAGACCAGGAGCACGGGAGAAACTTGGGAAATTTTCCCAAAGTGTCAAAATGGCGCAAAAGTAAAAATGTTTGCGGAGGGCCCACGCTAACCAAATGATGCCATGTGTCTCGGGATCGACGGTGGGAGACATGGAGAAATTGAGAATTTCTTCCCAAGGAAAACAAAGGAAATTTAAAAGGAAAAACCCGCCTCCCAAAGCCCGCATCCAATGGGGTCTCGCCACGTGTCCGATGTTGGCCAAAGCATCACCAAGCCCACATGAAAAGTTCGAAGGGGAAAGCCCACATCCAATGGGGTTTCACCACGTGTCCAGTGGTTTCAAAATATCATTCAGGCCCGCAGAAAATTCGGGGAGAAAGGTCCACACCCAATCAGCACGTGACACGTGTCCTCAACTCATCGGCCCAGCGGAAATCTTGGAAAATTTTCCAAAGGGCAAAACAAAGGAAAATGAAGCGAGATAGATCCACACACCCAATCGAACATGCCACATGGCTCCCAAAGTGGCAGAGTGTGGGGATTTTTGGGAAAATTTTCCAAATGACCAAAAGGTGAAAAATTCAAATTTTCGCCCGCCAATCCGATTTGGCCCTGTTTTTCCCTAAAACTTCAAACAGCCATATCTTTTGATCCAGAGCTCAGTTTTTCACGTTCTTTATATCAATGGAAAGATGGTGAAATTATCTACAATATTCCAGGTCATTTTTGTATTTTGATGGAGTTTAGAGAGATAAAATCGAAAAAACACCTTTGGCATGTGGTCATGGACAGAAATGACGTTTCAACCACCATTTTTAATGAAGAATGGCTCGCATTCTCTCCCAGCATGGCTAAAAATGTTAGGGGATGGGCCTGTAAGGATTCCCATGCTATTTTGATTGCGTTTTGGTCAATGGTTGAATCTTCCCCATGTTTTCCCATGTTTCTCTCTCCTGGGGTCGTGGCTTGCACTGTAAAAGCCAGATTTGGCTCATTTTCAAAGGGTTGAACATTTTTTCATGTATTGCAGGCTCCCTTTGTCACTTAAAAGTGATTTTGTGGAAAACCAGACCTTTTCCAAGACTGCAACCTATTTTTCCTCTCAGGTGTTGTAATGCAAGTGGTTTTTGATGTAAAAATGACAATACAGGCTCTGTGAATGAGTTTTAATCCTTTGTCTGTGTTGTTTGATTCATTTCTAACCCTCCATTATAGTTATCAGTTTGTGCATGAAGTTTTGTTACATTTTTATGAACTGTGTCAATTTGCAGAAGTAAAAAATGCTCACCACTCCTTTGGTGTATCACCTTATTAGCACTAGTTTCATTTTTTGCATTCTCCATCTCTGTCCACTTTGGAATTTAGAGTAGGATTTTGAGTTTGAAACCTCTGTATAACTTGCAAGTAATACATCTGATCAGAGGAGTTGAGGAACCAACCTCTAATCTGGAGATTCCTTTCCCATTTTACAAGTCCCACACTTGGGGAAAGGATTCAATGTTGTGCAATCACACTGGATGTCCAAGATGTCAAACTAGAAGTTTGATCAACATCCGAAGTGCTTTGCTGATTTGCAACAACAGTTTTGGCATGCCCAGTGGGACCTTAGAGGTCTTCATCTTCATTGCAACAAATTGATGTGCATTTTTTGCAAGTTTCTTGCTTAAAAGAGCCCTAAATTACACATCTGGCGACTCCAAGGGAGAAAGAATCAGCTGGTTTTAGCAGTGCGACCCTGAAAACTCATGAGAAGAATCACCACAAGGTCAAGAGTTGGAGAAGAAGAAGTGTTGTTTGAGTATCTGCAGTTATCTCCAAGAAGAAGGTAAAGAGGGAGGAGGATTCAAAGGTCTCCATCTCCACCAAACAAAACTCTCTCAACTCCTCCACCTGGTAGGCCTTTCATTCAATCAACAAGGGTTCTAAGGCCAATCAGAATGGCACAAAACAACCCCTATGTCAATTTCACTTGGCAACAACCCACTTGCTCTCAATGCACAAAATCCAATCCCAGTTGTAGCATTGAAGAACATTCCATACTTTACTTGGAGAGAATCAGACTACTCCTGGTGATCATGTTAAGGATATTGCTAACATTTGTGCAATCCATGAGATCAATGAGATGCAAGTTGCTGTCAAACTGCTGCATCTTCATTCAAAGGGAAAGCTTTGCAATGGTTCAAGAGTCTTGCCTCAGGTTCTATTCAAAATTGGAACTAGTTATGTATAGCCCTCCATGAGTAGTTTGGAGAAAAGGGAGATAACTTGTCCCTTTTGGAGCAGTTGACAACCATCAAGAGAGCTCCCAATGAGTAGCTGACTGATTTTAATTTCAGATTTCAAAGGACTTGGGAGAGAATTCCGGTGGCGATCGACTAACAGTAAAAGGTGCTTTCCTTTATTACCTTAAAGCTTTAAATTCTGATATTTCTATGTTAATTCAATCCATGGGAGGCACAACTATCCCCATTGCTTATAGCATTGCTATTAGAGCTGAAAATTGTTTGATTCAAGTTGGCAAGCTAGCTCCTAGGCCTCCAATGCCATTATTTCCAAGTTTAGAGAGCCCAAGTACTAGCCAAGTGCCTATTTTAGCTCCTATTCCCACTCCAAGAAATCAAAATTTGAGTGAAGATTCTACTTCATCTTCTAGTGCCTCAAATGAGCTTCAAGAAGTCATGAAGCAAATGGAAAATCTAGGAAATGAGCTGGTTACACTCAAGAGGCAGCAAACCCAAGGTTTTAGACCTCCCTTCCAACCTCAAGCCCAGCATAACAGGTAGCCATTATAACCTCAAAGACCACCCAATCCAGCTGCAAATCTAAATCAAGCAAGACCTCCTGCCAATAGACCATTTCAGCCCTATAATCCCAATGCTATATCTTCCTCTAAGGCATTAGTACTAGTGCAAAACAACATAGCTCAAGAGTATGATTGGTGTTTCCCATGTAATGAACCTCACAACCAGTCTATGTGTTTCAACGGTGCCTTAAATCAAGCATTAATGGTGACAACAACTGGTGTGGAAGGTGAAGGTAGCCAAGGAAGTAACCAACAACAAGAAACATTCCAATAGCAATCAGCTCCAAATGATGCCACATTTGTAAACTGGCAGGAAGAGATTTTTGTGGCATGAATCAAACGGTTTCCCAAAGTGTTGCAGCCAATACAAGGTCAAAAAGGAGAAATTTGGGTGAAGAACAACCATTAGCTCCAAGAAATCCACAACCTTCTATCACTCCACAAACTATTGGCAAACAAAATCCAATCCCAAACACGCAAGGACTGCCTAAGACAACTCCTAGGCCAACTCAAATGCCAGTTGTTGCTGCCCATGTGCAAGGAATGAATGTGCAAGCCAAGGGACAACAGAGAGATGCTTCATCTCCATTCAACATCATTGATCAGATGAAGAAGACAAATGTAAACATATCAATGTGGGAATCACTATCTATCCCAGGCAAAAGAGATTTGCTACAAGCTGCCATGAAGGACTGGTCAACTTCAAATCAGCAAGTCCAAATGCAAGAGAAGGTGCTCACAAATGCTGCCTAGCCTGAGGGGAATCATGGAGGACAGCAAGGTAAAATGTTGAAGCCCCCTCCATTCTATGTTTCATTGATCATTGGAAATCAATTAGTACACAATTGCATGATTGATTCCGGGGCAAGTAGTTTAGTAATGCCCAAGAAAATAGCTGATCAGTTGGGAATTTAGTATGAAGTCATATCCAAAGGGGTAGTGCAATTGGATGGGACAACAGTAACAATAGTTGGAGTGATAAAAAACTTGAGTCTTACCTTGCATGCCTGCCCCAACGTTGTTGTTTTGCAAGATGTCTCAGTAATAGACCTTCCACCACTCTTTTCCCTATGTCATCAAGGGATTTCATAGCCAAGATTGGAGGTTACTTATCTGCTTGATTGGTCACACATGTTGTTTAGAACAAGATATGGAACCAAGGCCACAATCAGATCTGAACCTATTGCAAACTTTCACATTGAGCCTCACACTCCAAGTCAGATCAATACCAATTGTTCAACGTTTGATCAAGAGGATTATCCAAGCACTGATGAAACTAACACCAAGGTAGGAAGCATCCCAGATCTAACTCTTGATGAATGGGAAAATAAGGTGCATGCTTTTGATCCTTATCAAGAAATAGAAGAATCTGAGCTAGGAGTCTATTGCATGCATGAAGAAAATCAGCCTATTCCTAGCATCACCAAGCCAGACCACAAGGATGACAATGAGGTATGGCAGTTTTTTTTTGATGGATCAAGGAGTAGACAAGGTGTAGGAGGAGGAGCTATGCTTGGTTTCCCCTCAAGGAGTTAAGTATTATTCAACTTTTAGATTTCAGTTTGCATGCTCTAATAACACTGTTGAATATGAAGCTTTGATACAAGGATTGCATTGGTCAATCAAGAGAGGGATAAAGAACTTGCAAGTCTTTGGTGACAATGAGTTGATTGTCAACCAAGTTAAGGGGCAGCATGCTTGTCAAGAATGATCTACTCAAGTGCTACAAAAATAGGGTGTGGGACCTCATTGAATATTTTGAGGGCTTTGGCATAAAATCCATTCCTAGAAAAGAGAACCAAATTGCTTGATAGGCTTGCTAGCAGTTGGGGCAGCCTTTGACGTTGTTGAAAGCATTCAAAAAGATAAGCTACAGCCAAACATCCATGTGATTATTAGGCCTTCAGTGCCAGACAACAATGTAAGTTGGAAAGTGTTTGAAAATGATCAACAAATCATCCATTTCTTATAAGAAGAGGCTGAGTTCTCAGCTAAAAATCAGGAAAAGTTGGAGCAGCAGTATGGTGACCAAGTGGTACAGCTGAGAACCAAAAAACTACCAAAGGGACTTATTACTTTGGAGTCCATTTTCAATCCTAATGATCAGTTTAGGAAGGAGAAAGCAAACATCCAAGTCAAGGGAGAAGATTCAGTGTCCATCTCGGTGGAAGAAGGAAAATCACTCCAAATTGGTAAAATGACAACTGAGCAAGAAAGGTATGAGTTCATACAACTTTGTCAAGAATTCCCTGATGTGTTTTGATTGGAGCTATGAAGATTTGAAAGGTTTCAATCCCGAGTTAGCTCAACACACCATTGAATTGGATCCAAGTACTAAACCCATCAGGCAAAAACAAAGGCCAGTCAATCCACACATGGAGCCTCTCATGAGAAAGGAATTGAATAAGTTGATAGAATCAAGAATCATATTCCCTATCAAGCATTCTAGTTGGGTAGCCAACTTGGTTCTAGTTAGAAAGAAGAGTGGGGAAATCAGATTGTGTGTTGACTTCAGAGATTTGAATAGAGCATCTCTCAAGGATCATTACCCACTTCCTTCCATGGAGCAGATTTTACAAGTTGTTGCTGGCTCTGAGAGGTTTTCATTACTTGATGGCTATTCGGGTATAATCAGATTATGGTGAAAGAAGAAGATCAGTTCAAGACAACCTTTACAACCAAATGGGGAACTTATGCATACAGGAAAATGCCATTTGGGCTGTCCAATGCTGGAGCTACCTTCCAAAGAGCAATGGACATGGTGTTCAAGGGATTGATTAACAACATAGTGCTGATATATCTTGATGATATCACTATTTTTTCAAAAAATGCAGCAGATCACCTCTTCCATTTGAGACAAGTGTTCCAAAGGTGTAGAAGATTTGGAGTATCCTTGAATCCTAAAAAGTGTATTTTTCTAGCCCATGAAGGAAAACTCCTTGGCCACATTGTCTCCAAAGAAGGATTAGCAATTGATCCAAAAAGAGTTGAAGCCATAAGAGCACTACCATTGCCAAGCCACAAGAAGGCCCTTCAAAGTTTCTTGGGGAGAATAAATTTTGTTCGGAGATTTGTCCCAAATTTTGCAGCCCTAGTCAAGCCTATCACCAAGATGTTGAAGAAAAGCATGGCTTTCAAATGGACAGCAGAGGGCAAAGAAAGTTTTGAAGCAATCAAAGAAGCCATCTCTCAAGCCCCAACTCTTATTAACCTAGATTTCTCCAAGGATTTCATCCTCTATGCATTTGGGGGTGATGATACTATCTTTGCAATTTTGGTACAGCAGAACAAAGACAATGATGAGCAGCCAATTGCTTTCTTCAGCCAAAGCCTGGAGGACTATGAGGTGAAGTATTCCTTCATTGAGAAACATGTTCTTGCAGTAATCAGGAGCTTGAAGAAATTCAAGCATCTAGTTTCAAACAACAAGGTTCAATTGTTGGTTTCTCATGCGGGAGTTAAGGACTTCCTCCTCAACAAAGACTTGAATGAAAAAAGGGCAGGTTGGATTACTCGTGTCATGGAGTATGACATAGAGATCAAAGTCACCAAGTTGGTTAGAGGAAAAGGATTGTGTGAGCAGCTGATTTTGAGCAAACAAAAGGAAGCATGCAATGAGAAGGAGGCTGTTTTGGCGTTGTAAGACAGCCATGAGCAAGGAAGCACTCAAGAAGAGAATGATGGTGCCCTCACTCCTTGTTGGACCCAAGACATAATGCACTTCCTAAGCACAGGTCTATGTCCTTTAGAGATGAACAAGACCAAAAGAAGACACTTCAGATTGCAGGCTGTCCCATATGCCCTTGTTGATGGTGTTTTGTTCAAAAGGACGTGAATGGAGTACTTCTTGAGATGCATTGGTACAAATCAGATTCATAGGGTGTTGGAAGAGTTCCATGGTGGACCAGATGGTGGTCATTTTGCACCAAGAGTGACATCTCTAAAGATCATGAGGGCGGGCTATTATTGGCCCAAGATTTTCAATGATTGTTATGCATGGATCAAGAGGTGCAAGAATTGTGCATTCTTCACAGGTAAAGAGAGGCTAGCTGCCCTTCCATTGCATCCAATTTCAGTTGACCAACCATTCATGCAATGGGGTTTGGACTTCATTGGAGTCATTAATCCCAATTCAAGCCAAGGGCACAAATGGATTTTAACAGCCACAGATTATTTCACCAAATGGACTGAAGCAAGTAGCACTCAAGGAAGCAAATGAATCTAGCATCCTAGACTTCTATGAGGGAATAACAACTAGATTTGGCATACCTACTACAATAATATCAGATAATGCATTAGCATTCATTGGGTCCAAGGTGACTGAGTGGGTTGTCAAGAATGGGATCTACCTAAGCACTTCATCAAATTATTACCCTCAGGGTAATGGCCAGGCCGAATCTACAAACAAGAACTTGTTAAGGATCATTAGGAGGACTCTTGATGAAAATCAGAGGTCTTGGCATACTAAGTTGAAATCAGCCTTATGGGCTGATAGGATAACTCCTAAAAGGTCTACAGGTAACTCTCCATTTAAGCTTGTTTATGGGAGAGAGGCAATTTTACCCATGTCACTTGAGTTGCCAACATTGGAACTCATGAAACAGTTGGAGTTGTTGGAGTTTGAGCCCATGGAAGTCAGATATGCAGAGTTGATGGAGCTCCAAGAAATTAGAAATCAGGCATCCAAAACAATGGAGAAGGATCAAGCTTTGATAAAGAAGACCTTTGATAGAAAAGCAAAGAATAGATCCTTCCAAGTTGGAGATCTAGTGTTAAAGTGGGATGCAGATAGAGAAAAACCGGGAAGGCATTCAAAATTTGATGCCATTTGGAGTGGCCCATACATGGTCACAAAGTGCAAGGACAACAATGCCTTCTAATTGTCTTCATTGGATGGCGAAGAATTGTAGATTCCAGTCAATGGAATCCACCTAAAGCATTGCTACTAAAGGGAATTCTCCACCTTGTACATATTAGCTTAGATTTTCATTCCTCTAAGTGCTTGTGCACATTGTTTTGCTGTAGTTTAGTTTTTTCCCTAAGTGCTTTGGCACAAGCTTGTTGTTCCTGAGAATGTGTTTGCAGGCCTTGCTCCATCAGATGATATTCCATCTTCCTCCTTGCAATGTTCTAGTCAGTTGGGGTACAAGAGAGAATTTGATGACTCCATGCCCAATGGATTGCTTTAGGCAACTGTAACTTCATCCAACAGGAGCAGATGACCCCTCTGAGTCACCAAAATTGTTATCCAAAATGTGCCCCCTGCTCATTTTGTGGCTAACTCCTTTCATTCTTCCCTCTCTTGTGCCTCAGTCATAAATTTTTTTCTTTTCGGGACTCAAAACTTTCTGAAATGGCACCATTGGATAGAGATCTTTCTCAGCTTTCCAGAAAGGTAAAGTTTTCCTCCTAACTCCATGTATTTTTGAAGTTATGGCTCGGCGAGTTTTTGTGGGAAATTTTCCCCTGAAGGCCCGTAGCCAATGAGATGCCGCCACGTGTCCAAGGAAGTGGCGGGGTCGGAAGAAAACTTGGTTTTTTACCAAGTGTTTGGCGAAATTTCAAAAGGAATATTTTTCCCCGCAGCCCATCGGTGAATAGAATTGTGCCACGTGTCCATGGGAAAAATTGAAAAAATGACTAAGTGTTGGCGCAAGGAGAATTTTTATGAAGAAGGCCCGCGCCCAATCATATTGTGCCATGTGTCTATGGCACCGGACCGGAGCGGAGTGTGGAGGAAAGGTTAAAATTTTGGCGAAGTGTTTTGCCAAATTTTAGAAAGGGAATTTTTGGTCCGCTGCCCCGTCGACCAAATAGCGAAGGCCACGTGTCCTCAATCCCCGGACCGGCGGAGCGCGGGGGAAGCTTGGGAAATTTTCCCAAAGTGTTGGCATGCAAAAGTAAAAATGTTTACGGAGGGCCCACGGCTAACCAAATGATGCCACGTGTCTCGAGACTAGCGGGAGGCGGGGAGAAATTGAGAATTTCTTCCCAAGGGAAAACAAAGGAAATTTAAAAGGAAAAAGCCCGCCTCCCAAAGCCCGCATCCAATGGGGTCTCGCCACGTGTCCGATGGCGGCCAAAGCATCACCAAGCCCGCATGAAAAGTTCGAAGGGGAAAGCCCACATCCAATGGGTTTCGCCACGTGTCTAGTGGTTTCAAAATATCGCAGTTAGGCCCGCAAAATTCAGGGAGAAAGGTCTCGCGCCCAATCAACACGTGACACGTGTCCTCAACTCATCGGCCCGGTGGGGAAATCTTGGAAATTTTTCCAAAGGGAAAAACAAAGGAAAATGAAGCAGGATAGGCCCACACCCAATCAAACATGCCATGTGGCTCCCAAAGTGGTGGAGTGTGGGGATTTTTGGGAAAATTTTCCAAATGACCAAAAGGTGAAAAAATTCAAATTTTCACCCGCCAATTGATGATTTGGCCCTGTTTTGTCCTAAAACTTCAAACGGCCATATCTTTCGATCCAGAGCTCGGTTTTTCACGTTCTTTATATCAATGGAAAGCTGGTGAAATTATCTACAAGATTTTTGGTAATTTTTGTATTTTTATGGATTTTGGAGAGATAAAATCGAAAAAACACCTTTGGCACGTGGTCATGGATAGAAATGACGTTTCAACCACCATTTTTAATGAAGAATGGCTCGCATTCTCTCCCAGCATGGCTAAAAATGTCAGGGGATGGGCCTGTAAGGATGCCCATGCTGTTTTGATTGCATTTTGGTCAATGGTTGAATCTTCCCCATGTTTTCCCACGTTTCTCTCTCCTGGGGTCGTGGCTTGCACTGTAAAAGTCAGATTTGGCTCATTTTCAAAGTGTTGAACATTTTTTCATGTATTGTAGGCTCCCTTTATCACTTTAAAGTGATTTTGTGGAAAACCAAACCTTTTCCAAGACTACAACTTGTTTTTCCTCTCAGGTGTTGTAATGCAAGTGGTTTTTGATGTAAAAATGACAATACAGGCTCTGTGAATGAGTTTTAATCCTTTGTCTGTTTTTTGATTCATTTCTAACCCTCCATTACAGTTATCAGTTTGTGCATGAAGTTTTGTTGCATTTTTATGAACTGTGTCAATTTGCAGAAGTAAAAAATGCTCACCACTCCTTTGGTGTATCACCTTATTAGCACTAGTTTTAGTTTTTTTGCATTCTCCATCTCTGTCCACTTTGGAATTTAGAGTAGGATTTTGAGTTTGAAACCTCTGTATAACTTGCAAGTAATACATCTGGTCAGAGGAGTTGAGGAACCAACCTCTAATCTGGAGATTCCTTTCCCATTTTACAAGTCCCACACTTGGGGAAAGGATTCAATGTTGTGCAATCACACTGGATGTCCAAGATGTCAAACTAGAAGTCTGATCAACATCCAGGGGTGCTGCTGATTTACAACAACAATATCTCCTTAGCACACACAACCTCGGCTCACGTTGTCACCGATCACAGTTCTAATTCTAACTCATGTGCCAACCTTGGCATCCATTGTGATTCAGCCTTCTTAATGCTTACCATCCCGATGCCCTTGTATTTCTAGTGTTGCTGACTCATGTGTTAAAATAGATCTGGGCACTCCTCATACTTGTGATTCTTCCCACATCATGAACATCGAAACATTTACACTTATAGTGCTTCATAGACCCACAGTTGTAACAAGTTCCATGGAAGAGGTCACTTCTTCTACCTCTGCGAGCTTACCTCGACCTTGAAATCCTCCACAGAAGCTTCTTTCGTGGGATCGTTCATCCATGCACCTTTTATAGTGATGAACATCATCCTTGTAATTATTTGCAATGATGGTTTGGCACACACTAATATCAATGGCATAATATATCAGGTCAATCACTCTACAATCCTTGGTGTCGTGAGTAGTAGAGGTGCAAATCTTGCAATAATATGACACATTGTTACAGATCACATGCTGTAGTAGTAGACACCTTCTTGTATCATGATCTCCTTGGAAAATCTCACAGTCTACTATCATGGTGCATACCGATCTCCGAGGGAAACTGTCCTTCATATGCCCATCTACCTCACAATCTATGCACTATAGGCCACTGTGAGTCTCATGGGCCAAGTTCGCAGATAGCTTCTCTAGCTGATTTGTCATGGAAATAATATGAGCTTCAAGAAAAGGACTAGCACCAGTATCCACGCTTCCTATGACCTCGATGCGCATCAGTAGCCTCCAAGTCCTCGTGTAGGTCTATGAAAGTTTTATGTGAAAGCGCTCTCCTAAAAGGCATTATCAACCCTCCAAAAATTCATTGAGCATGTTGAGAAGGATGAATATCATAAGACAATTTTGATAATAGAGTCTTAAAACACGCATCATACTCCCGCACACTCTCTACCATACCTTGTTGAATTTTCTTAAGTGTGATAATTTATCTTCTGTTTGAACTTAGGAATATAAAATTTAAATAAAAAGGCATTACAAAAATGGTATAATCGAATACTTTTCGATGGGGGTCATATTTCTGGTACCAACTATGTGCATACCCCTGGAACGTTGTTACAAAATGACTTGCCTCCCATTTTGGGGTAGTGATCCCCTTCACATGCTATGGCAGTTCACATTTGTGTACATGTTATGCAACATCATCAACACCTTGTAATATAGTAGATGCAAAGACATTTCAAAAAATACTTACTGAGGTGGTTGAGGCCCTTTTCTGCTTGATCCAAAACCTTGATTCCCTTTGGTGTTGCATCTACCACCAGATCCACTAGATCCACCAATGTCTGTCCCTCCTAACCCACTAGTTCCTTTAGATCTACTAGGTCCACTAGTTCTTATTCCACCTGACCCACCAGATCCTCCTCCCATGGATAGAAAGGGTCATGAAGTGGTCACAACTTGTGTTCCCACCATCCACGCTAAACCGCATGCCAACATGCTATGATATTATACTACTACCAGATGTATGTCCCACGCCACTTCTAGATGTGATATCCAAGCTTTGTGTACCCATATTTTTCCCAAATTCTACTCCAGAGAATATACCCCCAAACACAGGAAATGATTGTGCAGCCATAAATGTGCCAAATGAAAATTTGTGCTTCTTAGGTGCTTTGATCACCACTTCCACCAATACCAACTGGGTTAGTAATACTTATCTCTAGATTTGGAAAAATAAGCACCAGGGGTTGGTCACCAGGTGGATTTAGATGCGCGCCAATGGCTCTCCTTTCTCCAAGTGACAAGCTCTCATCAAAAGATGAAGGGGTATCTCTCTCACACTTGCCAAGATGGGGTAGCACAGACTTCTCAGGCTCCATGTCCTCTACGTGAACCTCAATTCCTTCCTACAATGTCACCTCCATAAATCCATCACTCATGCAACTTCACGTTGTCTATCTAACTCCCTCTCATGAGCTTCATTATACTTGAGTCGTCTCTCTTCCCTCTCCTTTTCAGCCGTAAGGTCCGCCATCTTCCTCCACCCTAGCTTCCTCACCCAGTCGCTCAGAAGAAGCTTAGTCGGCCATAGGAAATGCTTCTAAACTCAGTGTAATGATCAGGATCTTTATAGCTAAAGGGATAACATGCAAGAACGATCCTCTTGGCTCCCTCAAGAACTCAAACTCAACAATCTCTAGATAGGAATACGTAGAAATCACGTACTCCAAGGTGTAACTTGTCAACACTCTACTCCACCAATGATCAACAACACGTTTCCAAGTCAGATCAACATCATATAGTCTATGATACTCATCTTGGGTCCATATGTGAGGTCTATAGTACCAAATTGATCTAGATGCATATGCCGAAATCCATTCATACAACTCCACTGGAAAACAACAAAATAAGGTCTCATACAACTCATGATACAAATGTTCTTCTACCCATTTACATGTGTCAAACTCAAGTCCATCACTAAATATATGAGAAAACTCATCCTTTGTGATTTTGAGCCATGCTTCAACACTATCCAAGGTCAAGTGCTCTGTCATCACACACCATTCTCATAACAACTATGAAAAGAGGTCTTGGCAACGTTACCAAGATGTAGTCATTTATTTACCGTTAATACCTTTACTAACCCCAAGTTCTCTCGACCTATCACCCAATGGCCGCTAGGCACTCACCCGAGGCATGCACAGCACCAAGCCCCTCCTTTATGTGAGCTTTGTGAGAAGGTTCCACCATTAATGGAGGATGATTTGCAGAAGTAGAAGTACATTCACTTATTTAAAAAGGTAGAAGGTGCAACTAATAGATCCACACATTAATGCATTACAGAAGCTAAATAACATTTGTAAGAAGCATAATAAACTAGATCTGAGCCATGATAAGTCATATAACATGAGGGTTTACACCCATAAATAAGTTGTATGAAACGAATCCACATATATATCAATTCAAAGGAGTTTTGGCAGCCAAATTACAATAAGAAGGGTCATCTTAGACCATATACAATAAATGATAGAGACTTAACTCCTAGTAAGCTTCTCTGATATGAGACCCTAACTATATTTTTCCCATTTTAACCCTTGTTATAGATCCTAGTGCCATACATAGGCTTATGGCATCCCTTACAACCCTTAACACTAAGTTATCTAAACCCTAGCATTAATACAACAATTGCTACTCTCCTTCTCTTTCCATGCATTCTCTATGCATCCTCTTTGTGTTCCATCATATATGTCTTTGTCTTCCTATCTCTCTTTGTATCTGTCTCTATCCCGAGCATCTATTTTTATAGGATCAACACCCACCACCATGCCTTCTCTCTGGATAGATCACATGCCAAGTGTTGATGTGGTCCTCCATTGGTGAATGCTTATCCTTTTGTAAACCCTCCACTCTCTATAATGATGTCTTCTAGGAATATTCCCTACGTGGAATATCCTTTTCTTGACCTCCAAGGTTCCAGTGACACCTTATCCACTCATCATGCCTAGTCAGGTCCTCATGTTTTTCCTCAAGTGCCCCTAGAATGCCAAATATGGCTAAGTCCTTTAAACCCATGTTCGCCTCCCATGTGCACCTTGGTTTCACTTAAACCCTTCTTAAACCCCTTTGTCCTACGCACTTTCCCCTGAGCGCCCTTCTTCTCACTGGTCCTACGTGCACATGCCCTTTGGTACTTAGCCAATATTTTAGGGCCTAACAGAAAGATCCTTAAAATTTCATAGAAGAATGATTTTTTTAGGTGATCTCACCCCAAAAACAAGTTTTTTGGGTGATCTCATGCCAAGTGTGAGTTTTTTGGGTGATCTCACGCTATAAAAGAAGAGTGTAGAGGTCTAGTGTTATTATCCAACCTTTGACTTCTTCCTAATTCTTTATACACCACTACAGATGGTGTGATCCTGATTTATTCAAGTTAGATCTAATTTGATCCAATGTGAAATAGAAAAAGGATATAACATGCATGTTGATTTACTTGGAGGATTGTTCTATTATGTGAAAACTCGCTGAAAAATGTACCGATCTCGAGAAAAACTATGTAACTACCCCCTGGTCATAGTTGCCTAAGAAAGGGTCGGGGGTGCCCAGATGCTACTTGTCTAGAGTTGGGAACATGCATCCGTGATGTGTTAAGAACCCAAGTCAAATTTTGAACCCTTTTTGTAATCAATCTGTGTTGTTTTTGCATTTGAATTGTGATGTATTGTGGACCGTGAATTGCTATTTGGGGTGAATGATTCACCCAATTTATGACTCCCCCTCATTTGGGGTACATGCGACGTCGCTAGGAGGATGTGGCCCAAGGGAGAGGACTAGACATTGTGTTGAAACCGATACCCCGCACGGGAAGGGAATTTTCTTAGTAGAAACCAAGGAACATGTAAACAAAGTGGTTGGAAAACATGTGTTAATATAAACAATACAAATACGCATATAGATGAAAAAAGTAAGCTAGCAAGCAAGATGACAATGTAGATCATGAAAAGTGGGTTTCAACAATGGGAAATTACTCACAATGTCATAAGAAAATCAAGGCCAAAGGGGCCAAAAGTATATAGTGTGCACACAAGGAAAAGGGCATAACTTACAAACACTAGCTTATAAAGGAAAACAATAGAAAACAATGACAAGCAAAGAGTAACAGAATAACCATGGTAGAAAATTTTTCTTGTACGAAAATGTTACACATTAAGCACCCGTTAGCATGTTAGAAAGATAAAAAGTATGTCAAAGCATGTATGATCCGATATAAGAGTGTTCTAGTAAGAATAAGAAGTAGTATAAAATGAAACAATAACACTTGTAGTGTGTACGAAAGTAGATGCCCCTAGGTTCCACCGTGGGATTGGTAATAGGTATAATGCCAAACATCTATGTTTCATGTAAAGATCTATGCAACGGATGCATTCAAAACTAGAAGGAAAGTGAATGCGCATGTGTATATAAAAAGATAATGACATACAAAATATCTATCTAACATATTAAGCAAAGTGTAACATGTGAGTATAAGTAAACAAGAACAATGTGTAACCAAGATATGCAATATGCTATGAGTGTGAATGGAATGGAATACAAAGTGAGTGTGATAGGAGAAACGTGCCCCCAAGTGAAATGTGAATGAGTATGCATGAGATGAGGTTCATTTATAAATGCCCCCTTAGCAGTCAAGAATGAACCATATAACAAGAGTGCATCATCAAGAAATGGTTTGAATTATGCACTAGAAAGATATGATCAACAAAGCATAGAGTGTAGAGAGTGAGTGAGTGTGGTGAGGTTCATTTTAGATTTATACCCTCAACAATTGATTATGAACCATGGAACTAGAGTGCATCATCGGGAAGTGTGTTGTGTTGAATGGGTGCTAGAAGAGATGTGTCATGAATGCGCCGAATGAAAAATGTGTAGTGTGCATGATGTGAGATTCATGAATGTAGTATGCCCTCAATAGTCAAGTGTGAACCATAACACAAGAGTGCATCATCAAGAAATGACGATACAAGTGTATCAAGATGTGTAAGATGTGTGTGAAAGACTAGATCCAAAGTATGAAGTGAAATAGTAGAAATGTAAGACACCGATAATGTTAAGAGGGGGAATAGTAAGCGTGATTCCCCCAAGTGTATGATGATGAAGAAGGATAAAGTGAAATCATCTAAAATATCATCATTTTCATGGCCAAAACTGAATGGTGATTCATCCGAGACTTGGTAAGCAACAATATGTGGTTGATCACGCAAACAACCATTACGACGCAGATTGTACATGCCCATTGCATATTCTTCGTCAATGAAAGGTGGTAATGGAAATCTATGTGCATATCAATGAGTAATATTTTATTAATAATTGAGAAATGAATCATTGCAAATAAAAATGCGGCCAAAGGGCATAGGGAATGAAATGATGATATGGCCAGATTTAAACTACCACCAATATAATCAAGCCAAGATTTCCCAAGAGTAAGTGGTGAAAGGCGTGGAGTGCATGTAACAAAGAATGAGAGATGAAATACTCGGAGGGCATAAGAAGCAGCAATAAAAATGTATCCATGATATAAATGAGGAACTTGTGAGGGAGGGCTGAGATTATCCAACATGAATCCTAGTCGGGCCAAGCCATCATGTGTGCAAATAGTGTCAGAGCAAGTGGGATCGAATGGAATGCACGACCAAAAATCATTATTTATGAAAAGAGTGTATGTGAAATGAGGTATTGCAAATGAAGGTTTCTCATGAGGAGACAATGAAGGTGGTATGATGTCTGATGTATGGACATACCCCTAATAGAATACCATTGCATTATGTGAAAGGAGGTATCGCAAATGTAGGTTGCTCATGAGGAGACAATGAAGGTGGTATGACGTCTGATGTATGGACATACCCTTGATAGAGTACCATTACATTAGTAGAAGGAGGGGGTGATATTTTGAAGCAAATGTAATAGTTTCTAATGTGCAAATGGTTCCCTCAAGTAGAGGCAAGTTGTCCGGATAGTCCGTGGGTCGAGGATCAACATCAAAATTTATAGTAGTAGAATTCATAATAGGTAATGTAGTAGTTGGGTCTAGGTTGCAATATTGGAATGGGGTACTATCAGTGGGAACTGAATATTCAATTCCCTCATGTAATAATTTGACACACCGATGGACTGTAGAAGGTACTTCTTGCATTTTATGAAGCCATGGCCTATTGAGTAAGCAATTATATGAAACATGGGAAATCAATAACAATGAATACTGTAAGAACTATTTTTAGCCTAACTGTGATAAGAAAAACATTAGTGCGAGACATGGACATGTAGTATAATCATATGCCCAGAGAGAAATAGATGTTGGGTAAAGATTAGCTACGAAAGACTGTAGAGCTCTTTGAATGAAGGATAAAGGACATAGATTCAAATTCGAGATCCATTGTCAATTAAAGTTTTCTGAACACCCAAGTTATGGATGCATACTTATATATAAAGAGGAGGATCATTGTCATAAACAGATAGATTGTCAGCTATAAGAGATGGAAAATTAAGCGGCTAAGAGAATGCATCCACAAATGTTTGATAAACTATGTCCGGATCAATAGTAGAAGGGATGCGAGTATTAGCCAAGAGAGTAATAATTTTATCTCGACAATCAAGATTGGCTAGTAAGAAATCATGAATAAAAATATCCATGATGAGAAGATCATAGGAAAATGAGAGAAATGAAAGTATGAGGACCCTAAGAGTGTTTGAATGAGATGGGTTTACCAAATGATTAAGAAAATATTGGAAAATGCTAAACCCTAATTGTAGATTCATAACAAAATAATATAACAATAAAGTACATATTTGACCTAAGTAATAAGAAAATAAATTTTGAACCCTAGGTGCAAGAGAAGGGATAAGATACTTAGCTGATTTCACAATTAATCCTCGATTGTGCTTTGAATCGGAAAAATGACAAACGGGAGGAGGAAACTATTGCAAACAAACCCATAAAATTGTGCGAGTGTTAGAAATGCTAAGATTAGGGAACTTAGACTAAGTCGGGATGCCTAGGCATGAGATACCTTCGGTAGGTGCATGTGACTTTGTAAAAATAGCTGAAAAGTGATTTATTCTATGTCACTATCCTTCGTTGTTGATCACCCGTGTGTGTCGTACTATGCCAACATAATTCACCTTTAACTCGTAAAAAGAAAGAACACCTACAAAACCCCAAAGCACATCAAATCCTAAAAATAAAAAATATGTAAATGGGGAGTCGAATGACCCTGTGGTCACTTGACTGAGTGAACTTATGATCTAGGCACTACACTACATTTCAAACTCCATGTAGTTCTACACATGCGTGTGTAGAATCATGCCCTAGGTGGCTCTTGTGCAAGATGCACAAAATAACGAGAAATAGCTAGATGTAGAAATGTAAATAGATGTGTGCATGGAAAAATGAACTTCCATCCTATGCATGTATGTAAATAATGTAGTCACTTGTCCCTTGAATAAAGCTATATGGATGCTTTGATGCTCTTGAAATTCCTTTGGATGCAACCTTGGGTGATATTAATAGATGCCTAGAGCTTGGTCCTTTATTATGGTCACATACCTTTATATTTATATGATTCCCTTAGTTGAATTTTATAATTAACCATTAAAAGGCTAACCACTAAGAAAACAAGATGCCCAACGGCTAGAAAATACCCAAAAGATGTGAGCAAGATACAAAGAGGTCGGGGGCACCTAGAGGGGATGAGGGCACTGGAATTGGCATCTGGCTGGGAATTGTGTTCGACTAAGAAACATTGAAGTATCAAAAGTCGATGGGAAATAGGGTGTGCAAGACAAAGAAGGAAAGAAAAATAAAGAAAAAAGGCCAAAGAAAGTGGTCAATTAGTACTTTTCTTTCTTAGGAATCATATCAATAGTGGTATGTGACTAAGACATAGAAATGTACCCAAAGTGAATGATTTAGTGTTTACACTAGTGTACTTAAAAAAGCTGACATTTCCCAACCACATGACTAGTTCCAATGTAATTACTCTTGTCACTCTTCCTCAAACCTCGTGACCAACCATCTCATAAGTAACATGAGCCCGAGTATCACAAGCCACATTAGTAGAGTCACTTATGGACCGCACATCTTCCCATTGAATAATTCCCTCCTTTTATGGATCCACATTCTCTGGATCATGCACCGTATGTGAGTATATTCTATTGAGATACTCTTCATTAATGGGATCTATGTAAGATGCAATCTTTGTGTCATCCATTAGTATCACAACGTGGTCATCTTTATTCTCAAAATGCACATAACTCTTGTTAAAGCATAGGTTTGTGTTATTGGCATAACACTAAGGATGACTTAGTAGCATGGTCACCCATGAACTTGACTCCCTGAATGGTGATAGAAGAATCCTCTAGAACCCAAATGGGCACAATCCTTGTCTTGTTAGCTATGTACAACAAGTTTTAAGATGCCTGTAACTTCCCATCCGGTTCCAAACATCAAGCGTGAGAACATTTACTTCCATACATGTATCAATGAGGATATTTCTTACCAACCATCCATAAATATCTACATCCAACATGATTTCCTTGTCTTACTCATGATCTTGAGGTGTGTTGGTGAAATAATTTGTCACAAGGACAAATTGTGGGATTTCACCAATGCTCTAGGAATAGGTCCCTCTACTTAAATGAGGCAGCTCCATTTATTGAAAGAAAGGAAAATTATGTACATTATTCTATCAATTGGGGGTGGTTTTTCAACCGGGATCACACAAGGGTACTTCCCTACACATGTGACAAAGTGCTTTAGTAGGAACTACAAGGAGGAAAATTTCTTAGAGAGAGTGTGAAGAGAATAACAAAGAGGAGTTTTGCACAATAAATATTATAATAGAATTTATTGTTTCAAAACTAAAATATTTCATTTGCATCAATCAGAAGAAACCATTCACATAGAAAGAGGAACAATAAAAAAAAACAAAAAGTTTTATTACATCATGTTGCACAATTTACAATTCTCATGGAGTATAAGTTGAGATGGAGATAGAATAACAATAGACAAGAGAATAGAGGAAACGAAGGCAATGGTTCCTAGAAATACAATGGGAGCTAGGAAATAAGAATTAACCATCCCTTATAATGAGGAGATCATATGCTTTTATAGACTTGTAATTCAAATATTCATCTACCCCCACATGTCTCTTCATGTTCCTATCCAACTTGTGACTTTTCATTATCCTAGGAAAAAAAAAATAAATACACCTCTTATATCTTGAGGAATTACTTTTACATCTTACAAATATTTCATTGTCACTTGAGGAATTAGGAGGAAAAAAGAGGAGAAAAAATGAGATAGGAGAGGAAGGATTCTCTTGAGCATGAATGGATATGCATTCACCCTCAATTTAGATTAGCTCTGATGCTGTTGAAGATGAAATTTTGATCCATGATGACCTTCTGCAACACAAATAAGATCTCAAGATAAATATTGATTCTTCGAAACTTTCCCATTCAAGATCTTACTAGAATGATGCACCTTTGTAGCATATTTGAATTTCATTGAAAGGAAAGGTGATGAAAATTTGATCATTGAATACAATGAAGGGTGGTTTAACTCACTTGAAAAACATTAAAACCTTTGAAACACTACAATGCCTCCCAAAATGCCAAGTTCTTGATGCAACTTGAGACCATTGCCTGCACAATTCAACCTAATGATCTGAGGCCTTGGGGAAATGGAGCCATCCATGAGATGAGGTGAAGAGAACTCCAATCATGTAATGAGTGAAGGTGAGATATTTGATGGAACATGCTTCAAGCCTTTGATCAACCCATCTGGAAAAGTAAGGAACACACAGACAAAAAATGCTCCATTGTGACCAAAATTGGGAACTAAGAAGGATTCTCTTCTATTTGAGAAAAAATGCCATTATCCACCCTTTGCATGTAATTCCCCTTCTTTGATTGATATCCTACTTACTTCTTTGAATGTAGTTTGAAAACTTGGCATTGTTTGAATTAAGAACCGATATGCTCTTTGGAATTGTCTCGCCTGTTTTCTTGAATGATATCGGTTGACTATTTAAAATATGGTCTTGATCATGACTGTGCAAAGATGTACCTAAGTGGATTTATCTATTTATATTCACCTAACTATTTTTTTGAAGCTCTATAGTTGATCTCGCTTATTGGGACATCAAAGTAATCAGGTAACTGGGTAAGTTATTATGTTACGTTATTATTCTGTCCTAAGACTATATTGTGAAAGATTCGATAAGGGATAATACCTTGGATCAATTTCAGTGATCCAAGGAATTATCCTTGATCATTTTTATTATTCAATCATGATTTGATAATTCAGTATTAGGCTCTTGATGTTTTTTGACCACTATATATTTGGACTTGTCAATTGTAAATGTTGGCATCATTGTGTTTAATTGGCTTATAGCCTTTAGTTATACTATTGCCTAATTCAATGATTGATTCAATTTTAGATAAAGGTTATAGACTAAGTTATCCTAATGTATTGAGGGCCTAAGCTAAACTAACCTAAGGTGAAACTACAAACTATGTTATCAAATATATCCTAAGGTATTGATTATTATTCTAACCTAAGCTAAGGTTAGTATCTTACATTAAGGGGGTCTAAACCTAAATGGGAACCTAGACCTAACCTAAGACTCAACTATGGTAATAATTACCTAAGGGTCTAAGCTTGGTCAGTTGGGTACCAACCCATGCTGTACCAAGAATTTAATGATGTTAAATGTGGCATTGTTACCACCTTTGGCAAACCTAAGTTTAAACTTAGCATGCATATTAAGTAAGGCAACTAAATGTTTTACAATGGAAATTTAAGCGGTTACGAGTGCATGCTAAATATGGAAGTAGTTGGTGGACTAGGCAGAAGACCGATAGTCCTAGCAAGGCATTAATGACATCGAGTTTTGAGGAAAACCACCTTGGGGGAAAATATGGAGGTTTTTGGCAAGGAAATAGGCATAGTGTTTCATTTTGCATGTGGTTTCTTGAGAACTTTGGCTCTGCATGTTGATGTTTTTATTTTTCATCTGGTTGTTCGATTCTCCTTCATCTATAAACTTACTTGTTGCTTGGAGTAAATAATAGATAAATTTTTGATATTTTGGTTATAAAATTAATGGAGAAAATGGAGACTTTTCCTCTATGCATTTCGTTCTAAGTTTTGGTGAAATCTTGTGGGAGAAACTTGGAAGGAAAGTTGGAAAGCTTGGGAAGGAGTTTCGAGAGCACTACCAGGCATGATAGGCTCTAACTCATTATAATATTGTGCTCTATTTAATTATCTCATGAAAATAACTCTTCTCTTCATGTGGAATTATATTTTTAGTTATGGGTTGTGATTTTTGTGTTTCCTTGTGATTATTTTGTTGTGCTGTTTATATAATATCTGTAATTGGTTTTACACTTTGATAAATCGATTATGGGTCAAGGAATAGGATTGTGAAATGGTGTTGTTTGAGACAGAGAGTCTCTCAGATTTTGGGTTTTGTATTTGGTTGAATAAAGTTTATTCTCTATTTTTGTTATGCTCATCTATGAATGATTTGGTCGTAAGGTTATAATGATGCTTGAAACTTAATTGTTTCTTATTTGGTTTTCAATATTGGGTACAGAGTCGAGACCCGAAAGAAATAATCATTCTAGGTTTAAAAGTAACACTTTGTTTTGTTATTTCAAATCCCCTTTTTGTTGGGTTAAACATTTTGAAAGATTATAGCATTAATCCTATCGATTTTTGCAAACAACAAACTAGGTGTGTTTGTTTTCATTGCATGATCATTTTATACTTGTACATACATGTAGTTTTGGTCTCATCACCCATTCGCTATGATTTTGGCATTGATACTTGAAAAGAATTAAATCTCGAGTCAATACCTTTTATGGGTCCTTTTGTTTCTAAGTTATAAAATCCACGTCTTTTGAGAGATGTCGACTGGTTTCTCTATTTAATATAACCCGTTTTGGGAAAGCTATAAGTTGAGATTGGGTTGTTGGTATAATGGATCCATTAAGGATCTCGTGTGGGCATAAGCTCATCTGGGAACTCATTTTTATTACTCATCTTACCTGTGACTAAAATTATTACTTGGTGTAACTTCCCAATGGGTCACTCTGGTTCCTTAACTTGACTGTCTCTGTCAAATTCGTGGGTCTGTGTTTTAAAAGAGAATAATTTATTCTAAATTGTCTCCTTTTGATTTAGTAAAAGTTAGGATGGATGTCGAAAGGAGTCTCAGACTCAATCTGTGATAATGATGTGACTTCCTTCATTTTCTTAGAACTCAAAACTAGGTTCAAGACAATACATACTTATTTTGAATATCTTGTTCGGTATAGTTTTTATTAAGGCGATTCGAGTTCATCTCAATTTCTCACTATTATTCAATAAAATTTGTATTCATTCTCTTAGGAACTGTGAGGTGTTAGTAGTGTCTGAGGGATTTAATTATGTTTGATTGGAGATAACACCACTATGATGTTGTTGAGATGTGTACTATCACAATGAAGCTTAGATCGATCGATTGATTAACATGATGTTTGATCTTCTCTTTCTCTTCTAAGTTATATCTTTAGAAAATTCTTACTTAATTAGTAAGTACCCTTGACATTGTTGTTTAGGCCCAACCGAACATATTGTATTGTTGTGAATTTTTTTTTGTTATGACGTGGATTCCTTGATCGTGTGTTGATGAACTAGAATGGCTTGATGGTGTTGTTGATCAAATGGCATTCTTTAGTTTTGAACAAGTTGTATAAATTAGATTATGTTAGATAAGACACGAGTCATATAATTATGGGATTATATGACTGTAACTTATAGAACCTAATCTCTTTTAGTTGAATGAGATGATTATTGTTATATTGTTGACTGTAAACTTTGGTAAAGTATGGAACTAAATTATTGCACAAGGTAAAGATTTCAGGCATGCAAGTATGGGATTGCATGACTGAGATCATATTACCCTTGTACTTTCCTTGTAAGATTAATTTATATTTGATGTACTCGCTTGTACATTTAGTTATGAAATTATTGAGATTGAAATCAGTATAAGTATTAGACTTGATTGAATCCTTTTATGTTTCACTATTTTAAATATCCTTAGCATGTTAGTAAAGAGTAAGATTACTTCCTTTGAATCTTAATACAATTTCATTAAAAAGTAGGGTTATTTTTATGAAATTATTAAGTTAGAGCATGTTGTTATGAATATTTAGTACCTATCATGCTTAGTTCATATGAACTGACACATGCTAACAATTTTGTAGATGGAATTCATGAAAGATGAAAGAAGGAAGACGTATAAAAGTTACATTTATTCCTTTGAGTGAAAAATGTTGAATGAAATAACTGATTATTGTATTCATAGTTGAATTACTTCGTATATGAATGAGAAATCCCTTGACCATTTATTGTAATCGCTTTTTGAAATAAAAGATTATGATTAATTTATGAACATGATTTAATACCTATTTCTTTAAAGTATTAAAGTTAGATTACTTGTTACATTATCTTGATTGGAAATGAATGTTTGGAAAAAGATGAATTTAGTAATTCTGCATTCAATAAAGAAAGGTAGTTTTGTGTGTAAGCTATTATATAAAAACATATGCATAAGTCAAATTAAGTGCTACATGACTTATATGTTTGAATACTATTATGAATAAAATAAAATATTACATGGGTTGCTTGTATATTGAACTTAAGTATTAACTAATGAAGTGTTATATACTTTAAGTTTGAATAAGTTATTATTGGATGATTACCTAAGTAACTTATGAACTATGTCAAACTGCTAGGACTATATGGATTAAGTTTATCTAGTGAATATGAATAAGTTATACCTTAACAATGAAGGGTGACTTATGTTAGATGATCTCCTTATCTATTTGTTTGCTATTAAATAAGCAATTGATGAACTTAATAATTATATTAAATATATTATAAGAGAGCACTATCATGTTATAGTAATTATTAATTGGAATGTTGGTAAACTCTAAAGTTCATGAATTATATGTTAAGTTTTTGAATGCCTTATGTTTTCCAATTGATGGGATATGTATATTGTTATAAGTAATAAACATACTTTGATCTACTAGATAGAAAATGTAAATCTTTCTCCAAGGAAATATACATATATATGACATTATGAGGTTGCTTCCCTATAATAAATACAACGAAATGCAAACATGACACTTTTTTTTTATGGAAAATGAATTCTTAAATAATTAAGCATAATCCATTTAAAAAGATGCAATCCTACACATAAGTGAATTAAACGTTACGACCCTTACTTAAGGGAATACTTGTTTCAACCCTAAACAATCCTTAGGCACGGCACCTAATGATAAAATTAATAAGGGTGAATTAACAAGTTGTGAATTAAATGGATTAATGAACTTGTTAAGTTATGATGTTTCACTTAATGGAACTTGATGAATTATCACAACTTAGTTACTTACTACACAGTAACCATTTAATGATGCAAGTCATTATTTGGTTATTGTGGAGCAACCACTAAGGCATGATTATCTGCCTAGCTCCCTTAAGCGTTACTTTCATAAAATTTGGATCTAGGTCTCTATTATACACTAATTAGTGATAGCAATATGGCCTAGTGCCGATGTCATCTTATGATGACTACGGGTGATGAAGTGGATCCAAGTGATGCAAGTTGATTTGGATGCGCTTGATTTCCTTAGTCTTCATAAGCATACTATCAACACTAGTCTATGCATGCTAACTCTACTTAGTATATAACAAAGACATGGATGTGATTGACATAAGTCAAGATAGTCTAATATAGATAAAAAATTAGAGTGTGGTGAAATACATATTCCTGTTGACGAGTATGTCATCTTGGAATAAAGACATGACATACATGTCTTGAAACTTTGGCCAAAGTATTGCAAGCTGCTGGTTGCATTGTCTTGATTTCACCTAGACTAAAGATGTGTGATGTCGATGGGTATCCATAATAGATACTTAGATAGGAACTTTAGTTGTTAACACTTTATTGACCCTTGATGGAATAAGGGAACCACAAGTATACTTGGTATACACATGAGAGATCGGTTTAATACTAAGTCATGAAATGAGAGATTGGTTTGGAACCGAGTCATTACAGCTACATATGGTTACTATTATGAGATGGATTAGCTAAATGAATGTTTGTTCTAAATTATGTGAATTTAGAACAGTGAACATTAAGGTTTATGTTGGATTTAAATATATGGGTATTTAGATTGAGAAGCATAAAGTAATAATAAAAAAAAATTTCCCCTGTTATTGATGTCTTAAAATGAGGATGTTACATTGCAAACATCATTTTAACCTCTGTGAATGTTGAAAATAGAGAGGAATAGGGGATGAAAAACCATGATTATTTTGAGCCTTTTATGGACACTTACTATTTTTATTAAGTTCTTCATGGGAGACTAGTTTTGGAAATTTCACCGAATTGTCACTTTAGAGCATTTTTCCTACTTGGGAATGAACTTAGTGTCTTGAATCCATTTATCTAGTGTACCTAATAATATTATTAATTTTATTGAATGGGGAATTACTAAAAATATATATTGGCCACAGGGTGTCAGATTGGGTCGAAAAAGTTCTCCAAAATTTTTACTTCCCACCGGGATGCTTTGTTCTAATTTTCGTGGCTTTCTATCGTCCATATCTTGATGAAACGGAAAGTAAACTTGCAAGTCTCCATTTTATTCATCTGACAAGGAAAAATGCTAAAAAATAAAATTCCTTCATAACTCCAATTCTACCCATTTCCATGAGGAAAGACAGGTCTCAATGGAAAGATGATTTTTTGAGGATCTCATGCTCCAATTTTTAGCTTATTTGGCTCATTGCCGAACTCCGGATATATGAGGATGAAGTTTTCTATAGATAAAAGTTTCAGATGACTATAAAAAATGTAAAAGGCATTAATTAGGTCATGAAAACACTCATTATAATTGAATTAATCTAGGGAAGCTTCAGTTCAAGTTTTGTGGAGATCGGAGCAGGGGTTTGTGAGATATGAGTAAGGGTTTATGATAAATGAGCAAAAGTGTGTTCTTAGCACAGGTTTCCAATTTTTCATGGCTCTGGTTATATCATAAATGGAAGGAAAAGAGATTTAAAAATGAGTTCCAAAAATATGCTAAGTGCATTCAAATATTCACCCCTTAACCCATGTTAGCAAAACTCACTCCTTGACCCACCCGAGAAGTTCATTCCTAACTTGGGTTGAAGGTGACTCAATACTTTCTAAATGGGTCCAGAGGCTCTCTTGCACCTTACCAAATTTGGTATGAGGTGAAAAGGTGCAAAAGGATGAATAAAATGTGCCACACAAATTATTTCTCATGGAGAGGAGGTGTTTGGGAGGTGTGAGTGTATAACATCTACCTAACACACATTGTTGTCACTTAAGTGATGAAAAAGTTCATCTCCCTTGGGGTCACACGTTTTTGCGCCTCATGCACCTTTTCACTAGATGAAAAGGTTCATCAAGGCTTCCCAAGTGCACCATGGGTGTGCTAGATCATGGAGAGGGGTTCACACTTTTTTGCACCCCATGAAAAATTTCACCAAGTTAAAAGTGTAAAATCGCATCCAAGATGTGAAAATCTGACATGGATTCTTGTAGAAAGCTTGCCTTCACCAACAACTGCCAAAATAGACATATGAGAGTGATTCTTTGCCCTCGGAGGTCCCCCGAGAGTTTTATGTGAAAAATTTATATGATTTTGACTGGAAAAGACTCAAGGAAATTAATGTCATAATTTTTAGGATCTAATTCTTCCTGAAATTTGAAATTTATCCCCTTTTTGATTCTACTCAAGAGTAGTTCCCGAAAGGTCTAACTCCCATCAGAGAGAAACTTGCATTTTTATCTAACTTATCATATGGGGAATGTATAGGGTTGAATTATATTTAATTTTTCCTTAGAATTAGGTCCCAAATCCCTTTGGAACTCCCATAATGCTCATTTGAATATCCACCAGGATCAGGGATCTTCACTTACACTGTTGGGCCAATATCTTAAAATCTAGACGAAAGAATATCTTGAAACATTTTGCAATGTGAAGTAGGAATTATTATATTTATGATGATTATTTGGTCACTTCACAAAATATCACAAGGATCTCACAACCTTTAGAACAATATCGAAGCTTTGTAAATATTTTTATTTCCCTGCACCATGCTATAAGTAGCCCGGTGTTGCATAGCTTGTTCCTAAACTTATTTCTACTCAAAAAATTACTAGCCTCTAATGATATCATATCTCTGTAACAAAATACTTGGAAGAATTATATATTATTGGTTCATCTCTAGAGGGTGCTTACCAGGTGCAAAAATCTTGAAAATAGGCCTTTTTGGGCCTCCGAAAGTAGTTCCTTCAAAGTGGATCAAAATGAATCCATGAATTGCTTCCCAACAACTTACCTACACATGAAACACACTTCAAAAATATATTTAGCACATCCCTCTTGGCCATGATGGGGTTTACATAGTCCGAATTGGCCGGAGGGTAGGTTTACTTTACTTGGTTCAAGAGTTTTTTGAGTGTGGGGTTAGTTGTCATGGAAATTTTTTCAATTTTTCATGTTAGACATTTAACATGACAACAAATAGATCTAACAACAACAAAATAGGTAGGAACCTCGAAATCTCAAGACATTAATAGGACTAGTGCCTTATCTCGCTAGGATATAAATCCATTGCATAACAAGGAAGGATACAACAAAACTTCTTTATTTAACACAACACACAACAAAAAACAATCACGTAATGGAAAGGGAAAAATACAAGCCTATATTCAACTATGGTACATGTGGGGACAACCCACTTTCAATGAAGCAATTTTCTCTTCGAAGTTACCCTTAAATGGATACTATTGAGTAATAATGTTTCACAAAGCCATTTAATGGTTTGAGGAAGTAGCCTCCTTTCCTCAATTGCTTATGAAATCCATGTGCTTTCATGAGTACCTGTATTCTTACGAGGAATAATCATACATGATCCATTTGATGCTCGTGAGCTTCACTTAGAAATTTCATTGTTCTTACTATCTTGGATATTAGTCTCCGATTGCAAATTTCTTTCTGTGTTCACCCACATTGCTGATTTCTTACTTTAAATTTCACTACTACCCCAAGTATGGTTTTTTATTAGATTATTTGAATCTCTAAGTTCTCCTATTTCCCATATTCATGCTTATTGATACACTTTTCACAAGAATAATTGATTTCATCCTTTCGTTTCTATTTCATTATGAGATATTTGGGCATCAAATGAAGAATCAAACATAGCCTCATACCTATCTTGCATGGCCATAAAATGAGCCAAGATGTCAAGAATTAGATCAGGATCTTCCGTACCTTCTACATATTTCAAGATGTCTTACACAAACTCCTTTAAAACTATCGAGAGCTCACCATCACATTCATTTAAAGAATCATTGTTTTGAAACTCAATGAAACAATTTGGAGAAATTGATCCATCTTCCCAAATCTCATTGGAATTTAATGATTCTTCATTATGGGAGGCTTCATCTTCAAAGGACTCAAAGACCTTTATTTCAACATTTTCATCATAGAAATAATATTCCTCTTCAAATGGAAAAGAGAAAACTTCAATTTCATCATTACATCCATCAATCATTGTTTCAAGAGGGATATCATATTTTTCAACTTACTTTGTTTCATCATGAAAATATTTGGAATCAACTGATAATTTAGAATTAGATTCATACATGTCTTGCAATTTCATGGCTTGTATTAGGAGTTCAAGACTGAGTTGAGGATCTTTTGTTCCTTCCAAAACTCTAACCATTTCTTGCACATATTCATTTTAAAAATCTTTCAAGGCTCATTAAAATTTAATTTCTCTTCCTCATGAATGACATGATCAAGAGAATAATCATATTTGAATGGGAATGAGAAAAACTATTTTTCATGAACAAATGCATTGGCTGATTTTTCAGTTTGAAACTCATCAAGAATCACTTTTTCTTCGTGGACTGCATCATTTGGAAATTCGGGGTTTTCTTCTTACAACTCAATATTTCTCCACTCTCCTTCATACTCAATACCCCATCAGAAAGGAATGCTTGGTCCTATCAAGATAGGAATTTCATCCTCCTCTTCGGATGTTATGAAATAATTCCTATTCCCACTATCTTGGTACAAGATGTTAGCTCCTAGATTTCCTGAATTTTACACCGTATATCTCATATTTTTCACTGGAAGTAACTTTTCCATATCTCCCTTAACCAAAATGGTTGCAAAAGAAAAATTCATCTAGATTTTTCCTCCCAAGTCTCAATAGAAGCTTCTACTTAGCAACATTCCAAATGATTCTGGAATGTCTGCTACTAAGATAGTCAATAACACCTTCTTGCTTGGAAATTTGGCGAGAGCCACCTGTGCATATTTGATATTTCCCATAAGTGGGAATTCTTTTGACTCCATGGATTAACATGAGTCAATGGCTCATGTCAAGATAAGTCCGAGAGTATCGACTAATTTTATGGGAATTAAATTATCAAAAGCACTTGAATCTACTATATAATTATTCAATCGATATCTTCTAATGAGAAGGGAGATATAGAAAGGATAAATCTTATTAGTATTTGATACACTAATAGAAAGCATGTTCTGAGATGGGGAGCGGGTGGATTTGGTAGTAGTCCATTAGAATTAGGAGTCAAGAAGGGTTAGGATTTGAAATACTACCTTTGATATGACAAACAAGATTTTCAAATTATTTTAGGTGCGTTCAGTAAATATTCAAGTTTAGAAATTTGCACTTTGGACTTGCTCATATGTTCTATGATATCAAAAGGAGTGGATGAAGGTGAGGTAATATGAAAATATGCTCAAGGAGAAAAGGATAATTTTAAAGGCATGCCATAAGCTTTTTAAGGAATAGCTTTCATAGAGACAAGATTAGAATTAGAAGGAGCATTAGGAGACTTAATTGGAATAGATGGCCTCTTGCTTTCCATGGGATCTAGTTTCTCCATTGCAGACTCCATGGAGGGTGGAAGTGAGATCCTCAACTGATTATTTTATTTTGTAGATTCTTCATAGGAGGATCTTCAATCTTCTTCTTTTTCATAGTGGTGGAGGAAGAAGATCCTTTTTGAGACCGAGAATGAGTGAATACTACACATGAGAATCTAGGTGCATCATCGTCATCATCTTCTTCACATCCTAAATATTCAAAAATATGATTTGTGCATCCTCTTCCATTTCTTCAATCTCTAGAACATTCTTGTCCTCACCTTCTTGTTTAAATCCTTCTTCATATTCTTGGGTTTCACAAATTGCATTAAAGGGTGGAGCCTCTAGGGAAATCCTTTCGGGTGATCATACAATCTAATTTTTTTAATGATTTTTATGGGGTGTTTGTTAAGAAACATCCCTCTTTAACATTGTTAATTCATTCTCCAATTTCTGTAACAATGAATTAAATTTCTCTCATATTTGGGATTTTGGGAATTTTTCTTCATTGAAGGATTCTTGATCTTTCCTAACAAGATGAGATCATATCCCACTTTTATGGAAATTTCTTGAGCATGGCCCAAATTTATTGGTTTAAATCTTATGAGGATGAATCCTACCTTTGGAAATTGAGTGTTGATGAAGAACCTTTTCATGTTTTCATCGAAGGGAAAATATTCAACGAGTATCCTCTTAAACAACCTACTACAGTGAGCTACGAAGTCCCTTATAGTCTCATTGGGTTCCTTTTTCATTTGAACCAGTTGAACTAGGAGGTCTTGACGATCTTCAATATATTTAAACCTTGCTTTAAACTATTTTTTATTTTTTCCCAGCTTAGTAATGGATCTGGATGGTAGGAGATAGAACCACTCTATTGCCTTTTCTTGTAGAGATTCTACAAACAATCTTACCGACACATCTTCATGTTCTACTCCCAACACATCACATGTTGTGATGAGTACTTCTGTGTGTTCTTCCTGGGAGCTGTGTGCCATTGCCTCCAAATTTGGGGAATCTCTTATGAGACCCCCTTGGAAATTCATGGATAGGTGGAGGGAGGGCGAGTGGACTGTGTTTCTACCCCATGGCATAATTTGCAAAGGCCTTTCTCTTTTTTGACCATATTTACTTCTAGTTCTTCTTTTACTTATTCTCAAAATTCTTCCTTTGGTTATTCTTCACTAGGGAATTTAATGTTCAATGGTGAGATAATCAGAGGATTTGTAGGAGGAGTATCAATAGGAGTTTGAATAGTATTTCCAGATGTACCACTTGAAGAATTAGATGGAGATGAGGCTTGAGAGAAGAAATATGGATTATCTCTGATTTGTTCTTACTGATTTTTCAAAGCCTCAAAAGTGGGGTCAATAATTCCTCTTAACCTATTCAATCTGGTATATCTTCTATCAACCAATTTTGGGAAAGATTGGATTAAAATCAAGGAATATTTTTTTCACTCTTTTTGTGGGAATTTGGAATTTCTATTTTTTTGGTTTTTTGAATCTTTTATTTTTAGGATTTTTTGGTTTGTATATTGGGTGCAGAATATACAAAATATTCCCCATGGTGGGTGCCAAAAATGTTGGTGAAATAATTTGTCGTGAGGAAAAATTGTGGGATTTCACCAATGCTTTGGGACTAGGTCCCTCTACTTGAATGGGGTACATACATTTATTGAAAGCAAGGAACAATATGCACACTATTATATCAATCGGGGTGGTTTTTCAACCGAGGATCACACAAGGGTACTTCCCTACACATGTGACAACGTGTTTGTAGGAACTACAAGGGAGGAAAATTGCTTATAGAGAGGTGTGAAGAGAATAGAAAGAGGGGGTTTTGCACAATAAATAGTATAACAAAGTTTATTGTTTCAAAACTAGAATATTTCACTTGCATCAATTAGAAGAAACCATTCACATAGAAAGAGGAACAATCAACAAGAAACACAAATTTTTATTACATCATGTTGCAAAATTTACAATGCTCATGGAGTATAAGTTGAGATGGAGATAGAATAAAAATAAACAAGAGAATAGAGGAAATGAAGGCACTTGTTCCTAGAAAGACAATGGGAGATAGTAAACAAGAATTAACCATCCCTTATAATGAGGAGATCATATCCTTTATAGCCTTTTAATTCAACTCTTCATCTACCCCCACATGCCTCTTCATGTTCCTATTCAACTTGTGACTTTTCATTATCCTAGGAAAGAAAAAATTAAGTACCCCTCTTATAATTTGAGGAAGTACTTTTACATCTTGCAAATATTTCATTATCACTTAAATGAATAGGACAAAACATCATGATCATGTACAATGAGGAATTAGGAGGAAAGAAGAGGAGAAATAATGAGAGAGGAGAGGAAGGATGCTCTTGAGCATGAATGGAGATGCCTCCACCCTCAATGTAGATCACATATGATGGTGTTGAAGATGAAATTATTATCCATGATGATCTTCTGTAATGTAATTATGCTCTGTCGACGAAGATTGATTCTTTGAAACTTTGCCCCTTCGAGATTTTACTTGAATAATGCACCTTTGTAGTATATTTGAATTCCATTGAAAGGAAAGGCTATGAAACTTTGATCATCGAATACAATAAAGGGTGGTTTAACTCACTTGAATTTTTTTAACCTTTGAAACAATACAATGCTTCCCAAAATGCCAAGTTCTTGATGCAACTTAAGCCTTTGATCAACCCATCTGGTGAAGTAAGGAACACACCGAGACCAGAATGTTCCATTGTGACCAAAATTAGAAACTAAGAAGGATTCTCTTCTATTCGAGACAAAATTCCATTATCCACCCTTTGAAAAAATGATTTTGACCTCTCCGTGAAGGTTGAAAATAGTGAGTAATGGAGAATGAAAAACCATGACCATTTTGAGCTTGTTTTGGACACTTACTATTTTTAGTAAGTTTTTCCTGGTGACTAGTTTTGGCAATTTCATCGAATTGTCACTTTTGAGCATTTTTCCTCCTGGGGAATGAAATTAGTGTCTTGAATCCATTCATCCATTTTAAATACTAATCTCAATAAGTTTATTTAATGGAGAATTACTAAAAATAGACATTGCCTCACTGGGTGTCGATTAGGCCGAAAAGGTCTCCAAAATTCCACTTCTCACCGGGATGCTTTGCTCCAATTTTTAGGGGTTTCTCTCGTCCAGATATTCATGAAATGAAAAGTGAACTTTCAGGTCTGAATTTTCTCTTCATCTGACAAGGTGTAATTTTGAAAAATTATAGTCCTTCATAAATCCAATTCAACCCATTTTCATGAGGCAAGAAAGAGCTAAATGGAAAGTTGATTTTTGAGGATCTCATGCTCGATTTTTAGCTTATTTGGCTTGCTGCAACTCCGGATATATGAGGATGAAGTTTTCCATGGCTGTAAGTTTCATATGAATATAAAACATGGAGGAGGTAATTTATGAGGTCATGCAAATAATCATTCTAATGAAATTCATGTAGGGAAGCTTTAGTTCAAGTTTCACGAGATCGGAGCAGGGGGTTTGTGAGATATGAGCAAAAGTGTGTTCTTGGAATGGGTTTCCAAATTGAGAATTTCCTGGTTATATTAGAAATGGAAGGAAAATAGATTCAAAAATTATTTCCAAAATAGGCTAAGTTCATTCAGATATTCACCCCTTAACCCATGTTAGCAAAACTCACTCCTTGACCCACTTGAGCACTTCTTTCCTAACCTAAGTTTAAGGTGAGTCAAGACTTGCTAAATGGGTATGGGAGGCTCTCTTGCACATTACTGAATTTGGTATGAGGTGAAAAGGTGTAGAAGGCTGAAGAAAATGTGCCACGAGAGTGCTTTCTGGAGAGGGGGTGTTTGGGAGGTATGAGTGGATAACGTCTACCTAACACACAATGTTGTCACTTAAGTGATGAAAAAGTTCATCTCCCTTGGGGTTGCACTTTACTGCAACTCATGTACTTTTTCACCTGGTGAAAAGGTGCATCGTGGCTTCTCAAGTGTGCCATGGGTGTGCTTTGGATCGTGGAGAGGGGTCATTTTAAGTTGTGAGTGCATAACAATCACCTAACACTTAAGTGACGAAAGCCATCTTACCTTCACTCCTCACCATGCGGTAACAATTTTTACACCCCATGAACCTTTTAACAGATTTAAAAGGTGAAAAAATGCATCTAAGCATGTGAAAATGTGACATGATCTCTTTTAGAAATCCCACCTTCACCAACAACTGTAAAAAATAGACATAGGAGAGCGATTCTTTTCCCTCAAAGATTCCTTGAGAGTTTAATGGGAAAATGCATATGATTTTAACTCGTAAAATGATCTAGAAATCAACTCCATAATTTTTAGGATCCAATTCTTCTTAAAATTTTAAATTTACCCCCTTTTTTATTTTTCTCAAGAGCGATTCCTAGAAGTTCTAACTCGCCACCGGAGAGAAACTTGCATTTTTTTCTAACATATCACATGGGGCATGTAAATGGTTGAATTATATTTATTTTTTAATTTTAATTAGGTTTGAAATCCCTTAGAACCCCCATAATTCTCATTAGAATCTCCATCGGGATCGAGGATCTTCACTTGTAATGTTAGGCCAATATCTCAAAATCGAGAAAGTAAAATCTCCTGAAAACTTTTACAATGTGAATAAAGAATTTTTATATTTCCAATGAATATTTGGTCACTTCACAAAATATCCTAAGGCTCCTACAATATCCGTAACAATCTTACTAGCTTTTTTAACATTTTCATTTCCCTACATCCTATAAGTAGCTCGGTGTTGCATAGCTTGTTCCTAAACCTATTTCTCCTTGCAAAAATTCTAGAATACCTTTGATGATATCATAGCTCACAAACAATTCTTGGAGGCATTATCTCTTCTTGTTTTATCTCTAGGTGGTGCTTACTGTGTGTAAAATCATGAAAATAGTCCTTTTTGGGCCTCTGGAAGTAGTTCCTTCAAAGCGGATCAAAATGAATCCATAAATTACTTCCCATAAATTTACTTGCACATGAAACACACTTCAAAAATATCATTACCATGTTCCTCTCAAGTATGATTGGGTTTACATAGTCAGCAATCGGTCGGAGGGTAGGTTTACATTACCCGGTTCAAGAATTTTTGAGTATGGGCTTAGTTTTCATGGAAAAAAATTTCAATTTTTCATGATATGCATTTAACATGAAAACAAGGTGGTAAGTTATCATGAATAATCTAGCACTCACTTTCTACACCTGCACACAACATTTTGTCCAAGAACCATTCTCCCAATAGAGGTATGATATTCTCCAACCAAAACATCCTACATACTTCTCTCGAGGTCATCCATATACTTATGAGGTAATTCAACATTCTTACACGTCCTCTCTCTTGCGCTTACTCCTTTAGGCATCAGATCTCCCTTGATCTCCCTAATGATGCCAATAGTCTCTTGATATACTTCCTTTTGTTGGCCCACATTTGGATACTTCGTATGAACAACTTCCTCTCTTCTAATGAGTGGTCTTAATCTCCTTTGCACGTGCTCACGCCGTGTTGCCTCCTCGTGCATAGTGATCAATAATGGCTGAGGTTACACTACAAATAGTTTTTTATGTTTCCATTTCCCTTGCTTGGCATGTTCAACCTTAATCATGGTCATTCCCTTATCCTTCTTATTATTTTTGCATGTATGCGGACATACAAATCCAAACAATCTTCAACCTTATGTGCCTTACCATAATATGTGCATGTCTCGATTCTTTGGGAACTCCCCACGATAGTGATCATGTGACCCATAAGTGTAACATGTGTACCATGTGAACCTTCCTCGGCCACCATGAACTCTACCCCGGTATCCACCTCTAAATCCTCTATTACCATTATTATGCCCCTCATTATTTTGTCCCTCTTGTACCTATGAGATACTATCTACACTAGTCCTGGAGCAACCCCATTTCACAAGCCTCATGAAGATGATCAATCATATGACAATTAGTTGAGTTATGAGTATTATTTTACAATACAATGAAACCTTCTTCTCCCTAGCGCATTATAAAAGTAGACAATTACTAACATCGTGGTTCTTTTGACAAATTTTGCAAGTCGTCAATAGCTCACACACATTCCTACATGGAAAATTACCCTTTGAATGTCCTTCTACTTAAAAATTAGTGCACCGTAGTCTACTAAGCATCTCATGAGCTGAATTGCGATAATTTTTCCAAATTTGAGTGGCCATTTCGTGATTTGGGCCTTAAGAAATGGACTTACCCCCATGTCTACACTCTCAACTACTTCTACATGCAAGAATTCTTCATGAGCTTTGCGTGGGTCAGTGAACATCTTATATGATAAATCCCTCCCGGAAGGTGTCAAAAATATCCTAAAATCATTACGCATTTTGGATTAGATGAATTTAATAAGAAATCTTAGGTGAAAAGGCCTTAAAATGAGCATCATACTCTCTAACACTCTCTACTAAACCCTATTTAATATCCTTCAAAGCATTATGCTCGCCACTCAAATTAAGGGATGTAGAATTCAGCCAATAAGTCAAAGATGCAACACATCATAGTCAACTAAAATATGGTGTGGATCATACATCCTATACCAACTATGCATGTGACCCTAAAGTGTTGTAGCAAACCGACTAGCTTTCATGTCCGATATTGTTATCCCTTTGGCTATCAAAAATTTCACACTTGTGTACATGTTATGTTGCATATTCCACGCCCGATATTATGGAAAATTAAGGGACATATTGAAAAATATATGAGGGGGTTTCGTTATGATTTTTAACGTTGTTGTGGTCATTATCCTAGAGTGGGGCCAAATCCAGATCTCAAGCCTCCACTAGGATTTCCTCCGCATGGTGGAGGAATCAAGCCTCCCGAGCCTCCTCACCCTATAGAAGTACTACCTTGGTCCCCATATTCATGCTGAATTATACACCAATAATCTGACCTACTAATCCTCCTATGGGATTACCTCCATTAGTTAATGCACCACCGCTTTGTCTTGAAGTCACACCTACTGGATTTCTCCCAAACAAAGTCTTTGCAAAACGAGAGTCTATTTAACCGCCATATGGACCACCTTTATCTATTGTGCCTACCTATTTCTCTAATCCAATATGGTGATCCTTTATTACCTTATTTCTCTTCATCACTATGACGATCCTTTATAACAACTTCCAAATTTCAAACACAAAGTGCAAGGACTAGGTGTCTAGGTTAGGTCAGATGCATGCCAATGGTTCTTATTATTTCCTCAAAATCACTCTCATCATATGTCGAAGGGGTCCTTTTGCTTCGATTCCCTAATACTATAAGGACATGATCCTATGGTCCCTTTCCTTTTGTAGGGTTCTCATAATCTCTTCCTGACATCATTCCTATCAATCTCAAAACCTCTTCAACTACCCTCTCATGCACATAATTATACTTGCATAATCTTTCTTCTCTCTCTCTCTCTCTCTCTCTCTCTCTCTCTTCTTTCCTCTTGGGCCAACACCATCCTTCCCAAATTTGGTTCCTGCCCATGTTCATGGTGGGGTTTTATCCTACCATAGGTAAGTTCTCCATCCCCAACTCAATCATCAAGATCTTTATAGTTGACAACATTGCGTAGAAATAAGATCCACTAGGTTCACGTAAAAACCGTAACTCGCTTCTTCTAGGCACGAGTATGTAAAAATTAAACACTCCAAGGTATAATTAGAAATTAAACCTTCCCACTAACGATGTACAATGCACATCCATGGTGCATAAAAATTAGATAGTTCTTGATACTTATCTTGGCTCCAAACTTTCTTCTTTCATAGCTGAATACCCTAGTTCGCACGTAAGTTGATAGCCACTGTAACTCTACCGGGAAGAAGTTGAAAACATCTTGTATAATGAATCATATAAATTCTCTTCCACCCATTTGCACGTATTAAAATATTGTTCGGTGATGTATCTTTGAGAAAATTCGCCCTAGCCATTGTTCACCCAATGCTCAATCTTCTCCAATAATAGTTGAAACACCATCTATACGCCACATATTGATGAGTAGAATGAAAAAGGTCCCGACAAAGAGAACCAAAATGTAGTATTTTTATTTACCAATACCAAGTTAGGTGTGTTGGTACTTCATCTAGACAAAGTTATAAAATCTCACCCAAAGCGCACACAACCTACCAAGTTCCTCCTTTGTTCACTTGTCAAGATGTGGGTTGTATTCTTAACCATTATATTAGGGATGAAGTTAACATCAAAATATAGAAAATATAACACATTTAATGAGGACCTTTAATCAACATAGATAATTAACATCAATATTTGGATTCCCATTACATCATTTCCATCTTTACTAACCTTAACAATCCATACACAATTATTTATCATAAGACCTAATCAACATAGATAATTTCCTTCTACATTAGTTAGGCAATCTAATGTCTTCAATGTGCACTCATTTTATTACAAAACTTATTGAACTCCATGCACGCTTTAATCTAAAGCAAAGAAAGCCCTCCTAACTCTAATAGGAGTTTTACACTTATTTATATATGGTGTGATAGATCAAGTGAGCGTGGGAATCTAAAGTGATGACTCCCGCTCAAGGCTCCAATCAATATCGAGCTCTAATGATTCGATCTATGGGTCCTAACTGGAATACGTGGAAAATGACCCGGATAGTTTCGAGCTGTATTTCTCTATGGGTTGGGAATACGTGGAAAATGACCCGGATAGTCATATGGTGGATGGTAAATGTAGCCAATCCTATGGACGGTTCTCTGGCCTAGTCCAGAACTCTCTAGCTTTGTTAGCTGTTGTGTCTAGCAAGGATAATTGTTCGATGATGATAGGTGGAAGTGGAGTAGACTGGAATACTAGTGTGCGTAGGCCAGTGTCTATGTCTAATTCTCCTGTGGATTCGTTGGGCTATGGGATTTGTGGGTCACAACCGTAGACTCTTAGTCGTTGTGGACCTGTTATGGTCATGCGTGAAATCAAGTCCTAATCCCTAATATCCAGTAATCGTATGCTTTCTCAGCTTCTATGTTTAGGATCAACAACTGTGTGATTTTCTCATAATACCCTACAGTGTTCGTCGTGCAACCTGGATTCTTAGGCTGGTATCTATATCTAGAAGAGTGTCTCCTACATCTGGCTGTGGGACCAAAGGATCACAACCAAAGGTTTGTTCTCTTTCGAACCCTTCTACAGTCATATGAATGTTTTCCTAGGGTAATCTGTAGTTCAGTTGATTTGACCAAAACGTGTGTGCTTGGTCATCTTCTATGTTTAGTCTGCTCAACTGAGAATTGATTTGTTATAAGCTTACCGTTGTTCGAAGACTTGAATCCTAAGATTTTGATCTATATCGCTATTTTTGTGATGATGATTGATTGGGGGGCATGATTGGCTCGAATATGTATTCCCCGGGCTCTAGGTCCCATGATTGTCATACAAAAGTAACAAAGTAAATTAATCAGAATAAAATGAAATTTAACTATGTGAAGTGTATCTATAGCATATATGTTTTCTCTATCTTTTTGTGTTTTTCTGATGAACTTTACGAATTTAAGAAAACAACTATTTAAAATATCTAGAAAGACAACTAAAATAATACTTTAAAACAAACAAGATAACCGAGTGTAGCTATTTGTCTGTGTAATTTGTAGATCTATTCTAAACAATAAAATAGCTCATCTAATCTATTTGCAAGATTCTCGATCCTACCTCAGAAGTGAGGAGTGAATCATAGTTTCTCAGAAACTATCAATCCCCACAGCTTCCCTGGCAATATCGAGAATAGAATTTACTGAAATAAAGCAATTAACTACTCTATTTGATATGATTCTAACTAGAACTTTGAAAGCTAGAACCTGGATTCTCGTAGAATAGTGGCGAATCCGATGGTGTGTGTGATCTTGTCCCCTCAGTATGATCTCCTCATTCTTTCGTGTTCACGTGGATCCAGAAAAGCATGTAATGCTAGCATCAACAGAAGTAGATATTGGGATAAAGGCAGCTGTAATCACACCGAATACAATGCGAGTAGGAGAGGGATAGCGCAAGAGTACAGAGCTTGGCTTATGCAATTCCTAGCGGATCTATCATGAGTCATGCAACATAAAGCATCCAACTCGAAACTATCCTATTCTGAGGAGAAAAACCGAATTTAATGGCTTCCTAAGTATTCTACTCCAATGGATTGGATGAAATAACAACACTCGCACAAGATGGATATGTGGCTTACCAACAAGAAAACAATGCTAACTAAGCATGTAACAACTAAACTATGAATCCTAAGCAAAATAAAAGACATGAAAAATGAGAAGATGAGAAGTGAATGAGGGCATTTGCTTGAGCACAAGCCATCTATTTATAGATTTGCATTTACCCAAGGTAAAAGCCAAAACTCTTAAACTATAAACAATGGCAAAACACTATTCCTGGAACCTAATCATAAATGCAAGCTGGATTGGATCATGGTGAAAGAAAGCTGTAAAATGTTGAATTTACGTGAGTCGTGTTAAAAGAGCTTTCTAGAAAATGGTGGTTTCATCAATGGAAAAAATATGACTACCGCCTGTGCAGGTGTGGCGGTTTCAACCAAGAGAAAAAGGCTAAGAAAAGAGGGGAAAGGAAAATAAAGCACGCGGGGCTAAGCGGGGCATGCGGATGTTAACGCACACTGAGAGCTTTTCCGATCCCGAACACCTCATGAGGAGACTCGTATCATCATTGGGGCACGTGTCACGTTGTTCGGGCAAAGATAATACCTTACAATTTTGGGTACGTACATATTGCCTTCTGAGAGAAGCATTTTAGCCATGAAGAGGTGCAAAACGGTGGGTCCGAGTATGGTGGTCCCAAATGGGAAGTTAGAAGTTATACCCGATACATCCGTGTGTTGAAATGACGCCATCCAAAATTCCCATCACCTACAAAATGAAAAGAGAACTCAAGTGCAGATAGACACAATAGTTTGAAAAATAAACGCTAAAATAATAGGGAATGAGAACGTACCATTTGTGCGGGGATAGGAACTTACCTCCATCAGTGCTCCAAACCTGTGAAAAAGTCATTTTAAAATGAATCAGAGTGCTATATATATGAAAGTGGGCCCATTTTCCTATTCATTTACGCGAGTCGATTTGATTGATTTTGAGCTCGGGACCCACTAAGGTGATGGTTTCTTGCGTGAGTAGAGTCAAAACGTCCGTGACGAGATAGCGATCATGCCTCCACGCGCAAAGACATCGACCCGTGAGATCACAAAGTTAGTTTTCTTCGCTTTCTCTTTTATCACCTTAAATTTGAAATGCTAAATACTTTGTCATGGGGGTAATTTTTGAAAATGTCAAGTTTGAAAGGTCCACTTAGGGGGCACCTACCGGGTAGGCTTTGTTTTTAGGTAAAATGGTCATTTTTTACGTTTTTTAGGCTTTTTAAATTTAAAACCCGTGGGTTTTCACCACGACCACCCCCTACCTAGTGCGCGGTTACATGACCATCGCCCCCTATTCAGTGGCAGCAGCGGTTACACGACCGCCGCCCTAAAGGGGGGTTACAAAACCGTAAAACCCCCGCTCAGTGCGCGCTTTTGCACATGTAATGCAAAAGGAACCTCTTTTTGAGATTGTGTTTGTATTTTTAGCATTTCTACATGCTTTCATGATTTTTCTAGTATTACTTGGATGCTAACTTGCTTTGTTTTGTGTGTTTTTGGGTGTGCAAAGCGAGGGAGGAGTATATCCAAAGTGGAGTAGAGAGAGGGAGTGTGATCGGCTCCGTGGGTTCTAGATGCCCTCTCACAGATGAGGAGGACACTCTTCAAATGGGTCGATACTACGGATTTCACGCATGCCCCACGTTACACCATCTAGTCACATCCTTTGTGACTTGTTCTCATATCGGGATGCAGATCGAACACCTTCCGATTGCTGGGGTCCGCGGTGAGTGGACTATTACACCGGAGGACGTCTATCGCATTCTGGGGTCCCGATCATCTGGAGACGACTCACCCTAGAGACAAAGCAGCTCACGGGCAACAAATCGCACAAGGGGCCACATATATGGGAGATGCAAACATCTCCACGGGGTCAAGAAGGGGGTGAGAGTTCGATCTATTCCTTCTTTTTCCCATCCCCCTACTTCGCCAAAGCCATCATGGGGATCCTTGCCTCGAGACCGATCGGGACAAGGGAGGAGATACATTATTATACCGCTGGTCCCCCATTATTACATACGATAGAGGGGCACGGCCGATATATGCCTCGGGGAGTAGACATTCTTGGGACCACCTACCATGACTTATACAGGGTGGTCCATTTACAAAAGGGCCATCGAGCCACCCGACTCTAGTCATGAGTTGGGTCTATGAGCATTTCATCCCTTATGGCAGGGGTGTGGAGGTGGCAGATCCTGGAGCTATGAGGGCAGCCAGATGGATAGACATGTCGGTGCTTAGAGCACCTCATCAGCCCGCCGCCTCCCCCGACTACTGCCGACATGGAGGCCACACCATACCGTACTATGGGCAGGCATATGGGGCGAGGAGGCTCTTACCTTGATCTCCCGCTCCACGACAGGGCAGCTTATTGACAGAGTGGGGCGAGTGGAGATGCACCCCTTTGGCCGAGTTCCTCAGCAGTTTGGCCTACCATACATGGGTATGCTTCCCCAAAGGGCACCAGTATATAGATCAGTCCCGAGAGGCTGCAGGGGGCCTAGAGGCCGGGTCGACACAAGGGTTACTCCCGCATTCCTATCAGCAGCCAGAGGATAGTTCGTGCCGAGGGAGAGCCGTGCGCCTCAGCACCTTTACTTCAGATTGCCGGGTCCCGCCCATAAAGCGATGACCCCATTGAGGTAGACTCCAGTCCGAGGAGTTTACTGGGGAGACAGAGGAGGAGACCGAGGATAGTGATCCTGAGTGGCACGATACCTGTGATATCATGCAGTGGAGAGGGCCGAGCAGAGTGCAGAGAGGGTGACTCTAGTTTTAGAGGAGCCACTCTCCTGGGGCCATGGGGAGGATGAGTCTGCATGGGGCGTTACGTTGCTCCAGCCACAGAGCAGCCCTCGCCGGTGCAAATGGCATCCGTGGCGGGCACTAACCCCATAGATCCATCTTGAGGCCTCGGTGATCCGAGTAAGTTACCCTCTCTCCCTTCTAGTGTTTGTTTCTTTGTTAGGATCTCCTTAGTTGCTATCTTGTATCTTTTAATTCCTTGTTTGGTTTCTAATTTGTTTTCTCCTTTGTTTGCAGAGACCGCCGATGAGTGGCGGGACTTGATCCACAGGGTATGCACTGATACCCTGATGATCCCCATGGAGAGGACCCACGCAGAGCTGTATCCGTGGACGCTGGGAGCCTTCAGGAGCCGGCAGACATACCGACGTCTTTGCTCCAGTCTGGCATGTGGCCAGGATGGTATCGACCCTTCGCACCGAGCTAGCAGGGGCATGTGATGGCCGAGCGCCTCGATGAGGAGCCATTCTCGTGGTGAGACTGCGCCCCCTCGGGATCCCGAGCCCTCCGTGCATTCAGAGCGCCGGCATAGCCGAGAGTCCTAGGCGTGGGCGTGCACCTTCGGAGGGGTCCCGTAGGGATTGAGAAGCCACTTGGCTCTCGTAGATTTTGTACTATATATTCTTTTGTATATCCCGGCTCTTTGAGCGTTTTGACCATGCTTAGTGCATGATGGCATCAGATATAAACATTGATTATTTATATATATGCATTCGTTCTAGATCAAAATCTTGGCATTCATGGCTTTCTTTCTATTTCCAGTTTCCTCATGTATGCTATGATGTACGTTTATATGTTTCTTTTAGAATATATGCAATGGTGAACAAATGATGCAAGTGTTTTACTTTCCTTTTGTGTTTCATGATGCTGATATATGATGATGTAGATATAATGTGATTTTGAATCTTAGTTTCTGTAAGCAATTTTGATACTTCATGTTTGTTTTGGCAAAGTGATGAAAACAAACCGGTATGATGAACAGATAAACCTGCCCCTACCCCCAACTCCACGCAACTAGTAAGATGCGAGGGCTTATCACCAAGAGTTGGGAAGGGCACAAGTTATGAGGTGTAGTGAAATGATAGTGATGAAAGATAGACAAAGCTTTGGTGGAACCAAATTAGGACACCACAAGTCTACTCTACTCGAGTGACTTCATAGTTTTGGATGCAACTTGCTTTGCGGTTTATCCAGACTTAGACCCGTAGATGGCCACATAGTAGACAAAATCTAGGTTTTTAGGATTTTAACTCTCTTAGGACTTTGAACATCTGATTCATTTGTTTTTGACTCAAAGTTTCAAAGTTTGAATTGTTTGTGTATGACTTTTTGCATTTATTTGTCAAGAGGACCCCCTACACTTTTCCCCATGCTACTAGTAAGAAGCGTGGGTTTATCACCGTGGGAAAAGTATAGGCGAGTAAGGGCATTCCCATCCTTTCCCAACCCTACGTCACTAGTAAGAGACGCAAGCTCATCACCAAAGGTTGGTGGGGCAAGGAAATGTGTAAAATTAAAATTTTCTATTTGATCAATGTTTGACTTGTTTATTTGAGTAAAATGTCAGTATGTGTTTATTTCCAAAGAGATATACATATGGGATAGATGTGACACCATGAAGCTTCTAGAACAGACCATAGGCAAGACACCTACCCTAAGAAGAAATCAAAAGTGAGAATAAACTTGCAGATCTTGGTATGGTTACCGTTAAGACTTTGCCATGTCTAGCTTTATTTGATAAAATGATTCCGAGATAATTTGATGATATCATGAAAATGGAGAAGTATGATTAAAGTGTTTATGCCAACAACATCATGAGTTTGTAATGAATTGCTTTGAGAATAGATTCCTTAATCACCATTTGTGTATGAAACAAGCGGACAATATGATCCTAATCTATATGAAGATGCAATGTAGATATATATATAAGTAGTGCTAGCTGCTTACGCGTAAAAACGCTTGAGGTGTAGGGAATTGACTGTTTCACCAAATTCCTCACCTTCTAGCGTACATAAGAGGTATGCACCATTCCCATAGTCTTTCATGACTCAGTATGGGCCTAACCATTTAGGCCGGAATTTCCTTCCTTCGCCGGTCTTCTTGTCGATCCGGCTGTCTAGTCTTAGAACTAGATCACCTTCATATATGTCGCGTTCATAGACTTTCTTATTATATTGCCGACATCCGGTCAAAGATAGACTCTATGCCATTGTTCAAAGATCTAACCTAGTTTCATCTAGGCTTTCTAGTTGGGAAAGACGTGCTTCTCTCGTAAGCGTCTTCATCCGTAATCCTCAGTAATGAAATGCGGAGACCGGGTATTTCAACCTCGAGTGGGAGAACCGCCTCCCCGAATACTAGTGAAAAGGAGTTGCTCCCGCTTGGTGTTTTTATTGAGGTTCGGGGGCCCATAAGGCCGGATATAACTTCAAGTGCCAATCTCATTTGTTTTCTTTCACCGCTTTTAAGGAGAATGGCTTTTAGTGTTTTATTCGCGCTTCAGCCTTCCATTATCGCTTCGAGGGTAATACAAGGAAGCCGTATGATGGCTTATTTTAAATTTATCGCATAGCTCGTGAACCTCTTCATTCTTAAAGAAGTTCCATTATCGAGATAATGATTTGTGGATACCGTACTCAAAATGATTTGGTTTAAAATGAACTTGGCGATTACAGTAACTGTGTATGTAGTAAGAGGCATAGCCTCTACCCATTTGGTAAAATATTCTATGTGGCCGTGATTATAAAATTATGGCCGTCTCTGTGGACGAGGGAGAGAATTTCCTATTAAATCTAGGCCCCATGTAGAAAAGGGCCATGGAGTAGTGATTGGTCAGCAAAGCTCAGGTGTGCCGCATATGGATCTCATGGGAGAATTCTCGCACTTATGACACCTACGTACGAACTCTACTACGTCGTGTTCTAGAGTAGGCCAGAAATAGCCCATTCGATGTATTTTACGAGCGGTGGCATGACCACCAAAGTGGCCTCCACACATTCCACTGTGGGATTCATGGAGAATCTTCTTGGATTCTTCCGTGTCGACACATCTTAGGAGCATTCCATCGAACACTTTCCGATAGAGCACTTGCTCTATAATGATGTATTTAGCTACGATAATACGTAACCACCTTCTTTGTTGTGGTGTAGCTCCTTCTGGATACGTATGGTCCATGATATAATTAATGATATCAGCATACTGTGACACTCGTAGATAGAGGGTCGGGTTTCGATGTAGTATACGCACTCATCTGGAAAATCTAAATCTACTAGATCGCCTCCATCTAATGGGTTATCAGCTAACCAATCTGCGATGATTTGTCCTTTAACCGACTTCTGATTTACAAATGTTAATTCAATTTCCCATTAAGGTTATAAAACGTCCAAATTTTTTAGACAAGGACCCTTGTGTGAGGAAAGTTCAGTAAATGGTCCGCTTTTACCATGACCTTGTTTCTTGATTCAAAGATATAATGTCTTAAGCATTTGGTCAGCAAAAACTATGGCGAGGCATTCTCGTTCTCGCTTGGTATAACGTGTTTCATAGTCGAGCAACGCTCGCTAATGAAATAAATCACGCGCTTCTCTCTTGTCATCGCCTTCTTGAGCCAAAGATGCAAAGCTAATGAGACATTGGTTGCTCGTGAATATAAAATTAATGGGCGATCTAGCTTAGGTGGCATTAGTGTAGGTGGTGATAACAGAAACGCTTAACCGCATCAAAAGCTTCATCATAGCTTTCACCCAATCAATGCTATAATCTTTCTTGAGCAAATTGTTGATTGGATGTATGGTGAAACTTAAGTCCGGATGAATCTCCGGATTGCACCCAGCTTTCCGAGGAATGACCTGATTCCAGATTCATCCGAAGGTGGAACCATTTCGAGGACAGCCCGAATTTTGGTCAATCAACATCTATCCTCGTAACGATATGATGTAACCTAGAGCTTCCTCCCGTTACTCCAAAGACACACTTTTCTAGATTTAGCATGACTCCGTACTCTATCACCGTGAGAGAATGATGCGGAGTATTTCTGATGGTCACAACGCTTCTTGCCTTAGCCAACAAGTCATCTACGTAGGATTCCATGATTTTATGAATTAAATCATGAAATATATATGTCATAGCTCACCGCTGGTATGTAGCACCAAATTTCTTGAGACCAAATGGCATGACAAAGATAGCAATAAGTTCCCAGGAGTTATAAACATGGTTTTAGCTTGATCTTGTTCAGATATTTTAATTTGATTGTATCCCGAGAATCCATCCATGAGAGACAAAAGTTCAAACCCACTTGTCAGATCAACAATGACATCAATGGATGGCAACGGAAGTCGTCTTTAGGACACGCTTTGTTGATGTCTCGAAATCTATGCAGATGCGTATCTTTCCATTCTTCTTGAGAACGGAACGATGTTAGACACCCATCGGGAGTAATCGATCGCTTGATAAATCCTACTGGAGGAGTTTTATTACCTCCTCTTTACCATGAGAGCTACCTTGGGTTTCATGGGTCTCGATTTTTGTTTAACTCGGCTTTGCATCAGATTTAGTGACGAGGTTGTGCACCGATGTGGGGTGCAACCCTGTCATTTCCTTATAATTAAATGCAAATGCCTTCTCGATGTTCTTTTCGAGGATCCGAGTGTGTATTTCTACTTCCTCCGGGTTAACGAGGACCCTAATTTCAATATCCTTGGTTCATCTTCCATTCCGATGTTAATATCAATTGTTTCTTCGATCAAAGAGGCGTTACCCTCTTCAAACTCAGGTGGCACTAGAGGTAAATCCAAATCATCCCCATTTTCTACTGTGCATATGCTAGGTTCCATTTGTGAGGGAAGATCCACCATGGGATTTCCGAAGTAGGAAGACGAATGTGGGATTAAGGACAAATCTATCATATGATAGGAGAGATGTAGTGCCGCATAGGTGTTTAAGTAATCCAAAGTGGCCATATCACTATCAACATGGTCTAGGATAGTAGATTCATTTCTGTTTAAAAGAGAATTTGTCATTGTCTTTATCAATGGTTCATCACGAAGGGATACTATGAAACGGGTATCCTCTAACTTATTGCTTGGAGTAAAACGTGATGCGGAAGTTGCTATTGAATCAATCGAGAAGATTTTCCTCTCGTGGGATTGCTTCAATTGATATGAAGTCAAATTCCTTGCTTAAATCTAATACAACTTTTTTGTAAAGCTGTAAATGCTCGGCTTTGGTTTCATATATCTCAGAGACTTGGTTTGCTACCAATTGTGAGTCTCCTAAGACTCTGATGTTATCAACACCAATTCTTTTAGCTAAGATGAGGCCAAGGAGGAGGGCTTCGTACTCAAAGCCGCCATTGTTTGTGCACTCAAATTTAGTTTAAAGGAAAAAGGTAAGACTTTTCCTTCAGGGGAAGTGAAGATTACACCTGCCCCCGCTCCGTAACGGCATCTAGCTCCATCAAAATGGAGTGTCCAATATTTGACTGGGAATATGGACGCTGGGATATCTATTGTGTTTGCATATTCTACTTCCACCATACAAAGATCCTCTGCCGGAAGAGAGCCAATGCCTAGGGGATATCCTATGCCTACTGAATCGAATGGTAAGAATATTGGTAGATCATTTTCTAGCAGTTCAACGATTTTTGCAGTAGTTCTTAATGATACTACTTCTACAATGTTAGCCTCATCTTTAGGGGTCAGTTACTTTGGCTAGGCTCATAGCTTCAAGATCTGTCGTAGGTACCAACTTTTCATTTGTTTTTGCGCTCGTAGGTTTATTAAGTTGATTTGTTGGGAGTTCAAACTCCGAGTGTACGCCCGGTCTTTTCTTTAAGTCAGCTAGGTGTACATCAAATGGTTTTGATCACCTTTGCCACGAATACCTTTCCTAAATGTAAAAACCTTACTTCTTGAAATAGTGTAGAAGGGATTGCCTTCATGCGGTGTATCCAAGGTCGGCCGAGGATCATATTATAGTTAGTTTCCGATCTATAATATAAAACTCACCAAGATGGTTTTGGGTCCTAAGGTGACCGTAATATTATAGTTCCAACCGAGGTGGCTTTAAGACTATCATAGCCCCTTAGTGTATTTCGAGTCAGGAGCAATTGGTTTCTCCATACCCTAGCTTTTGGAGGAAAGAGAAGGGGACTATGTTAATCGCCCCCCATCATCAACCATTGCACGCTTTACATAGTTGTTATAAACCCATACTTGCAAATGTAAGGTCGATCACCTCGCGTGCGATCTCAAATTCGTCGGCATTTTGTTTATCTCGAATATGAATTCGACATCCCTATCTCGCCTCGCCCCGGAGGATGAACATCAAAGTCCACATGATTTACCCGTGTTTCAGTGGTGGAGTGATGTTAATTAGATGACCTAAACCTAATGCTTCTAAAAGAGCAGCCCTGCAAGGGAGAGAGTTCTTTAGTAAGTCTAAGAATGAAATGTGCGAGAAGGTTTTTGTTAGGTCGTTAATCAAATCATAGGCTCCCACAGTTTTTACTACGATTTGTTGATGTCATCTCCCTCCGCAGTGGCTTGACTTGGCCGAGAGAAATACTCTCGCGTCCTCGTTATAGCTTCGATGGGTAGCTCAAATGCCTAACTCTACTAAACCGACTACCTTAGGTCGTGGTTGACTTCCTAGTCATGGGCAACTAATGGATTTAGCGAGGTCGAGGCTTCATGATCATTGCTTTCCTCGTCATTGCACCTTGTTCATCCCAGCTGGATTTAGCCTGTTGTTATCATGATTTGGGAGTGGATCATTAAAGATCTTCGTGGGTGCGTTTTGAGGGGAAACTCGCTCGAAAGGTATTTGATGTTGGTGACGTAGGATTTGCTAAGAACATATCCATAAAAAGTTGTTTTTGTTCATCCGCAAGCGCGCATGAATTTATTGTAGTCACGGCACGTTCTAGTGTCATGGCCCCAATTTTGTGGAAACCACAATATTTAATTAGGATCAGAATTCCTAGTTTGTTGATTTGATGTGTATCAGGGCCCAAAATTTTGATCAAACCGCTTGTCTATTAAAATTTTGCGTTTTTGTCTTTGGTTTGAATTCTGGTTTTGGTACCTAGTTGAATTTTGGCTTGACCCCGTATGGGATTTCACCATTGTTGTTGTTGTTGTTGTGTTGATGATTAAAATCCACCGCATCGATCGTCGGGTAAAGTTGTTATTTCGTTGGTTGTTTATTTGTGATGGAGTATTGACAACATTTACCTTTTTAGGTCTGGTCTGCTACTCCATCCGCTGTTACACCCCGATTTTTGTTAAGGATTTTAGGTCCTTGATTGACGTCGTGGTAGTGGGATAAGTTGTAGTGTTCTCGATCAGGGGATTAACCTCCCGCTTTGCTCCATATGTTTTGTGACCACTATCAATCGCCGCTTGATCTATTCAAGAGCACTCTCTAGACTTCATCGTAAGTTCATAATGGGAACTTCTGACTTCTTCCTTCACTTCTCTCTAAGTGAATGAAGGAATAAATCACATAGTTCCATTTGATCCATGTTTGGAGCACTTGCCGAGGAATAAAGGACTGTACGCCACCTTTGGATGAAATGGGCGATAGATTCGTTGTGTTCTTGCTTGATGTGTAAGAACTCCCTGATTCCTGTTCTTAATAGTTTGTTCATGTCAAAGGCCTTATGAACTCTGAAACGAGTTGTTTGAATGAATGGATGGAAGCCTCAGGTATTCTATAATACCAATCGAGAGTGATGCCTTCCAAGGTTTTTGGGAATATTTTAAAGAACAACCCCATCCCATGGGAGTAGTTCTCGAATGGTCAGAGCGTAAGCTTTGATATGCACATTTGATCTCCCTCTCCTTTGTATTTGGGAAAATCGAAAGAGGTCTTGAAGCATGATGCTTCATATGGTGAAATCCAAGGGTTCTTTCAAATATTCTCGAGTAAGTCCCTATCGCATATGTTTCACCATCGATGGCACCTCGCTGAGGGAGCGGTGGTGGGATGGGTTGTTGATATGGCACAACAGATGCATGCAGCAGGGGGGCATAAGGAAGCCCCCGTGTTTGAGAAAAATGCCGGAGAGGAGAACATATCCCCTTGTGGTGATTTGGAGTATATGTTTAAGTATGACGGGGTACTATCCAGAATGGATTGTTCTCGTACTAGACCGGAGGAACAATGCTAGAGATGGTGGGTCTAGTTGGCATTTGTTGTGAATACTGAGGAGTCATGCCTAACGTGCCTACTCCTGTGAGGAGATCCACTTGGCTAGGATGGTGTGGAGGATTGGAACTCCCTGCTTGCATGAATTGTGAATTTTGACTTGCTTGGGCAAGTTCTAACCCTCTAACCTTTTCTATTAGAGTTGAAATGACTTCATTTGGTGAAGTTACGATATTCTGCCTTGGTGGCGTTTGTTGTATACCATGGTTTTGTATAGGCATGTGATATCCTGCTATGAACTGATCACTATCTTGCCAAGTTTCTCCGAGAGTATTTCCTATATGCAGTGGCATAGAGGTATTTTCTTGAAAAGAGACCTCGGGTTGTGGTTGTAAACCTCCTACAGGTGGATACATACCTCGAGAACGTTGGTCGTTCCTGGCATAACGTACCGAATATTCATCGTCTAAACCTTGGTATGAGTCTGATTGTCTACTAATTTGTGGTCTAAGTAGTACCTGAGGAGATGAACCAGATTCTCCGGTGAACGTCATATTGTTCGAGCCTGAAGGCTCTGTTTGTTGCGTTTGAGCGAGTTGTTCCAACTCCTCTGTTTGGAAGGGCGAGCTATATCTGATCCTTGGAGTTTGTGTTGACAACTGACTAGTTGAATAGTTGTCACCCCACACTGAGAGCGAGGGTGATGATTGTCTATTCTTGTTGGGCGTAGTATGCCTCAAGACCCAAGAGGGGTCTGCCATATGCATCGAATCCCGACATATTCGGGGGGTATATGAATACCCGCAGAATAATGGGAAGGAGCGAAGGTGAAAGCCAATGAGGCGGAGAAGATGAAAAGTATACTAAACTTGGAAGAACACGTGATACTATGACTCCGAACTAGAAAGTAGGAAGTTCACGTCAGCTTCACTAATTTTGTTTGTTTCACGTCGGGTTCACCAATTTTGTACGACGGAAAAGTGACAAGCGAGCGTGGGAATCTACAAGTGACTCTTCCTCGCACCCGACCTCCCGAGGTCATGCCGAGACAGCCGGTGGGGATGGAATATGTGTGAGATATAGAAAAACTAGTTAGGCAATCTAATGTCTTCAATGCGCACTAACGGAACTTGTGAATCTAAAGCAAAGAAAGCCCTCCTAACTTGGGCTGGTGTGATAGATCGGTCAGCAAGGATGACTACTCGAAGGCTCCAATCAATATCGAGCTCTGGCGTGATTCGATCTATGGGTTGTGGAATACGTGGAAAATGACCCGGATAGTTTCATGTATTTCTCCGGACAGGGTCATATGGTGGATGGTAAATGTAGCCAATCCTATGGATGGTTCTCTGGCCTAGTCCAGAACTCTCTAGCTTTGTTAGTCTGTCAGTGTCTAGCAAGGATAATTGTTCGATGATGATAGGTGGAAGTGGAGTAGACTGAATACTAGTGTGCATAGGCCTAGTTGTCTATGTCTAATTCTCATGTGGATTCGTTGGGCTATGGGATTTGTGGGTCACAACCGTAGACTCTTAGTCGTTATGGACCTGTTATGGTCATGCGTGAAATCAAGTCCTAATCCCTAATATCCAATAATCGTATGCTTTCTCAGCTTCTATGTTTAAGGATCAATAACTGTGTGATTTTCTCGGAATACCCTACAGTGTTCGTGCAACCTGGATTCTTAGGCCGGTATCTATATCTAGAAGAGTGTCTCCTACATCTGGCTATGGGACCAAAGGATCACAACCAAAGGTTTGTTCTCTTTCGAACCCTTCTACAATCATATGAATGTTTTCCTAGGGTAATCTGTAGTTCGGTTGATTTGACCAAAACGTGTGTGCTTGGTCGCCTTCTATGTTTAGTCCGCTCAACCGAGAATTGATTTGTTAAAGCTTACCGTTGTTCGAAGACTTGAATCCTAAGATTTTGATCTATATCAGTTATTTCCATGATGAGATTGGGATGGGGCACGATTGGCTCGAATATGTATTCCCTGGGCTCTCTAGGTCCCGTGATTGTCATACAAAAGTAACAAAGTAAATTAACTCAGTAATAAAAATGAAATTTAACTATGTGAAGTGTATCTATAGCATATATGTTTTCTCTATCTTTTTGTGTTTTTCTGATGAACTTTACGAATTTAAGAAAACAACTATTTAAAATATCTAGAAAGACAACTAAAATAATAATTTAAAACAAACAAAATAACCGAGTGTAGCTATTTGTCTGTGTAATTTGTAGATCTATTCTAAACAATAAAATAGCTCATCTAATCTATTTGCAAGATTCTCGATCCTACCTCAGAAGTGAGGAGTGAATCATAGTTTCTCATAAACTATCAATCCCCACAACTTCCCTGGCAATATCGAGAATAGAATTTACTGAAATAAAGCAATTAACTACTCTATTTGATATGATTCTAACTAGAACTTTGAAAGCTAGAACCTGGATTCTGCAGAACAGTGGCGAATCCGATGGTGTGTGTGATCTTGTCCCCTCAGTATGATCTCCTCGTTCTTTCGTGTTCACGTGGATCCAGAAAAGCATGTAATGCTAGCATCAATAGAAGTAGATATTGGGATAAAGGCAGCTCAGAATACACACCGAATACAATGCGAGTAGGAGAGGGATAGCGCAAGAGTACAGAGCTTGGCTTATAATTCCTAAGCGGGATCTATCTATCATGTGAGTCATGCAACATAAAGCATCCAACTCCGAAACTATCCTATTTGAGGAGAAAACCTGCAACTTTAATGGCTTCCTAAGCTATTCTACTCCAATGGATTGGATGAAATAACAACACTACTTGCACAAGATGGATATGTGGCTTACCAATAGTAAAACAATGCTAACTAAGCATGTAACGAACTAAACTATGAATCCTAAGCAAAATAAAAGACTGAATTACTAAAAATGAGAAGATGAGAAGTGAATGAGGGGCCATTTTCTTGAGCACAAGCCATCTATTTATAGCATTTGCATTTACCCAAGGTAAAAGCCAAATAGAACTCTTAAACTATAAACAATGGCAAAACACTATTCCAGGGAACCAGAATCATAAATGCAAGCTTATGGCGGTGAAAGAAAGCTGGTAAAATGTTGAATTTACGTGAGTCGTGTTAAAAGAGCTTTCTAGAAAACACGTAAAGGACCACCACCCTGAGCAGGGCGGCGGTTATAGGACCGCCACCCTGTTCAGGGCGGCGGTCACGAGACCGCCACCCAGCAGGCGGCGGTTTCACATCAAGAGAAAAAGGCTAAGGGAAAAGAGGTGCTAAGCGGGCAAATGTTAACACACACTTGGAAAATCTTATCCATGCTTTGATCCTATAATTATATGTCTTCCTTACATGTTCTTTCGGTGTTTTATTCTTTCCTCACTAATTTCTAGATGTACTTTGCATGCTACGCCATCTATGGTTTTTTTATTTTTAGCCTTCACTTGGAATCCAAATTAAGTCTTGTAGCCTATGTGCATGTGTGGACCCCATGTGTGCTGATATCCTTTCCCCAGTGCATATACCTTTCATGCATTGAATTATCCATGTAATTATCTTATGCTTGTGCACGTGCTTCTATGTATTACTTTGGCCTTATCTATTTTTTTCTCGTCAATGCTCACCCTCCTATGTGTGGTCTTCAAATTCAGTACATGACTAGTACTTATCCATTTTATCTACTCAACAATTTTTGTGTGGATTTTTATTCGCTTCCTCCAACTATCATGGGGCTAAGCCCTCCTTCTTGTTTATAGGAAGGCTCCTATTATTGAATGTAAACTACCTAAATTACCCAAAATCTATGAGGTGGCCAATAGGTTGAGGATCACATAGGAACACTCCAATGAACATGTCGCCAAGTTCTTGTATGAGGTACAAGGGAGGAATTTTCAGCAAAGAGAGGTAAAGGGGAGTTGGGGAAATAAGGAGAGAGAGGGTTACTGTTGTGAGTAGGCACTAGAAGAATTCACATACAATAACCAGAGTAGGTCCACATTCAATTAGAAGAACACAACAATCTAAACAACAATAAGACCAATAAATAATAGATACAAAATTCCATTGAATCTCTTATCAAAGGTGTGGACACCTTTCTTGGTTTTACAAGATTATCATGTATGAAAATTTGGAAAGAGAGAGTAGAGGAACATAAGACAAGAAATAGAATAATTGCAAATTTTGTTACTTAATGTAGAAGTGGTAATATAAAAACATAAATTCAATCAATAATTGCTAACCCTTTGGAATAGAGAAGCCATTCCAAATCATAACATCACAAATTTCCTCTTCATCTATCCCCCACATCACTTTCCACATATCCCCATCACTTGTGACTATTCATCTTCCTAGGAAGTGAGTCTTTTTCTTATTGATGAAAAAGGAATCTTATAATGTTGAATTGAGGGTCATATAAGTGAATAGGATGAAATAGAAAAAGTAAATTCCTAATTAAAAACTAGAATATGGAGAGATAAGAAGGAGAGAGAGAAGGGGTTAACTATTCTAATGAAGATGAAGCTCTGTTTGATTGAGAATTTTCTAATTTGAAACACAATAATCAAAATTTCCTCCTTCTACAATATGTATGGACACTCTAGGTTTTTTTGAATGAGTGTTTAGGAACACTGTTTTGAGACATTTCGATGTGAGATTGAGATGACTGTGGGAATCACTCATGGTGGTTATTTCTTGATCTCAAAGTGAGAGTAAGGATCACTTTCTTTCTCCTTAGGATTTTACAAATGACTCCAATGATCATGAGAGATAATTCCATGGTGCTCAAACCTCTTGATGTTTATCCTTCTCTTACTTGAGATGAGTCTTCATCATGTGGGTGAAATGATTACCCTTGAGTGAAATTATTGAGAAGTGGCCACTGGTTGGAATGGAATGAGATGATGGAAATGTCTTTCCTTCTTGAGGCATGATCACACTACAAGGATTTAGATGAGTGTTTAAGAACACTACCAAGTGGTTTGACAGTAAATGAAACAAAGATGATATCACATTTTTATGACTATGATACTTAGAATGAATATCATACCCTTTTTGTCTTTCCTATCTCCGAATCTCCCTTGAATGAAATCAGCTCATGCACCTCCTGCTCTCATTTTTATCATGGGAATGGATGATACATGATGGTCTTGGATTCCTTGGTAGTTTATTTCTTGAATAAGGTTTGTATCATAATGGTGGATTCAGGATATGGACATCATCAACCCACCCCTTGAGTTACACATTTCAAATATGATGATCTAGAGGACAAAATTCCCTAAACCTCCCGAAATCATGACTGTGCAGAAGTCAACTATGAGAGATTTCTATCGATTACAAGAACACACAAAATGAAGCCCGTAAGTGAAAATGGTGGTTGGTCAAAGTTGGGTTAACCCTAGAACGAGACAGTTCAACTAGTAAATCATGACAAGTGGAAAAAATCGTGTGAAGGTGAGAAGTTCAAAGTTGATGTTTCGTGCCTTGATGATTTAACAATCAATCATGTATGTATTCGTCAACGATTTGAAATTTTTTCCACGTGGTGGGTCTTTAGGCCACCACGTGGCCTACCACCACATTGCCACATTGGTCTATATTGCCACATTAGTTTGAGAAATTCACTGAGCCATGGGATTAGTGAGGGACCGAGCTTGAGTTATATAGGGAAAAGTTGTGCACCTTGCTTGGTGAGCCAATGGGCGAGCTGATCATATGCATCGACCTACAAAAGTGAGGATTATGGCCTAAGCCTTAACAAAATTATTCTCCACAGGCTATATAAAGCCCCTCCGCATAGTTAGCGCCATAAATGTGGGATAATCTAAACTGAAGTGGATAAGGCCGAAGGAAAAAAATAATGTCCCCCAACTGACAAGCCACGTGGTGTGGCGGGCGACATGGATGTGGGTGGATGGGCCAGGCATGAATGTGGTGATGATGGGCTTAGACACGGTGGTGAAAATAAGGTGGTTGGTAAAACTAGAAAATCAAATTTGTGGATAGGGGAGTTGGCCCCGTGACCTCCCCTCGCAATGAGTACTCGCCCAACCAAATTGGCCAAGAAATTGGTTGGGATGTAAGCTGACCGATAAGGCATATAACCTAATATGCAGGCTGAGCCAAGGCTATAAAATGCTTCCCCACTCTCCATTTGAATGTAAGCTCCTCGATGCAAGCCTAAGATCCAAGAGGAGAAAATGTGAAGGCCTTAAGGAGCTCTAAGGAAATTCTTGGAGAAAAATAAGGCCTAATTATAGGCTTTATGGAGAAAAAATATATAGAGGCCTATATTATTATTTTATAGGTGAAGAGGCTCCTCTATCCAAGAAGCAATTCTCCAAGCTTGAGCTAAGAGGACAAAGCTCAAGGCATTGAGTAAGTTCAAAGGCATTTTTTTGGCAAAATTTTGGAGAAAAATATGTAAGTACAATTATAGGCATTATTTTACTATGACCTATATTGTATTAGTATAGGCATGATTATTATATGACCTATATTATATTAATATAGGCATATAAGGAAGAATAAGTCCTATATCATATTAATATAGGAATCATCATCATTTGAAGTCTGATATTACTATAGAAAAGATGAAATTAAGTCCTATTATTTAATAGGCACACATGTAAAAATGTGGGAGTTATTATTTACTCACCGATTAGTGCAAAGGCCAAATTAATGCCTTTATTCTCATGCTGGAGCCTGGAGATGCCATGGAGCCGAGGGACATGACAAAGAAGAAAATAAGCACTAGAGCTCGATTATAGTACGTTGGATGATTCATTAGATCATTTGATTCGGAGGAGGGTCATCTCCACCATTGAGCTCATTGGCGAACCTGGATCAACTTAGCACCATGCAAAGGTTATCTTTCCATGTGATGGAGTGAAAAAAGATCATCGCCAACAATGTACATTGGATCGACCATAGCTCTATATACTAGAGTAAAGGAGCATCCTTATTTTATAATCATATCTAGAGACTTGGAACTGTACAATGGAGGCATTGGAGTCATCTGGAAGGAGATTTGACACCATACAATGGAGGAGTTGGGGTCATCTAGAAAGAGACTTGGCACCGTACAACGAATGCATTGGGGTCTTCATTATTACGAGAGTTATTATAAACTCACCAAAACTAGTGGAGCACATGGATTTTGAATTTGGAGTCAAAGTGTATTTCACATTGGAGATTAGATCATCTACATAAGTCAGGGAATTGACACTCGATAGTGGTGGAGGTGATTCTTGTTCTTCTGGCATCATTGGAAATCGGATCTGCTGCGTAAGCCAGGGTGTTGTTACTCGGTGGTCATGGAGGAGGTTATTATTCTTCTATCCTCAAGTTTATTATAACTTCAATTTTGATTTTATATTAGATTTATTATTTAGAAGTCCGAGGTGGAGCAGAGTGGGATTTTTCAAAATTTGAAAGCGAGCAAGAATGTCTGGAGCTGAATCTATAGGGTGAATGGGAGCAGAACCTAGCGAAGGAGCACGTGATCATGGAGCCCATTGGAAATAAGGAAAAGGATGGGAGACCAAGCACGTGGGTGGAACTTTTGGGGGAAAATCAGGATCTAGGTGTCTCAAAAATCTGGAACCGGTTAAAGAAAAAGGTAATCTTTCCCTCAAAATTCTTGATTCCTTGTTGGCTAGAACTAAAGTTTCCATGGAAGGAGCACTCTTTGTAAAATGTATGGGCTCTAGACCAAATATAGATTATTTTAGAGGCTGGGCAAAGAGACGCTAGGTGGCTAATGGTACCATCGAAATCTCAGCCTATGCTAATGGGTATTTCTTAGCCATCCTTCCTAGTAAGGATCATGTGGCGAAAATTTTGGTAGAAGGTCCATGGTTCATTGGAAAATCTCATATAACTATTCAGAAATGGGAGCTGACTTATAATCCTTACAGAATCCTATTATAGAGTTCCTGATATGGGTCAACCTTCTAGGCTTACCATTGGAATTCTGGGAACTGGAGGTACTTTTCGGTATAGCAAAAGTCTTGGGCAAACCTATTGCTCTGGATCCAGTAACTAAAGCAAAAACCAGACTCACTCACGCCAGATTCTGTGTGAATATGAGACAAGAGTCATGTTTGGAAAGTAATATCAAGCTTATGACCCCTGAGGGGGACTAGGTGCAACATTTTGATTATGATCCTACCCCCTTTGCATGTAAAAATTGCAAGTTGGTGGGTCATGATCAATGTTCTTGTCCAGATCTCAAAAAGAAGAAGCCTGAAGCAAAAGCTATGCCTCAAAAGATGGTAAATGAAAAAGAGACGAAGGAATGGAAAAGGATAGGGAAGAATGGAAGGGTTGTTGAAATCAAGGAACAGGAAGTTCTCCAGTCAAATCCTGAAGCAGAGCCTTTGAACCTTCTTATCAAAACCAGAGAGGAAGGAGAGGGAGCTAGTACTCAACATCAAAGAAGCACCAACAAAGAAACCAAAGAAAAGGAAGATGAGACTGTTTGACTGGAGTTGGAAGAAGAAATTTAGGATTCGGAGGATAGGGAAAGCATAGACATGGAAGACAACAAACTGGCACTGATAGTTTCGATGGACTATCGTTGGATGAAGTATCGTCTATAGGCGAGCTCCTTTGTACAAAGAAGAGAAGAAGATTTAACAATGTCAAATGGGTTTGGGATCCTAAAAGATTTTTTAGCTGACACCTATGAGGTGATAGGATCTCCAAGACACCAGTGAGTAAATCCAAACCTGTCACTCATAGTAGCTCGAGAGATGACTTAGGAAAAGAATCTAGTTAAAAGGGTAGAAAAAGTAATAAGGAAGTAAGGGAGACAAGTTCAAGAAAGGAGTAGATGCAGGTATTTAGAAAACACTAGGGAACATGTTGGCCCGTAATAAGAAGTGTTAAATGACTTTTCTCTCTTGGAACATTAGGGGGTTGAATAATCCTAGAAAACACAGAATAGGGAAGGATCTTAGAGTGAAAAATAAACCGGATATCTTTATGATTCAAGAAACTAAAATGAGTACGGAAAAATTTAGATAAGTGGGAAGGTCTATTTAGAAAGATAGTTGTTGGGAAGGGTGCAGCTCGTTAGGTGCTTCTAGAGGGGTTGTCACACTTTGGGATCCTAGCATTGTGCATGGTATTCCTATTCTTTCAACTCGGGGAATGTGGCTATATGCTTCACGAATCTGATCTCTAAGAAATTCTAGTATGTTTCCAACATTTATGCTCCTAATCTTGTAAATGAGAGAAGGAAATTGTGGCAAGATCTCACTAATTTCAGGAATTTATTCAAAGATAAAGATTGGATTATTGGTGGAGACTTCAATTCCCCCATTCTCTCGGGGAAAAAAGGGGGAAATATCTCCTATACTAAGAGTATGGAGGACCTTGCTAAATTTATTAACTTTAATGGTTTGGTGGATTTGGAATTGGAAGGTTCTATGTTTACTGGGCTAATAGGAGATCTGGGACTGATCTCATCCAAATCAGACTTGATAGGTTTGTATTTAGTCACCTCTATATGATCAATCAAATCTACTCCCTCAAGTCTCTTCCCAGAATTGGTTCTGATCATAACCCTATCCTCCTCAATCTTGGTTTAAATCTGGTCAAGAAAGCAAGACCTTCAGATTTGAAAATATATGGTTAAATCACCCCGATCTCTTCAAAAAATCCAAGAGTGGTGGAATATCGTGGTCTTTGGGGTTTCCAGTTATAAATTAAAGCACCTCAAAGGCTGCCTCAAAAGTGGAACAAAGAAGTCTTTGGTAACATCTTCTAGGAAAAAAGTAGATTGGCTGAAGATTTAAGGAATATTGAGGAACTTATTGATCTTGATGGTCTCAATTTGGAACTCAAGGAGTAGGAACAAAATCTTCTGGTTGAGTATCATGATATTTTGGCAAAGGAAGAAGTCTATTGGAAGCAACAGTCGAGAGTGAAATGGCTTAAGGAGGGGGACAAGAATACCAAATTCTTTCATTTCTCGGCCACCTCCCAACCAACCTCCTCAAGATAAATGAAATTAAAAATGAGAATGGGGAGATTCTCTCAGAGAGCAAGGAAATAAACAAAGTCATCATAAACTATTTCAAGGATCTCTTTCAGCAAGGTCAAGGGATTGAAGAGCAGAATCAAAATAATATCTTGAACCTGTTCCAGAAAGTCATCTCCTAGAATAAAATCATGAGATCTTAAGGATCCCTTCTAAGGAGGAAATCAGATTTGTGGTCTTTGATATGGAACCTAACAAGTCACCTAGGGCCTGATGGTTTTTAGGCTCTCTTTTACTAGAAATTCTGGAAGGTGATTAAGAATGAAGTCATTGAAATGGTCCAAGATTTCTTCAGTAATGGGAAACTCCTCAGTCAGCTTAATAACACTTTCTTGGTCCTTATTCCAAAAATTATGAAGTCAAATATTTTTGACCAATCAGTCTCTGGAACACGAGTTATAAAATCCTGACTAAAATCTTAGCTGAAGAATCGATTGGTTCTCGATCATTTTATTTCTAAAAATCAAGGTTCCTTTGTCTGAGGAAGGTAGATTACTGATAGTATTGTGGTGATTCAGGAAGCCATCCATTCCATTGTCAATTCTGATAGATTTGTAATGTTCCCTAAGCTTGACATGCATAAGGCCTATGATAGAATTACTTGGTCTTTCCTTGAGGCCATCCTCAATAAAGTGGGCTTTGATAATTCTCTGGTTAGAATGATAATGACCTATATATCTACTGCCAGTTATTTAGTTTTGGTCAATGGTAGTCTGGAGGGCTTCTTCAAAGCTGGTAGGGGCTTGAGATAAGGGGATCCCCATTATGATCCTCATGTGCAGATTTCACTAACGCCTCAAGGTTTTGGTGTAACGGTTCGTTACATTTGGTATCAGAGTGACCACCCATGTTTGAATCCCACTCGGTTAGTTACGTCGTAGCCAGGGCCCGTGGGGCACCTAAACATTGGTGAAGCGGGGCTCGTACGTATGGGAGTGTGGGCACAAACCCAGCTGAGTCGGGCTCTATAGAAGTGTGGTGGGATGTTATGATCCTCATGTGTGGATTTCAATAACACCTCGAGGTTTTGGTGTAACGGTTCATTACAATCCCCTATCTCCTTTCCTCTATGTCATAATGGCTGAATCTTTGAGTAGAATCTACAAACAAGCTTTACTTTCTAGGAGGATTCAGGGAATCAAGATTTCTAATGGCCTCCCCCGATCTGCCTCAATCAATTTGTTGATGATAACTTCCTGATGGGAAAGGCCTCTATACAAGAAGCCACCAACTTCAAATCTGTTCTCATGGATTATGAGTCGGTCTTGGGGCAGATGGTCAATTTTCTCAAAAGTGTGGTGTTCTTTATTAATGTGGAGAAACAAGTCCAATTAAGGCTCGCTCGCATTCTAGGTTGTAAAATAAAGTGTTTCCCAGATTCTTATTTAGGAATGCCTCTAATCCACAATAAGCCTGATTCCTCTATCTGGAATGCCCTACTTTGGAAAGAGTTAATAAGAAACTTTCATCCTAGAAAGGCCTCCTCCTCTCTCAGGTGGGTAAGATCCAACTCCTTTTGAGCTCTCTTCAAGGAGTTCCCATTTTCATTATGTCTCTCTTCAAGCTTCCACCAAAATTATTGATGCTCTGGAAAAAATTCAGAAGAGATTTCTCTGGGCTGGAGCCTTGGAAAAATTTTAAATTCCCTCTAGTGGCCTGGGACAAGGTCACTAGGCCAAAGATGTGTGGGGGTTTGGGTCTGAAAATTTTACCTATCATGAACAAAGCTTTGGTTGCTAAAGCTAGTTGGAGAATTACTAGAGAGGAAGGATTGTGGATTGATATAATAAAAAAGAAATATCTGTGAAATTTAGGTAGAATTGACTTTTTTTTCTCTCATGAAAATCTTCCTAGAGGTTCCTTCTTACGGAATTCCTGTTGGATTCGAAATAAATTCTCTCAGGTTCCCTTTGGGAGATTGGTAAGGGAACATGATCAGATTTTGGTGGGATAATTGGTTAGAAGAATGTCCCTTAGTAGATCAGAAATTTGGAAGGAGGTGGCTCAATTCTATGAGGAAAATGGTAAAACCTAGTTAAGAGATTTCTGGAGGTATGATGAGGATAGGGTCCAATGTCAAACCATTGTGCCCCTTGGTTATGATGGTGATTTCAAACCTTTTCAAGATCTCAATAAGAAACTCAGGGATTTCCATATTCCCATATACCAAATAAAGGAGGATTCCATCATTTGGAAAGAGGAAGATTCAGGAAATTATTCTGTTAAATCTGCCTATAGAATGCATTTTAAGAAAGATATCCAAAAAGAGTATTGGGGAAAGTTATGGATTAAAGATTTGATCCCCAAGATCAATATTTTTTATTGGTGGCTGCCCAAAATAGAATCCTGACTGTTGAAAATATTATAACAAGAGGAATGCAGATCCCTAATAGGTGTATACTTTACCGGAGAGGGGAAGAGAATGTGAATCATATTTTATTACACTGTCCATTCTCTAAAGGTGTCTTCTCTCCGATTTCAGAAATTTTCAACATGCAATGGACTTTGCCTTCAAATAGAGGATTTTTGCACCCAATGGGAGAGCCCATTTAGATTTCCTTATCTGGCCTAGGCATGGAAGATTGCACTGCCTCATCTCCTATGGGGTCTATGGAAAACAAGGAATGATAGTGTTTTTAGAGACCAGAAACCTCCGATTGGGGTGGCTAAAAGGATAATTCATGCTACCATTAAGGAAAATCTTAAACTGTTTAAAATAAAATCAAAAAATCCCTGTCCAAAATGGGAACAGGAAGTCTTGGATAATTTCACCTATAGTCAGGTCAAGAGCAAAAGCCCAAGTAAGAATGTAAGCTGGATTATACCTTTGGGAAACATGATCAAGATCAATTTTGATGGGGCCTCAAAGGGGAACCCTGGTCAAGCTGGGGGTGGGGGCATCTTAAAGAATAGTGAGGGTGATTGGTTATTTGTCTATGTTGGACCCATGGGTAAGTAGATTAATAACATGGCTGAAGCTAGCGCCCTCCTTTGGGGTATTTTGGTCACTAAGGAAAAAGGTCCTAAGGACATTCAGATTGAAGGTGATTCCTTAATTGTTATAAATTCTCTTCTCAATAGAAGTAAGATCAACTGGTTGATAAAAATATCATTTAAGATATCAAGGAATTGCTAAAGTTTTTTGACAAGATATCTATCAATCATACTTTGAGGCAATGAAATAAATGTGTAGACAAGATGGCTAATGTGGGAGTCCTTTGTAATAAATACCAAATTTGGAGCAAAGGGGAGAGATTACCCTCTAATATTAATGATGAAATCGTTAAGGATAAAAGGCGCCAAGTTTCATGATGCCGAAACGTGCGGGGCAAGTATTTTAGGTACCAAGATAGTTTATACAAAAATCATTGTTTCAGTTTCGAACTCTAGATAGGGAGACTAGTTTGTGGATTGTGAAAAGTTTTAGCTGGAATGAAAACCTTGATAAAGTGTAGATGGGAGGTGATAGGATTTGTGTGGAACCCGCTAGTCAGAACATGGAAGAGAGCAACAAGGATCTGTGGAACAAGCTTAAAGTGGGTGGATTTAGTAATTTTATTGCTAAATTACATGGTCACGACCCTACTCTATCCAAGGATTTCGGCCAAGCATGGAAAGAAGGGGTTTTTACTATCCATGGTGTGGAGGTTGAGGTCTTGGAGGCCAATATTTCCAGGGTGACAGAAATGAAGATGGATGGTTTAAAAATCTACAAGGAAAGAACCCACAGAGACCTTGAGATTGAGCATTTTTTTGTTGGCAAGGAGACTTGTTTTTTCTTCACTGATGGCATTGCATGCTCGTGTATTCCTGGAATCTGGAAGGATGTCTTCCTTCAAGTTATGAAGTATATCACACTGGAGGGTAAGTATAGAAAAATATATACACATCATATGACCTTCCTTAACATGTTCTCACATTATTTTATGGTCAAGTATTCCCTTTTTCCTAGCTACCTCTCTTTCAAATTCATTGATGGCATTCCAGAACAAGAAAGCTGAGCTGCCCCTTCATGAGGGCCTGATTCTTCTTCTATTCGAGAATGGCAAGCCGGTTCTGGATCACCCTTTGGTCACGACCTTGGAGGAGCAAGACGAGGATGATGACATTACTCTGGCGGAGAATGTCTTACTAAGATGAAAGAGGGTAAAAGTATCCCCAAGGGGGATGGAAATGACAGAGACAATAAGGAGGGAGGTGTTGGGGAAGCTAGTGCTTCCAGGAAGAATGAATGTGTGGGTGATCCCATTGTTTTTGAATATTGGAATAGGAAGATGGTGTACTTAGAGGGGGTCCTAAAAGATATGGAGGACATGAACAAGGGGCAAAGGGAATCCATCTTGAATATCATAAACATTTCAAAGAAGATGGTGGCGGACCAGTTCCAGATTAAACACCAAATGAAGGAGTTGGAGACTTAGGTCAAAGTGCTTCTGGATAGAGTGGAAGAGATCGAAGGAGAAAAGAAAAGGAGGATATTCAACCTCCGCATCGGCAGCACTCGAAGGAGGAATATATGATGTTGTTTTCTCGTTTCTGGTAGGTTTGTTGCTAGTATGGGACCTCTGGTGGTTTTCTGTCTGTCATGGAGGTTTTTTAGGTCTTTGAAATTTTTGTGGACTTTGGGCGATCTGTGATGCCCTATTTTTTTTTGTCTTTTTGTCCTTTTGGGGGTCCAGATCCTGTGTTGTAAGAGTTAAGCCTGTTTAACTCACTTTTCTGGGACCCTTATCTGGATTTTTCTTTCTTGTTTGTTTTTGTTTATGTTCCTCTCTTGTTCTGGCCCCTGGGAGCCGATCCCTATTTTTTGCCTTATCTAATAAAAAATTATTTAGAAGTGGATAATAAATCGCTTCAATATTCTCGAACCTAGAGACATGGGCATTCGCAAGCTCCGTTAATAACTTTTGTGTGCACTTGTAATTCTTATTTTACATTGCATTATTTTAAAGTTGATTTACTTAAATGGGGTGAATTCAGTGAAAGAATTAAAATCCTATAAGAGTCCATGGTCAATCAAAAAAACATTTGGCCATATTTTCGAGATCAAGTTTGGTATCGAGTAGGTGATTGTTCTGTAAGATTGCTTATCTCTAAGCAAGTGATATTGAGAATTGGGTTGTCATCTATGGTAGTAGTGAAATGGACATGTAAAATTTTACACTATAGCCCAGAGAAGGATTATCAATTGAGGAAATGTCTACATCTTGTGGAAGTAGAGAAGCAGAAGAAAGAGCTACAAGACATGTTTAAGTCTCCAATAGAATTTGGGTATTATTGTATTGATATATTTGCAATTATAAGACCCTCTTGTAAGGGGAAAAAATTTTTTTGTAGTATATCAAATTTTCTTGTTGACTAAGCTGTCTAGGCACAACAAGAAACCAATGTCATACTTTGTAGAGAGATTGATCATGCAGAGAAGATGACAGGGGACCAGAGCCACCAAGTAAGTACACACTATGTGACAGTTTATCATGATTAGTGGATGCAAAAAGTTTATCACACTTGTAGTGACTCATAATGATATGTTTCTTTTCCTAATTTGATTCATATGATGACCTTCAATTTTTGAGAGAGGATTAGCGATTGTAGACACAAAATCATGCACTTTGGGTAATTATCTAGTCCTAATTACATACTATTATTCATATGATTCCTAAGTAAGAAAAGTACTAACTAACCCATGTCCTTGGCCATCTTTGTCTTCTTTCTATTTCCAATTTTGGTCTCATGATATTTCTAGCTCAAGTATGTCTTTTCATACCTTGACATTTCTCATCCTAGACACCGATCCCAACTAGGACACTAACACTAGGCGACAGTGACACCTCCATCCCCCTGGGAGCCCCCGATATCTTTGTACTTTATTCACATATTTTGGGTCATTTCTAGTTGTTTGAGCATCTTATATTTTTGGTATTCAAACTTTTCGGGGTTAATTACGAAATTCAAGAAAAGGAATCATATAAATATAAAGTTATGTGATCATAATAAAGGACCAAGCACTAAACATTACCTATCACCACTAAGGTTGCATCTAAAGGATATTCAAAAGCATTCAAGCATTTATTATAGCATCCATTCAAGGGAAAGTGACTACAATTCTTTTGCATACACTTCATAGTAGGGGAAGTCTATTCTATCCCATCCACACATCTACTTACATTGCTTACATCTAGCTACTCGCTCATTGCTCATCAAGTGCGGCATGCACAAGAGCCACCTAAAGAGAAATTCCACACACATACACCTAAAAATACATTGGGTCTTAAATTTAGTGCAAATCTCAGTAGTAAGATCACTTGTTTGACAACTGAGGACAATCTAACCCCTCATTTGCATTCTTTTCTTTTTGGGATTTGATGCACTTGTGAGGGTTTTGTAGGTCAATATTTTATTATAGGTTATCAACGACCTCAATGATCATTGTGTGACCTACTAATGACCAAAGGTGAAGGATATAAACCACCTTATGACCAGTGAAAGATAGGTTCCCGAGATTTATGGCGTCACAGGTTTCTAGTACTAGTTTTTGGCACCCATAGGAACCCATGACCCACTCTAGGCACTCCAGTCTAACATAGTCCTCCATCTCTGCATTTTTCTGAGATTCATTACGATAGTCTATGCTTCAGATTTTCTAGTTTTCCATCTCTCGTGCACCTTTGGGATATATGCAAAACAACTAAGTATTCTAATCCCTTCTTTGTAACTAGGGTTTCATATTTTATAGCTTATTTTTTTGGTCAAATTCAGTACTTCATTGCTTATTCATTTACTACTACATTGCAATCATAATTAGGCATTCATAGACTCTATATTTTTCTTAATCATTTTGGTGAACCCACATTTGAACACTCTTATTTTCTAGATCCTTCCACCATGAGTATCTCCCTCAATTCCTTCTTGCAGCCAATCCTGAGTGTGCCAATAAAATTCAATATTTTTTATCTACTACTTCTCTTCATCCTAATACTTCTCCTGACTATGTGTATCATAGATTCACTACAACATTATCATTTCATGAAGAGCATATTACTTTTACATCTGATGAAATCACTTCTCAATCTATTTTAGATAATGATCCACCCCTTTATATTCAAGTTTGTATCAATAACATAGGGGTTAAGCAAGCTTTAGTCGATAATGGATTCGGGATTAATATTTGTAATCTAGCATTTATTCACCAAATAGGCCTCTCTAAAGACTCCTTGGCTCCTTCATATATTTCTATTCGTGGCTTTGATAATACTCCTAAAAGGGTCTTAGGTACAATCATGCTTCCCATTACTATCGGCCATGCACTTTTTCTATCCCATTCCATGTCATGCCTAACAATCTTAACTATAATCTTCTTCTCGGATGACCTTGGATCCATGCCATGCATGTGGTCCCTTCTACCCTTCATGAACGTATTAAATTTTTATACCAAGGTGTGGTTTATGAAGCCTTAGCAGATCCCTCTCCGTTTTCCTATTGCAACACTATTGATCATTCACCTAAAGCCCCTACTTTGCACACCTCTCCTCCTAACTTCAAATAGTATGGTCTTGGGTATCGGTATCTGCTTCGCTATGGTTTCAATGGAAATGGGTTAGGAAAATATGTAAAAGGAGTCAAATAACCTCTTTCCATTCTGACATAATCCACCAGACTCGGCCTTGATATCACCCTAAGCTCATTTATTTTATTCCTTTTGCATCTCCTCTTGAGGTTTACACTATTTCACATACTCATCATCACAAAAAGAAATTTCCATTTTCTCTCACTACTACAACTTTATTTGGTAAAGTAATCGCTCCCAACACGTTGCCACATATGCCACCATGGCATGATTTCTCTTGAATTCTTGAATAGACCCTTTATACACTTGGGGAAATCACACTTATTTTTCCCCCTCTAGCATCGGCACACATCTTATATTCTCATCATTTCACATCTAGTCTCTCACATACAACATACACATCTTGCTACAAGCTCGTATCATCATTTACCATTGACACACTCTTGCACTTTGGTTCACACTTGAATGTTGAGGGAATCAAATATATATGAAACTCACACACTACACACCACATACTCGACACACTCAAATTAAAATCTTCTCACGCATATCTATCAATAAAAATCAACATAATAAAGAATAACTACTCTTTACACATATTCAATGTAACACACTATACACTCAACATATTTACAACATACTACACACTTACATAAACATACTTCTCTTACATCACATGACACATCTCTCTTGTACACAATCAACATACACATTTTACACAATATTCATAATCATAACACACTACCTAATCGACACTTTCACATATGACATAACCTACTATAAGTATGTCGTGTTTGTAATACATTTGTTTCAACACATAGAAATATACACTCAACGTGTTCACAATCAACCTCATTTGTAGACTACACACTCAAAATATACACAAGATATAACACAATAGACAAATTCACAACACATTACAGAAATAAAACATTCACGACACCTTTTCTCTTATGCGCAAATAATCTAACACATTACACATATCTCTCGCACAACCAACAAGACACACTATCCTATGACGCACTTTAGTTTCATGGTCCATACTCGATTGCTGAGGGTATACATCTCAAATGAACCTCACCACACTCACCCATTTAATCAATCACTCATTCACTCACATGCTTACAGCTTTATGCTTTGTGACTTGACGATCACATCTTTTAATACACACAATTCAAACCATTTCCCAATGATGCACTATTTTTATGAGGTTCATTCTTGCTACTTGAGGGGCATGTATAAAATGAACCTCATATGACATACAAATTCATACTCACTCTTGGGGCACACAACCCCTATCACACTCACTCTACATTCCATTTCATCTACACTCTACAACATATTGCATATCTTGGTCACATTTAGTCTTTCTTACATTTTATTGTTATATGTACACTTTATTACACATGCTAGATAAATATATTTTATGTCATTATATTTTCCATACACACATGTGCGTTCACTTACTTTCTAGTGGTGATCAAAGATTCTACTTGATCAATACATTAACACGATGCTTGGTGAAATACCTATTACCAAAGTGTCATAATGGATCTTGGGGCATCCACTTTCATACATTACAAGTGTTATTGTTTCATTTTTGTCATAACACATTACTATATCAGATTATACACACTTTGACATAATTTTTATCTTTCTAACATGCTAATGGGTGCTTCATGTGAAACATTTATCTTACAGGTCTATTTTCTTCCATGGATGTTTGTTACATTACTTGTCATTGTTTGCCATTGTTTGAGGCTTTTCCCTTTGTCTTGTGTGCACACTTGTATGATTTTGGCCTAGTCGGCCTTGATTTTCTTGTGATATCATAAGTGATGTCCCATGTTTGAAACTTGCTTTTCATGGTAGACATTGTCTTCTTGCATCTTAGATTACACATTGTATGCTTGTTTTCTACATTACATCTTACATCTTACATGTGTGTTTGTCTTGTTTGTACTAACACTTGTCTCCTAGCCACTTTGTTTGTGTGTGCCTTGGTTTTTACCAATCACACTCCCTCCCGCTACAAGGAATAATTTTATCACAACAATTGGTCCTCCTTTGGACCGCATACTCCTCGATGATGTTTTATGCACCCCAAATGATGGAGGGAATCATTTGGGTGAATTAGTAACCCTATACAACAATATATAGTCATAATTCAATATAGTTCAAGACTCGGTACAACATAGTCATTAGTCTCAGATAGGGCTCATAATTTGACTTGGGTCCTTAGCAGACACAACACGGACATCTATTCCCAAACCTAGATAGTAGTGCACAGGGTGTCCCTTACCCTTCCTAGACGCCTGTGACCAAGGGGAAGTTACACAACATCTTTTAGTGCATCATAATCTATAATACTTCATACAACAGATTTTACAGGGCATACGGTCCTTAACACGTAACATACATACATTACAAAACATTTTCAACTTTTGCATTGGATCGGAATTGGTTGAACTGGATCATATTTTTACTCACCATCTGTAGTGATGTTCCATACTCTAGGAAGCAGTTAAAGGTTAGAGGATAACACTAGAATTTTCTCCCTACAATTCTTCTTGTTATTGGCATGAGATCACCCAAAAAACTTGCATTCAAAGACAAACCGGCATGAGATCGTCCAAAAACTCATTCTTCTACAACATCTACATGATCCTTTCTACACTCTTTTCCTCATCATGGATCATGTGCACATGTTCCTTTTCCATATTTTTTGCATTTTACACACACTTTATTACATACTTTTTACTCATATACATGCATATTTGACTACGTGTTCATTCTTCTCTTTTGTAGGTCTGTCCTTATGGGAAGCGGTAGTCATCATCATCCTACATCATCACATCAACAACATCAATCACACAAACATCGACATCAACAAGAAGTAAAATCGCAACATCTACACACACGCTTCTGCCCTAGGGCCATTACCATCATCATTTTTACACTTTCTCCTCTCTAGTTTCCACGCTCCATATTTTTATCACACCACGCTTTTCATTCTCTCTCGCACATTTTCGCCATCAATATACATGGTTATCAGGTATGCATCTCTATCTACTTTATGTTATCGAGAATTCTCTCAACAACATAAACTGGGGTAAAATGTAGACATAAAATTATGCACTTTGGGTAATTATCTAGTCATGATTGCATACTGCTATTCATATGATTCCTAAGTAATAAAAGTACTAATTAACCCATGTCCTTGGCCATCTTTTCTTTTTTTCTATTACCACTTTTGGTCTCATGATATTTATAGCTCAATCTATCTTTTCATAGCCTGAAATTTATCATCCTGGACACTTTGGCTGACTCCCTTTTGGATTATTAGGATGACTATCTTATGCTCTAATTAGAATGAGTTATATCCTTTAACCGAATCAGTGTTATGCAGAGATCTCCCAAACAATACTTTAGGACCCTACGAAGTGTTTCCTACCTTTTTCAGACCATGAGACAACCTCCCAACATTTTGATGATGGAAAAAAGTAAAAATATAAGAAAAATTGGAGTTCCCACATCTTTTATATTGAACTTGAAAACTTTCTATTTTTAGTAGGTCCTAGCCATGACTCGTTTTTTAGCAATTTTGTACCATATTCACTCCTTGATGTTTATTACATGTTTGGGAGACCATATATGATAAGAATTCACCACATTTTACCACTTAATTTTTTTAGACATACATTACCATGAACATGTGCTATTTTTAGTAAGTGCACTGCAGTTCCCGATCAAGTGCAACAAAAATAGTCTTGAAATTTTGGGTTTTATTCCAAGATTCCCTTCTTTGATTTTTGGATGATTCCTTCATCTGAATGAGTGGGAAAATTATTTTTTAATGAGAAGGAGAATAATAGTGAGAAAAATCATTCCTCCATATCTTGAAAAATTATCAACTCTATTGAGAAATAAATGGCTCCAATCAAACTAGATTTTTTTAGGATCCTCCGCTCCAAGTTTTAGATGATTTTGCTCACCGGATATTTGGGAAAGTGAAAAATTATTTTATGAGGGAATAATGATGAGAAAAAAAATGTCCTCAATATCCATAAAAATTAGATACTTCATGATACAAAAATTGGCTTGCATGTGATAGTAAAATTTCGAGGATCATTTGCTCCAATTTTCAAGTGATTTCACTTGCCGGATCCTTGAGAAATGAAGAGGGATCACGTTGTCATTTTTCTACTATGGTATGGCAGCCATTAATGGAGGTTAGAAGGTTGTATAGAAAAAAAATCAAAAAAATTGATGATTGTGTGGAAGAAATGAGCAAAAATGGTGTTATATTGTGTTTTATCTCACTTTTATGATGTCTTGTTGACCATAGATCAAACCCAGTTTAATGTGAGCTTGAGTGAGGTTAAAATATGGTTTTCATGGTGAAATTGGGAAAATAGGGACATAAGGGAAATAAAATGGTTCCTTGGAACAAGATGATGCCAAGTGTCGCTTGGGAACAAGTGTGAGCAAGATTGAACAAGTTGAGCAAACACCTAGGGAGCTGAGAGAGATCATATGAGGAACCATATGAAGGGGTTTGATCATGGGCACGTTTTATTTTCCCTCTTGTCCCCTTGGTGAAAAGGGAAAATTTTTTTGAGAAATGTATCAAGGTACTTACACGTGGAAGTATGAGGAGGGGGCTTGAGAAAGCACCCGAGGGTTAGAAAATGCACTGGAAGCTATGTGAGGTCACATTGAAAACCAATAGAGGGGGATTGATCATTGGTTAACTTTATTTTATGTATTTTCCCTTGGTTAAAATAGATAAAGAGATAGAAATTGGATCAATGGAGCAATATGATGACAAGTGGTGGAATCTGAGCAGGCCCGAGGAAAAGGGGTTAGCCAGATAAGCACCCTACGGAGCTGGAAAGGGTCACATGGGGAAACATATAAATGGATTGATCATGGGTGAAATTTATTGTCCCTCTTCAAAATTTGTGCAAAGGGACACAAAATTGTGCCATGGAGCAAGGTGTTGACATGTGGCAATCAAAAATTGGCTCTACACACTCTTCATTAGTGAGAACTTGAAAAATTTGCTCTGGAGCTTGAAATATATTTTCGTAGATGAAATTTTATATAATTATAGCTACAAAATACCTTATAAGATCAATGAAATAGGTTTTATAACTTAATTATTTAATTCAAAAATTGGTTCCTTTTTTTTTGGGACAATAGGTTGCACATGTAAAGATTGAAATGTTTCAATAAACAATCAAGTCTTGGATAAAATATGTATCTTCCACAATGTAGAGGATTCTTCAATATTTCTATTTCCTAATTTTTTTCTTTCTAAATCCTTACAAATCTCCCGGAATCATCTAAACAAGTTCAGGTTCATAATTTGATTGTTCATTCCTTACACCGAAAACCCGCTTTTGCACAAATTGTCCCTAAACCATAAAAATTCCCTAAATATCCCTAAATTACTTCCAAAACATTCAATTCTCTCCATAACCACATTTTTCCATTTATGATATTTTCATAACCTTCATAGAGGATGCACACATGCCTCGAAATGGCCGAATTGGCCTTTCTAAGCATGTCGAGAACTAGTCTTTTGTTGCACTTCAATGAATGGAATGATGAACCTTATCACACCATTTTGCAATCTTACACATGTTTATTCAATTCATTAGGAGAACTTGCAAGGTCAATATGATCATACACAGGAGACAAATTGACTAGGAGAGGGATTTGGGAAGGCTTTGGAGCAAATTTTCACATTTGGCTTAGTTTTCATGTTTCAAATTTTGAATTTTTGGGCTAGAAAAAATGCATGAAAACACTACAAGTGGCCACTAGTTCTTACAATTAATCAGTTCCTCACTATTAATTGTGAATTAAATTTATTAATAATTTTTCCATTTAGATCTAAGAGCTATAATTCACTCTCTTTGTATACATTTCTTATCATAGAGCTTTGTACTCGTATGGAGGTTCCTAAGAATAAAATTAAAGAACTTGTTTCATAACCATTTCACCCTAATAAGTACAATGTACAATACATAATGTAGTCTCGGATCTTCACTAACGAGATAAAAACATGTACAACTTTTATAATGATTACGCCACTCTATGATTGGATGTAACATTGTAAAACATCTTGATATTTTCACAAGTATCACTCTTTTGTTACTTACTGGATTTTTTTTTCTTCTAATATATCATTTATTTTATTTGACCAAGGATTTCTATGTCACATTTTTTTGTCATGGATATGTCTTGTAAATTTTGCTAGTAGTCTATTAAACACTTACAATGCATGTGATGCACACAAATAATTATTGGTTTTTAAAAGTAAATGAAAGAGAAGAAAGAATGTAAAAATAAGGATAAGATGGAAAATTAGCATCTTTTCATGGAATAAGCTTGGGGTTAGCTTTGAATTTTCTATATAGATTTGATTTTTTAGATGGTTATTTTATAATATCTATGTATTCTAGTTCTTCTACCTCTTCTTGTGGATTTTTGAATGATGTATAAATTCTATTAAAACCATGAGTGAGGGATCTAATATAACTAAGCCTCATAATCAATATGAAATGTGAATAATTCGCTGTCATATCTCTTTATCATTTTAATAATATAATCATTTATCCTGCATTGATTTTAGTGAGATAAATATTTCTGCATTCGACAAGTCTTTGGTGACCTTGTATTGGATTCTCGATATATTGTAAAAAGGATTCCAATTTTTCCAAAGGTAAATTATAGAACTTTGAGAAATGTATTTCATTATTAACATATTTAGATTCCAATATTTATAGTTTCATATTCCAATATTTACAATTTCATATTCAAATAACATCTATAAATTTTAAGCACTTGACTGGAATATGTCCAAATTTATTGGAATGTTGGTTGTGTGGACTATCTATGATTAATATATATTTTCCATGCACCTATTGGATAATATTTATTTTCTACCATTACACATTAGATTTCTTACTTATTTTTCTTATGTACATCCCTTATCCTTCTCTCACACACGTGCATGTGTGTGTGTGTGTGTGTGTGTGTGTGTGCACGCGCGTGCGTGTGTGCGTGTGTGCATGTGTACATGTGTGCGTGCGTGCGTGTGCATGTACACACGCGCGTGTGTGATACTTAGGTATCCATTATTTTTGGCCTCGCTTTCCTTTACTTATGTGGTCCTTCACCCCTTGTTTGTGTGTACAACAATATTATTCCCCTTTTATGTGACCCTTGGCCTCCTTTATATGAAATTATGTGTGACATTTCTTGTTTTACTTGTATGATTATGTGGTTCTATATTTTATACTTAAATTATTTTTATTTATGTTATTTCCTTGTGTCATGATTTCTATCATATATTCTCTTCTTGGATCATGTTCTATATGGTGATCACATAAAGTCATCTTCTATATGATCCCACATTAATTATATGTTATATCTTACATGGATACACTTCAATTATTTTTGTTTGATTGATCATAAGATATTTCGCTCGCCTCAAAAGAGGAGGAATGTAATGGATTATTATTAGAATATCAATGTAATTTAGGCACATAGATAGATTACAAATCATAGAGTACAATGGAATAGGTTAACATGATACAAGTATAGGCATAAAAAATATCATTCATAGATATTTGATCTAGATAAAACCATGTAATAAAATATGTAATCGTAAGACGTTATTGTATTTAATGTATGATATTGTTCTAAGAATGAATCCAATTTAAATTTTTCTAAAAATATAGTTTTATAGGTATTTGTTATAGTTTCATGGAAAGATACATAATTTTAGTATAAGTTTCACTACATATTATGATATAATACATGGGGCATGGTGAAATTTTGAATTCAATATTGGGTTACACATTTTATATTTGGCATTCATTTTCACTATCACATTGGCATAATAGGGACATGATCATAGGTATCATTTTTCTACATTTTCATAGTTTCAAAATAAATTCAACAATACACAATGAGGGCATGAGTGTACTTCATTCCCTTTTGATTTTTATAAATTTACACATTTATATTATAAATCCATCTATAATTGTGTGGTTCCATGGGTGGATTGGTTTACTTTAGTTTGATGACACCTTTAGTACATATGGGTGTAGTGATACCTTAAGATATCATTACTCTCACTCTCTTCTGAGATAGTTGGGTTAAGTGAAACTTGAATTATTTTATTATTACGTGTGTTGGGTAAATCCCAATATAGTTTCATTTCTGCATTTTTGGACTCCTAACACTCCCTTTTAGTTCATACTACTCCTAAAAATTGGGGACTAATCACCTCCAATCCTCCATTGGCACAATTTAACTATGTCTCTCCAAGTGCTTCATCAGAAATATCCTTCCTTCATAAGGAAAACATGCATACTCCTTCCATCCTTTACTTAATTATAATTTTCAAGTTTCAAGTTCAATTTAACTTTAGTTTTAAAGTTAATTTTTGCCTATACTCACATTGACTACACTCTATGTTGCAACTTTTAACTTTTGGATCTTGTACTCACCCAAGCATCCCAAGAAATCAAATATTCAAGAAAATACAAGGTGTGTTTACACACTCAAAGTAAGTTTAATTTCCTAGCTTAAAGGGGGGAATGTAGACACCTAAATTGTTATGTTTGTGGAGCCTATTTTCATGTTAGAGTGTGGTACACCTTCTATGTGTTACACTCGGGTATTTTTACGGCGGTCCCGCTCATTGGTGAGCGGGTCAGGGGTGAAGCCCTCGAAGCAAATTTTCATGAGTGGTTTATTAACCCATGGGTAATGGCTAACCGTTATGGGCTATTTTTGGGCCCATGGTTTTTTTCGGTACCTATTGTTTTGATACCCACGGTTTTTTGCCCATGGTTTGGATACCCACGGTTTTGTATCAAAATACTTAAGAAATTGTCCATTTATATGGTCTTATGCATATGATAGATAGACAAGAAAATGTATTGCAGATGTGTTTTGAATTCGGTGTGAATTCTGTAGATTTTTTTGAGCATAGCTCCAAACGGATCTGGGTATTGTATTGAGAGTGGAGGCTTGTAATAAAATATGAGTAAGTGATTCTTGGTGGACGTAGCCCAAATTGGGTGAAACATGTTAAATCTTGTCTCTCTGTGTTGTGTTATTTATTTTGCACTTTTATTTGAGATCTGTAATATTTTCTGCATATTAGTTTCTACTATTGCGATTCTATAAGGGATTATTCCGCATATTTTAGCTCTTATTTCCTAACATAAATCTTGTAATATATCACTTGATAGTGTCAATATTGACTTAATCCCTTAAATCATGACTTATGCACTTATTCCTAGTCTAAAATTGCTATATACTAGTCCATTCTTGTTCCTATTGAAATACTTACTCTCCTCATAGGATGACTTAAATACTTAAAAATTATCATATCAAATATAATTATTCCATTTCTTTTGATTATTGTGTACAAAACTTGACATTACTATATCTCTCTTATGGACCAATTCATTAAGTAATATCAAATTGTTCAAAAGTTTGGGCCTATGCTAAATGGTCATGTGTAGGGCCACCCAATGGTTAGTTTTTATTATTTTTTAATATTTTATGGGTCAACATATCCATTATTGGTCATGTTTAATGATAATTATATCCAAAATCCCTATATAAATAAGTCTAATACCATAATTTACTCAATTGAAATACCTAGTACTTACTATCCCTCACCTTGAATCAAAGTATAAATCACTCAAAAGGTAAGAAAATATCTCATAAACTTCCCTAAAGTGGCTTAGAATTGCACACTCAACTAAATTCAATATTGTACTCCTTATCTTGTCATCAAAATATTTCTTAAATGTGGGACCTAGAAAATACTCTACAAATTGCAAACACGACTAACTCAAATTGTTCAGATATTTTTGGTTGATACATGATTACCTATGAACTCAGATGTTTCTACATCATACACCTCACATAATTATGAAAAATTGATCTCCTACTCAAGGAACTAAAATTACAAGTTGTGTGACATCCAAAATACTTAGCCAATTTCTATCTTTAGTCTTGTTTCCTTTCTACTCGACCAAATGCTCTTTATACTCCTAGATACTTATATTCCTAGTTCTAGTGTCTATCACTCCCTCCACTTTGTCATGTTCTTTCTCTCAAATCTATATTCTCAAATCTACTCCACCTTCTACACTTTATAATTCTTCACCACCTCTCTATGTTGGGTGGTAAGGATATATATCTTCTACATTAAATATATTCAATATTTCAATGCCCTATGGAAACTTAATCTCATAAGCATTTTACGTGAACTTTCTCAAGATTTTACATGGTACTATCTTCTTATACTTAAACATATTGTATGGTCCTTTAGAAACCTTTCCTTCTATAATATTCCAATCCCATGTCTCCAATATAATATCACGCTTTCCTTCACTTCTCATGTACACATTTTTGTATTTTGTATTCATATTTTTCAATTGATTATGCTCTTATTGGTGCACTTATTTCATTTTTGTACAAAATCACCTTCTTCAGTGTTTCATCCTTCATTTCATAGTAAGTCTCTCAAATATACAAATCTTATTAGGTTGTTCCCATATACAATTTGGAAAAAAATTTCCCCATATTCTTATTCACTAAACTATTCTAAGAAAATTATATCTACGATAATGTCAAAAATGAGGGAAAATTTTCCCATGATAATGTTGAATATAAATCTCCTATATTATCTCTAACCAAACATTTAATCAAATATCAAGGATTCTATTTATAATTTTTTCTGTCCATCAATTTTTGGATGGTATGTTGAATTGAATTTCAACTTCATATCGAAATTATTCTACAATTTTCACCGAGAAATGGCCGACAAAATTTGTATCTTTGTTATAAACTATATTGCACAATAATTCATGTAGTATCACAATCTCTCAGAAGAAAATATTTTTAATATGTGTTACATCACTTGTCTTCCTGTAATAAATAAAACGTTCCTTTAAAATAATTTCCACTACTAAAAATAAAATATACACCTCTATTTGTCCTCAAAAAACCCAAAATAAAACCCATACTTATGTCTCCACAAGGTGTCTACATGGAATAAGAAAATATTGATACAACCCTATATTCTTAGATATTCCTTTAGATATTTGACAAATGTGGCATTATTGTAAAAAATTGTACACATCCGCACTCATTTGTGGCTAAAATTAATTCTCCCTAGTTTTTTTTAATGTTTTATCCAATCTAAAGTTCCATTTTAATCCTTCACAATGCTTCTCTCTCACCAAGTTTTCTTGCATTAATCCTTTCAATATGTATGACTATGTTCCTATAAACAACAATCATTCTTACACAAAATAATCCAACTAAGGCATCCTATCGACACTTCTAGGTGTTGCACATAACTTCCAATCTTCCTTTAAATATTCATCTTGAACATACAACTCCGTCATGGATTCGAAACCCAATTCTACTCTCATCTCTGTCAATAGAAAACAACACCTACTAAACACATTAGCCACCTTGTTAGATTTTACACTTCTATGCTTCAACAAAAATGTGTGCATCTTTGTAGGTAATCCACCCACTTCATGTTCCTTTGATTCAAATTTCCTTGGCTACAAATAAAATATAATTATCTATTGTCTATCTATAACACAAATATATTGGGAAATAGGTCATGTCTCCACTTTTTCAATTCTTGCACAAGTACATAAAAATATAGATCATAATTTTTATACTTCATCATCGCATCATTCAACTTCTCACCGACATATGAAATGGTTTTATCCTCTTAAATTAACATTGTGTTAATGGCTATACCACTCACATCAAAATCAAACTGAAATAACTTTTTTAAATATGACAACATAAACATTGGTTTCTCCTTTATTCTTCTCTTTAATTCCAAAAAACATATTTTGTGTGTATTCTTAGATGAAATTATTCATGTATCCTCTCATGTCCTTTATAATTGGTATACATACACCACTAAATTTCTTGATAAACTTACGATAAAATCTATCTAACCCAGAAAACTATTTACTTGAAGTATTCCTTGGTATGGCCAATCCACATTTATACAAAGTTTTTAAGGGTCCATCTCCAATCATTCTCCATAAGTCATGAATCCAAAATATACAAATTATTATAATATAAAATTTCACTTCTTAAAATTAATCAACAATTTCACTTCTCACAATCATGCATAATACTTATCGATTTGTATCAAATGTTCTTCACATGTCATACTAAAAATTATAATATCATCTAGGTAAATGATCACAAAATTTATTTAAAATGGTTTCATACTTGATTCATCAACCTTATAAAAGTAATTTATGCACTTCTAACTCTAATGGCATCACAAGCCACCCATACAACCCTTCTTGAGTCTTAAACATTGTTTTCCACTCATCGCATTCTCTTATATGAATATGATGGTATCCACTTTTCAAATTAAGCTTGCTAAAATACTTTAATCCACTAAAAAAATTTGTAATGTCATCCATGTGTGGTAACAAAAATTGTAATTGAATTGTGATCTTATTTATGGCCCTACAAGCAATACAAATATGCCACTCACCACCCTTATTTGGTGTTAATATTATTAGAACTACGCACATACTCAAACTCTCTTTGATGATTCCTCTATCTAACAACTCTTGCACTTCCTTTGTATATCTACATTCTCCTATAGTGTCATTTTATAAGTTTTATTTTTTAGTAAAATCATTCCTAAAAGTAAATCCATGTGGTGACTAATGTCTCTCATAGATTGCGTACTCTTTAGTAAACTCACTAAACACAACTTCTAAAAATTCACTTTGGTTGGCATTTTTAAAATCTTTTTGATCGCTTATACCCCACATTCTCTTTATGTAATCCACACTATGAGCACAAAACATCCACCATATTGATTAATCTCACGTAGGAATTATACTTACTTGAGAGTAATAACACTTGGTGTTGCATCACCTTTCTCTTATAATGGGTTTTGAGCATATTGTTGGAGCTCAAAATTGCACCCATCCTATATCATGAAGATCCAAGGCTTTGAGGCAACATAGGAATGTATCCAAGTTGTGGGAATTGCACTTGAGACAGACCTCAAGAGAAGGAAAATTCTTCTACCTAAATCTAATGCTAACACTATTCCTAATGAAGGAAAATAACCTAACTACTCCTAATCTACACATTCCAAGGGACCAGGGAGAGAAAGGGGGTTAGAAGGATGCATGAAAATGAAATCCTAAGCTAATAGGTGGTGATAACACCAAATAATGGGTGATCACCCTCCACAAGGGGAAGGAAAGAGAGAAAACATGGGAGAGAGGGAAGAAATGCATGCCACAGACAAGAACCATGTAGATTCACCTTTCCCACACATTGACAACATATAAAAAGGAATATACAAGTAAGAAATACACACAACATGCCAAAAATAAAACAAAGAGGCAAAAATGCAAATAAAACGAGCTAGGGCAAAGAATAGCCACAAAACAGATTTTATTGCTTCAAGATATGAAACAGTACCATTAAAGTATTTACGAAAAACAAGAATACATTACAAAGACCAAATTAGAGGTCTGAAAATTATAGGAAGTTGGCCACCATTTTGGAATGGTGTTGTTACAACAAACAGGGATCATTTTTATAATGCATGAGTTCTAGATTTATAGAGAAAATGAGAAGGAGAAACAAGAAGGAGATAAAGGTTCCAAAATGATGGATTCAAACACCAAGGATCGAGCACCATTGATGCTTACGGAAAGGTGTGGGCATCTGGCATGGATTATATCATACACCATCAGATTCATAGATCATAGATGATGGTGTCCATAATTCATTAAATTCAATCAATGGAGTGGTTGAGAATTTGAATTTCAAATTAGGCATGGCTTTTGTGGCTCTCGGATACTTTTCCTTTTCGGGTGGCTTTTCATGCTTTACAGCTTTCACCGCGGCTCTAAAAAATTATGCACTCTACCTTTTGATGTCACTGCTATGATGTGGGGATCTAACCTTCTCACGTTCAACATTGTAATACATGACTATGTTTATTTGTTTCACGGACTAGGAGAGTCCTTGGAACACTAATCCTTAAACAACTGCGAGAACACTAGAATAGTGTTCCATGACCTTTAACTTATCCATTTTCTAAATTTTCCTTTCTTTGTCACATAATTCCTTATGGAACCACCTATTCATATCATGGATTCTACTTAGCAGACTTCACCCATGATTCCATAGAATTGACGAGTCTTTGGGATGCTATGTATTACGGGTCTACATGACATTGTGCTTCAAAGCCGTGAGGTTCTATCCACATAAAAATTCTATGTAAGTCTTAATTGATGCTCCTTTATTTCACGGGTTAGGAGAACCCACAAAACACTAAGTTCTTGCACTCTGTAGATGACTTAGTGTCCTAAGGATTTCTTAGAGAAAATTGGCTAAGTCCATTTTTGATGAGTTATCCAGATTTATAAGGGGTTTGAATTTGGGATAATAGTTTTGTGACTTCCAGGGGACATCTACCTGCTATATGATGAAGACCAATTACCTTGAAGCATCCATTGGGCATGGAGTCAAGCCTAACCTTGAAGAAACTGATATTTTCCTTTGAAATTTTGTCTCCTGAATCAATATGAACTTAGCACCAAATGAGAACTTCCTAGCTACCACTAGCTTGAAATTGATCTATGAAGCTCTAAATAATACTTAGAAACTATTCCAACTATCTGATTCTTCCATGAAACTTGCTCTATGAAAAAACAAAAAAATCTATGTATAAACATGTAAAATCATACATGTTCCAAGTGGAAACATGTAAAGTGTGACCTAGCACTTTACTAAAATCAAACCTAAACTACCCTACTCTAACCAGGAGGTGAAGGAGGTCTAAATAAAGCACTGTATAGGAAAGGAGAAATAACTTCCTTTCCTCACAAATTGAGATCATGTAATTGATTTGGCACTAAACATGGTCTTTAATAAGAGTGAACAATTGTCTTGAAGTTCATTTTCCACCCTTCTCTTCAAAGTATCAATAACAAAAAAACAAGTAACTCCTTTATTTGTTCTGCATTTGGATATGGGAGGAATTTTCATTGACCTTTGGTGCGGTGAATATTTTACTCAAGCTCTGAAATAGTCATGACCGGTGGCAAATCTATTCTTGGTTCTAGACTAGCCGGATATCTAGTTGGGCATGGTATGATCCTTATGATTTGTCTATTTATTTGAAGTTTAATCCCACATATGGGATCATCCCACATATTTTCCACTTGAAGGTGAGTGTTTGCAAGATGGGTTGCGCTTTGTTTCGCTTTGATAAACAACTTTGATTCCTCCAAAACTGCATCCTCTGAGTCTAATTTCTTTCTCTTCAAAGTATATTCCCTCCTTTTTTCATTTTGCACAATATATCTTCCCAATAAGAGTCATACCATTCCTCAATAGTTATACAATCATCAAACATAACAAGACTAGTTGGGGATCATACATAAACAAGGGAGTTCTGATTTATTACTTGGTCGATAGAAAGGATGTGGAAGAATATGGAATAATGGGAGAAAGGGAATGATTTTCCTTTTTCTAGCTAAAATGATCACCTTCTCAACTTGTATGGAAATTTCAAATGCATGAGGAAGAGTGTTGCCTCTTAAATATTGGATCAATATAAATAAATCAAAATCAAAGGCCATCAAATAAAACAAGAATGCCATACCTTGTGACATCTACCAATTCTTCGGGAATTCTAAGTGAAGTCCTTATGAATCTGATGTTGAAATATGAGATGTAATCCATTATGCTCGTTGTATTGTGCTGAGATATTCCATGAGAAGAATGAAATCTACATTCTCCTTGAACCAGTTGTAAAATTGTTCTCCTAGCTAATCCCAATTGGAAATGTATTGTGGAGTCAAACTATTGTACCGATATTTTACTTTGCCTTTGAATGATAGAGCAAGAATCCCAAGGAAAACATTTTCTTCTTTGGCATTGTGAATGGCACAGTGGTTGACTATGTATTGAATGTGATCAATAGGATATTGATCTCCATTTCCATTGAAAAGAGGCAAGTTTATCGAGTTGTTTTAGGGATACCATCCCATTGTTTTAAGTGAAGGGAGAATAACTGAAATGTGAAAATGGAATATCTCCATGAAGAGCCATGAATGAAGTGGAAACATGAAAATGAATGGAAGGGTGAAAGGAAAGGAATAAATAGATGAAGGAAAGGGTTTGCAAATGAGATAATGGGTTTATTTGGAATAGTGGAGTCACTAGATGTGTTGATAAATGCCTCAAAGGGATGAATACCACTAAGAACACATCAACCTTGCTGGTATGAAGTTATAAAGTGATTCAAACCTATCCCACTAGGCATGCGTAACTATTGGAGCCAAAAATTACACCCATCTTGTATCATGAATATCTAGGGATTTGAGGAAACATGGGACTATCTCCAATTTGTGGGACTTGCACTTGAGACATATCTCTAGATAAGACCAACTTCCTCTACCTAAATCTAATGCTAAAATTATCCCTAATACAGGAAAATAACCTAACTAATCCTAGTCCACACATTCCAAGGGACCAAGGAGAGAGAGAGAGAGAGAGAGAGAGAGAGAGAGAGAGATGCATGAAAATGAAATCCTAAGCTAATAGGTGGTGATAGCACTGGAAAATGGGTGATCACTCTCCACAAGGTGAAGGAAAGAGAAAAAACATGGGAGAGAGGGAAAAAAAGAATTCCATAGACAAGAACCATGTAGATTCACCTTTCCCACACATTGATAACAAAAAAAAAAGAATTTGCAAGTAAGAAATACACACAACATGCTAAAAATAAAATGAAGAGGAAAAAATGCAAATAAAGTGAGCTAGGGAAGAGAATAACCACAAAACAAATTTTATTACTTCAAGATATGCACAAACCATCAAATTCTTCGCAAACGATGAGAATACATTATAGAGAAAAATTAGATGTCTGAAACTTATGGGAAGTCAGCCACCATTTTGGCATGGTGCCATTACAAAAAGAGGGATCCTTTTTACAATGCATGAGTTCCAAATTTATAGAGAAAATGAAAAGGAGAAAGGAGAAGGAGAGAGAGGCTCCAAAATTATGGATTCAACCACCAAGGATCGATCACCATTGATGCTTGTAGGAAGGTGTGGGCATCTGACATAGATTCTATCACATGCCATCAGATTTGTAGATTGTTGAGAGGACTTCACCCATACTTCATTAAATTAGGTAAATAAAGTGGTTGGGCATCTGAATTTCAAATTAGGCGTGGCTTCCGTGCCTCTTACGGACTTTTCCTTTTCATGCGCCTTTGTATGCTTCACACTTTCACTGCGCGACTCTAAAAACTTTTGTGCCCTTCCTTTCAATGTCATTGTTATGCTTTATGGGGATGTAGCCTTGTCACGTGTGGAATTGTAATGCATGGTTATGTTTATTTTTCTACGAAATAGGAGATTCCATGGAACACTAGTCCTTAAGAAACCTACAAAACACTAGAATAGTGTTCCACGACCTTTTAACTTAGCCACTTTCCAAATTTTCCTTTCTTTTACGCATAATAACTTGTGCACCGCCTCTTCTTATTACATATTCTGCTTGGAAAAATTCACCCTTGATTCTCGCAGATTTGACAACTTTGCATTATGTTATGTATTACGGGTTTGCGTGACATTGTGCTTCAAGTGTGAAATTCTATCTACATCAAAATTTTGCGTAAGTCCCAAACTGATTCTACTTTTTTATGGGTTAGGAGAACTCATGGAACACTAAGTTCCTGCACTCCACATATGACTCGACGTAGTCTCACATGAATTTATTAGAGAAAAATGGCTAAGTCCATTTTTGAAGAGTTATCCAAATTTGCAAGGGATGCAAATTTGGGATAATACATACTTCTTTCCATATTTCGCAATGTGTAGGTGTTTATGGGGCCATCATGTTACACCTTCTAGTTTAATTTTCATGCCCTACTAAATAGCACATGATATGCATCTATGGGCATGATGTCACACATCACTTCATCTTCATATCTCCCCATCTAGAATCTAACCACCCAATGTTCCCTCACCAATAGTTAGTGTCCCTTCTACAACCATGAAACCTTATATAGATTTAAATGCTTAGGTTTTTAACTTCAACTTCTCCACCATTTCTTCCACCTCCAAATTATCAATGCTTCCATTGTTCACTATCACCTTATAAAATTTTCCCCTAACTTTCATATCATATGAATTAAACTTCTTCTCTTCTCGGGACCAATTTATTATTTCTTTGGTTTTAATAATATGTATTTTAATTTTATCTCTTGTCTCATTTTTGGTTATTCTTCATGACTTGAAAATCCATTAGTATCTCCTTGCGTAATATGCAAATTCTCTTTCCACCATTCTAGGTGTGCAGGAACACATAACTTTTGTGCCTTATTTTTCCACACTTGTAGCATGTGTTGTTAAATATGCTACCTCTTACATGACCTCCCCATCAAGATGTACTACCATCTACTCAATATGTTCCTTCATTTTTTACATTAAAATATATCTCACTTCCACCTTATATACAATCATCTATGAATTTATGTTGTACATGGCATTATTCAACCTTTCCTTTTCCTCATCTATCACTCTTTTGTTTGTGTGCCAGATTTGCATCTATCTTCAAAGTATATTGCTAGTATTCCTCCATGGAGTGAACTTGCAACATAATAATCTCATCTTAAATTTATATGCATAATATATTCATACACTGAAGATCTTCTCTACATTTCATACTTTAATGGTGAGTTGGTGAAATTTCGAGTGCATTATTTCACGCTAAGCTCTCTTAATTGAAAAACTTGCAACCTTGAGAACAAAATGAGATCATAATACCTAGGAAGAAATTTTTCGTTGAGCTTCACCACTAGTCTATATCCCATGTCCTAATATTTCTCTTGTCACACTACACCGATTGGTCTAAATATGCTCCCATCAAAGAGATGCATGACCTTTCAAATTCATACTAAAAATATTTTCTAACCTTTGTTATATAATCCATGAGCTCTATTGATTCCAAAATACTATAATAACAATGGGTATCTTATCTATGTTTATTCCCTATCTTATTGATTACGCGAAGAATTCTATCCTCAAGACCATATTTTACTTCTTCTTTTGCATTTATGTTTTCATCCATTGCTCCCTATTGTGTGGGTCTACATTCATCATCACTATGATATTTCATAAAAATACTCAATGTTTTAAATTTTTCATGACCTAAAATTAATGTTTCATAATTCACATCATCTTTCCCGAGTCCTCAAGTCATGTGCCTTGATTTCACCTCGATACACTCCTACAAAGTGTGCCATTTTTCTTTCTCTCTCTCTAGATTCATGACCAAAATATCTAAAATCATCTACCCAACAATACTTTGTTAAAATATTCCTACAAAAACTTCTACCCACAATCCACACATGGAAATACACAAAAATTATGGTCTCACTCTCTTACACACACCTTATACCCAATAGATATCTATCGAAAAATATTTACAATGATTTTTACCAACACTTATAAAAGTGGAAAAACAAAAAGATCAAGCATGCATCTACTTACAAGGAAAGAAATAATTATCTAATACTAAAATACATATAAAAGGTGAGGATGCTTAATGAAAATATTTCTAACAACTTGCATCCTTTGAAATACATGCGAAGAATAACTCAACAAAAATAAACATGCACCAACATAAAGATAAAATGAGCTCATATTTAAACAAAAGCAAAGAATCAAAATATATTATTTAAATAAATAGCACCATCAGACCAATTACTAAGGATACAAAATTTTACATAACATATGGACATGAAACATATTACATGTATTATAACTAAACACTCATGTCACACCTCGGACCATTACGACACTCTCAAAGTTTTCTTACACTAATGTTACAGATACTCATTCATCATCATGATTTGGTGATCATTAAGCTTACATCCACACTCTTCTCTTAGGCACTTTGAGTTCCCAAAAATTTTGTACTTTCCTAAGGAAATTGGCTCTACTTATATAGCCTTCATTGTCACCTCCTATGAATCCTAAGTTTACAAAATTCAAATGAAAGGGTCAAAGGACCCAATAAAACCAATCGACCTTCTCTGAAACTTGTGCCTTTAAACATTCAATTATTCCAATTACCTAGCTCATATAAGATTACAAAAATAGTAATATACACTAAATGATTGTGTAATAGATTATATCTTGTGCGGGAAACTACACACTCTAAAAACATTGTGTAATGGACTTGCACACTCAATATAATGAAATATTGTACTCTTTAGATCATCATCAATACAATATTTGATGTGTGACCTACCAAATACTCCACAAAACTTAAACACAATTGACTCGAAATTGTTTAACTATTTTTGGTTGATACATGATTTCATGTGAACTTGAATTTTCTTTCATCAATCATCTAATTATTAGACCCTAGATAATAAAAATATTATAATCCACACATCATAATTGTAATAATTCATCAACCATGTAAAATAGTGTTATGTAATGTATAACCTTTTCCTTTTTGATGCTTTTTCATGAATAATCTAATAATTTATTAATCTATAATGCTTCAAAAAAATGCTCAACATTTTTTTATTAGATGATTTCACTCTCCTTAGATTTTTATCTTGTTTAGGACCTAAATGAATTAGATTATATATATATATGTATTTATAGATAAATTTAATTGAAATAAGGATTATATTAGATCCTAAAATTACCTTTAATGATCAAAAATTGAAATAGACAGATTAAGGAGAGATAACTTAAGCCTATGAGTGTCCAATTACTCTTGACATTTCCTAGAAGTGTAGAGGATAAAAGTGTCTAATTAGAGTGGGTTTATTGAAGAGAAATAAAATATGCTAAGGAAAGGGTCAAATACTATCAAACATATATAAAACAAACCAATAATACTACAATAATATACTTATACATGAAAATACTATAAATATATAATTTAACAACCAATGAATGTTTTTTTAAAATAATAAAGATGTCTATACTAACCAATGTGTTCATGTGTTATATTATTTATTGGTGAATGATTTTTCAAAGTTGCCTTTTGATAAATAAATTGTTATGAATATCCTATGTTAGAGATTCACATTAGAATATCATGTGTGTATGACATTATATTATCTAGGATAATATAATATTGTAGTATGAGGTAATAATTAAGTGAGTTATTATATTGTGTGTACGTGAGTTGTAATTGTGATAATACAAATCACTAGATATTATAGGAAATAATAAATGTAGTTGAGAGATACCAAAAAGGAGTTGAGTGTTTGTGGGGACCTAAAGCAATTTTAGGTTTGTTTTACAAGAGAAATCGGTAAGGATTGAATCTTGTTATGTAGGAGATCAAATTTGTATAAATATCTCTTCATATTTGAATAAATTGATTTGGATTTTTATTATTATATGTTTTACATTTTCTCTACCCGAATTGATTTATATTTTTAAACCTTATGTAAAATTAGTGATGAAATTTATATGTATGATTTGAATGTCATCGAGTAACATAATTATGACATTTCTTTGCAAAAGTCTCATGTATGTTTTTTTGAATACTTAATCTTGAACCCCCTTTGCACATTTAAATTATAAATTATACTTTTCCCTCTCTCTACCCAACTTCCCTTGCATTTAATGAAAAGTTTGAGTACCAAGATTTTGAATACTTGGTTTTAGTGGAGAATTCATTAAATCAATAAAAACCTATTTTTTGTTTTGAGTGTAGCTGTACACACACATCAGTAGAAGATAAAGCTAGAAATATACAAAGGTTATGCATAGATGTGTAGAGAGACAGAAGAACATAAAACACAACCAAAATAGAATAGAACATGGATGAAAATACAAGAGAATATATGCATGAGAAATAATTATACATAGAGCAGAGAGCTAAAAATAACACAACGTAAAATTAAAAGAAGAATGTGTATGTAAAAATAGAGAAACAACTCAAGATCAGTGCACAATGTGAAAGGCGAAACAACAAAAGAGTAGCCCAATTTTTTGCAGCAACAAGAAGAAATAATTTTAATCTCGTGTAAATTTCATTAAAATAAATATAATTAATCATTTATTTTCTGGGTTTTGTTTTTGACTTTATTCGTCTATTTTATCTATTTTTATTTATTGGAATCTATATTTTCCAATAGTTTGGTATCAAAGAAAGATTTGTTAGAGTTTTTTGGGTCTGATTTTTCATGGCTTCTTGTAATAGCAACTCATGACAAAAACCTCCTATGTTTGATGGAAATAACTATGACATATGTTGTATAAAAATAAAGACATTGTTCTCTTCTCAAGAGCTATGTGAACTAGTAGAAGGTGGATACATAGAGACACCAAACTATGATGCATTCAATGCACTCTCATAATCCCTAAGAATCATTTAAAGGAAAATAGTAAGAAGGATGAAAAAGCACTTAGCTAAATTCAAAATACAAATACCAATTTAGTTTTTTCAAGGATATCATCAAATACAAACTCCAAACAAACATGGGATAATTTTTAAAATTCCTATCAAGGTAGTGATAAGGTGAAGATAGTAATATTGTTGATGTTAAGGAGAGACTTCGAGACCTTGCTGGTGAAGGAATTAGATTCAATAAATGATTTTTTCACAATGACAATGACCATGTAGTAAATCAAATGAGTACAAATGGAGATTCTGTTGAAGATCATATGATCATAGAGAAGGTCTTAAGGAGTATTCCAACTAGATTCAATCTTGTTATTGTAATAATAGTAGAGTCTAAGGACTTGAGGTAAATGACAATTGATGAATTGATGGGTTCTTTGCAAACCCATGAACAAAGGATGAGTAGGATAGTTGGCTCCTCCAATGAACAAGCCTTCAAGACAAACATGAATGTGAGAGGTAGGGGAGAGGAGCCTACAATAGAGGAAGAGGAAGATTTTGCAACAACCAAGAAGGTGGAAGACACAATCATCAAGAGCCACATGCAAGAGGAAGAGGAAGGAGAAACAACACTTCTAGAGGTGGTTCCACACAAAGGTATGATAAATCAAACATACAATGCTATTATTATAAGAAGTATGGACACTATGCTAGTGAATGTAGGAAGAAAGAGTATGATATGAGATCTCATAATACAAGTTATTCTAATACAAAATAGGTTGAACTTGAAAAGCATGAAAAGGGTGGAAATTTGTTTCTAACTTTTAATGCATCTAAGAAAAGTAATAAACAAATATGGTATTTGGATACTATTTTTAGTAGCCATATGTGTGGAAACAAGGGAATATTCAAAAAATAGACGAAGTAGTCAAATATGAGGTAAGTATGCGAGAAAATAACAAGGTTCTTGTAATGGGAAAAGGTAACATATTCATTATCACCAAACAAGGAGATAAGAGGTGGATTTAAGATGTCTTATATGTGGTAGGGTTGATGTATAACCTCCTAAGTATTTGGAAGCTAGTGCAAAAGGATACAAGGTGAGATTTGAAAATGGAAAATGCATAATTTATGATAGAATTGGAGGCAACATACATCTTGCTATGGTGAAGATGACATAAAATAGAATGTTTCTTTTAAGGATGTAAAGTGAGGTAGCAACAACATTTAAAATAGTGGGAATTGATCAATCTACTCTTTGGCACCTTAGGTATGGGAATTTGAGTTTTGGTGGATTGAATGTTCTTTATAAGAATAAAATGGTAAGAGGTCTTCCTCAATTGAACATTTAGACAAAGTATGTAAGGGATGCATATTGGGGAAGCAATATAGAAATTATTTTCCTTAGGTAAATATTTGAGAGAAATATCACCTCTTGAGCTAATACATTTAGACTTGTGTGGTCCCATGAAGACTCCCTCCTTATCTAAGAGTGAGTATTTTATTACATTCATAGATGAATTCAGTAGAAGGACATGGGTATATTTTTAAAAAACAAATCAAGATCATTTAAAGTATTCAAACAATTCAAGACCATGGTTAAGAAGCAAGATGGTCATTATATAAAAAATTTGAGAATGGATAGAGGGGGACAATAAATATCAAATCAGTTTTGAACTTTTGTAAGGAGCATGAGATTAAGAAATAATTCACAATGAGGTATACAACATAACAAAATAGTGTAGTTGAGAGGAATAATTTAACTATTTAAGAGATGTCAAGAAGTATGATCAAAGCAAGAGGATTGCCAGATTATTATTGGGTTGAAGTTAGAAAAATAGTCTATTTGTTGAATAGATGTCCTACAAAAATCGTGTTGAACATGATAGCTTAAGATACATAGAGAGAAAGAAAGCCAAGTGTTGAGAAATTAATAGTTTTTGGGTGTGTAGCATACACACATTGCCCAAGAAAATAAGATCAAATTGGGATAATAGAGGAGAAAAACACATCTTGGATAATAGAGGATAATAATATCCAATCACAAATGAACTCATAATCAGTCAGGATGTTCAATTCATTGAGGAAGCATCTTGGGGAGATTTAAAAGAAGTAAAATAGTCACAAACAAAGGAAAATGCACCTTTTGTCAAAGTAGAAACAACAGATAATAGAGTCAAAAATCAACCAAGTTGGACCCCTATCTCATTAAGGGGCAAATCATTTAGTGGCGAAGTCAACAAATTATACAAGGAACAAATCATGAAGCATATTCATAATTTTCTAACTCAAATCAGTGCCAAGTCTAAACAAGGAGTGTACAATAAATGTATGATCAATATGGGTATGATGAAAATGAAGACGAAATAATTAATTTTTCTCTATTTTCGGAAGTTGATCCTATTTATTTTGAGGAAGTAGTTAAGGATAGAAAATGGTGTAAAGTAATGGATGAAAAAAATTATGCAATAGAGAATAATGGAACATCTTCTAGTAGGAAAGAATTCATTAGAGTCATTTGGGTGTAAAAACCAAAACCACTCTTGAAGGTAATATTGAGAGACTTAAGGCAAGGTTAGTTGTCAAAGGCTACAAAACAATTCTTGGAAGTGATTATAATGAGAACTTTTCTCTTATGGAAAGGATAGAAATGGTGAGAAAATAATTTCTATAGCTACTCATCACAAGTGGAAGGTTCATTATATGGACATCAAATCCTATTTCTTGAATGGCATGTTGGAAGAAGATGTCTATGTGGGATAACCACTTGGTTATGAGATTCCAGGGCATGAGAACAAGGTGTACAATCTCAAGAAAGCATTTTATAGACTTAAACAAACACCAAGGGCATGGTACAACCATAAAAACTAATATTTGACAAGCAATGACTTTATTAAAAATGGAAGAAAACCTACACTCTACATCAAAGTAAATAAGGAAGGTGAGATTCTTATTGTTGTTTAAATGTAGATGTCTAATATTTACCATAATTGTAAACACGTCCATAGAATATTTTAAATCAACCATGAAGAAGGAGTTTGAGATGACTAATTTAGGTTTGTTGAGACACTTTCTTGGAATTGAAATCAAGAAAATGGATCATGGAATAATTGTGTCTCAAGAAAAGTATATGAGGGAGATTTTGGAGAGATTCAAAATGTTGGACAACAAACCAACATCTACACTAGCTGAAACAAGTTTGAAACTATGCAAATAAAATTACAATAACAACATGGATCCCACATGATATTACATCTTGGTAGGAATCTTGATGTACTCGACTAAAACTAGACCAGACATCATGTATACAGTCAACCTGATTTTTAAGTTTATGGAAACTCCAAAGGAGACACATTGGAAAGTAGGAAAAATAATTTTGAGGTATGTTAATGGCACAAGGAATTATGGAATTTATATGTTGTTGTTAATGATTTTCAGTTAGTTGGATACATAGATAGTGATTAATCAAGTATCCTATATGAAATAAAAACATATCCAGATATATTTTTTATGTTGGGTCAGGATCCATTTCATGGGCTTCAAAAAAAAGTCAATTGTTTCACTTTACGTAGTTGAGGATGAGTATATAGCAGTGAATTTAGCCACATGCCAGGCTATATGGATAAGAAGAATCCTCTCATATTTTCATTAACAACATGTATAATATAATATCTTTTGTGATAACTTATTTTCCATTTTCTTGTCAAATAATCCTATTTTTTATGGAAGATGAAAACATATTGCAATTAGGTGTCATTTCATCGAAAATTAATTGAAGATGTGAAATAGAACTGAAATTTAACAAGTTAGAGAAGTGGCTTGCTAAAAATTTTATCAAGCCTTTATAAAAATATAGATTTGAATGTTTGAGAGGAAATTTGGGCATCATTGATGTGGTTTCACTTAGCTTTGGAGTTCATACAACTAGCTCAAGACTTCATATAATAAACTATGGAATATATACAACCAGACTTCGACTTCATACAACCAACTCTAGACTTCACACATTAGCTCCGGACTTCATATAACCAACCTTGGAATTCACACAATTAGATTTTGTAACACTCATGTTATGATTCATCCAAATTAAGGGATTTAAAAAACAAATAAACCCCTTAAGTATAATTAATGCCTTCAATGATTAACGTTAATATTTAGCTTGCTACTAATTAATCCAACATAATTAAATGTTTACAATCCATATGATAACAAATGATAACCATGTTCAATTGTAATGGTTTATCGAGATCTCCATGATCTCCCTTAAATCACTCTACCCGAGTTTTTACACTTTGGTTAAACCTTTTACAAGTTATGAGAACTATGTGCATCTCCTAAGTATCTATCTAGAAAAAAAACATGTTACATTCCATCCGGTATTTGATAGAATGAATTAGGGGAATGGTGAATAGACAACGTAGTAAGCTAATTACATTACTTTGAAAAAATATTCAAGCATTGCATTACAAGCTTAGTTTCGAGACCACACACAAGTTTGTGAAATTTTTCTTCTGTCACCACAAAACCATCTCTACACAGTTATCTGGATTTCATTTCTTTGTTTAAGAAAGTAATTGTTAATTGAGAAGAATAAAAATCCATGTTCAACTCTTTCCACTCACGAAATGATCATATCCTAACGATCTTAGGATACCTATGGGAAAGATAGTGACCACGTAATGATTTTCATCATTACGTCCTCACTACCCTTCATGTAGCCATCATAATTTGTCACGAGCATGATATAAATGAGAGATTAAAGTACATTACACATTCTCTTCTTTTAGTTTACCTTTGTTAGATAAAGAACTAAGTCTTTCTTTATGACATATTAAAATGTTTCAATACATGATGTTAGATTCTCGTAAGAGGGTTATAGTAACTCATCGAGTCACTAACTTTCATTAGTTCCTCTTATCATATTATTATTACGAAATATACATCGATAAGTTAAGGTTTACAAATCATATCACATATCGAGTTGTTTCATTTCATTCACTTGTTAAGATTGTCTATATTCCATTAAGTACATTATTTGTTGTGATTAGACTATTTGATATCCTTATCGTTTAATTGTCGTCAATCAATTCACTTGATCATTTCAATTAAACCAATTAAATCAACCAATAATATATACTTTACGAATAATCATCTTTATTAATAATCAAATTTATAAACAACATATTATTATTTCATTTCCAAACAGATAAGTCATAAATCAACTAAGTCAAGACAATCTGATCCGAATTAGGATAAACCTTATTCTATACAAATTAATCCAAGATATAATGTTGGCATAATTATTTTCACAACATTCTATGGCATTTCAATCGCATTTAAATCCATTCCATATTTATAATAATATCATAAGATGCAAATAAATCATAATCAAATCCAACAATCACTTTAAACATAATGGTTTTTCCCGTAATCTATAGGAGAGAGAATATATATGGGCAAGTTCATAAGAACTAGCATGATTTCACAAACTCATATTCCATGTTGTAATCAAAATGAAATAATTGAATAAGTTATGGTCAAACTTATCTGAAAGCAATAAAATTCCTAGTTTATAATAAGATATCTATCTCATATGCTTATGATAATGATATTAACTTTTTATATATAACCATTTTTTTCATTTTCCTCAATATAATTAACTTGATTAAGCCTTAACACTCTTATGTAATCCAATAAAAGAAAAGGAGTTATAAAAAAGATAACATTCAAACCAACTTATATACATATCCCAAGATAAGTAACAAAGGGAGGAGACATATACTAAACTTTCCATGTTATACTGACCCAAAAATCAATATAACAACACCAAGTATTCCAAAATGTCTTAGATAATCTTATGTAATAGATCAATAAAAGTATTACATCACTATTGTTTACAACAAATCACTTTGTGCATAATGCCTATAATCCCTTTTTCCTCCAATTTAAAACATAAGTTTAATTCATTTATGTCAAATCCTTCATTCTTTCCATATTCATTGCCCACAAAAAAAAATCATTTATCTCAATATGTTTAAATGAGAGAAAATTACAATTTTACAATCATTCTTTTAATTCATTTCTTCCCAAGAATCAAGTCTGGAGGAAACCTTACCAAAAAGAAATCCATTAAGTCCATAAACTCTGAAGGATAATAAATCAAGCACATGTTAACACATATACTCACAACAAGTTGTAGAAGTAATTTTCATAATTCCAATTCTACATATTCATTCCCAAATTTATTTTATAACCTAAATTGAATTTGAATTTCAAATAATAAATCGTAGATAAAATCATTCGAGTTCCCACAAACCTTAGACTATACATATTTATTTTTCAATTTTCTCATATTAGTTAAAAGTAAACATGAATCAATAGGATTTGTATAGTCATGCTCGACGCGAGCTATAAACCAGTGATAATGACTAAGCATCAAAAGAACTAAAACCAAATCAATGAATAGACTGAATATCCCAAAACATTCACTATTACCAAATTTCCCACTCTATTCCAACCCAAAATGATATTCAATAACATCGACAAATATCTAAGAAGAGCTATCAAACTAAAACAAATTTGTTCTTACCTATTAAAAACCTCGTGTATCATTTACACTTCCCATGCATTGATCAATCACAAAAACGTTCCCATATTTTTTTACTAACCAAAATCATGTTTAGTTGTTTCCTTCATCTTTTCCATATTTAACAATCAAAGGAGGAATAATGGAGACGTGATTGGAAGGAGAAGTTAACAACAGAGAGCATTTTAAACTAAGATATCAACAAAGTTCCCAAGTGGAGCTGAAACCCCTCAAAACGATGAAGCTCTATATGGGCTGCATTAATAATTTTAGGTGCAAAACAAACCCATAATTCCAAACCAAACCTAGTTCACAAGTATCAAGGAAAACCCATATGAAATTAGTTCATGCTTTCACAATGGATTGCCTAGAATGTGTACAACCATCCCTTATTTTTATTTCATTTTTGTCTAAGGATCAAAACCCATGATGCCTATAGTTATAGGTCTCTAATATCAAACAAAAACCCATATATGTTTCATTCAAGATCTCATTAAACCAGAGGTCTTTACTCTTATATTTTACCAAATTTCTTGATAACAATGCATGCATCTACCATATTTTAAACAAAAATCACAAATCCAAATCCATTCATTATTCCATATTTTAAATTGTGTATAAAACCAAAACGTAGTCAACCGTAGAACTAAATCAAACTCATATTTTTCCTTCAAACCCAAATTTCACAATAAATCACAACCCAAAATGTATTCATTATTCCATAATAATAATAACAAGAATGTTAGAAAGAAATCCCATGCCCAATTTTATTTTCCTTCAAACTTCTTTGATACTTAAAAATTGAATGCCTCCAAAACCCCATCAAACATTCAATAAGCATATATAAATACCAAATAAGCCATCATAAACGGTGATAACAATAACCATAAATCACATGCACAATCATTCCAAATATATCCCATAAAAATATCGATGACCAGCTCCATGCAGAGCTTCATAAAAAATAAAACAAATACAACAATGCAAATGAGAGTGGAGTCAAATTACATTCCTAACTTCTTGTTGAAGCTTACGGTTCCCAAAGGACCTAACAAAATTAACTCTTCATTTGATGCTCTTGCCATGTCATGGCCCAAACAACTGCCAAAAAAAAAAGTCAAATCATTAAACCATAAACCTTGCATGGTGGCTATGCATTTCCATATAACAATTGTAGTCTCTATTTTTGCTCAAAACCTAGACATGTTGACCCATCACTCGAAAGATCTCGAGTGCTCATTTGAAGCGCGTAAAGGTACCATGTCCATCTTTTTATACCAACTTTGTCAAGATGTTAGCATGATCATTTATATATTCCACATCCATAAGTAAGTAATCATACGTAAAGCATTACAAGAATCAACTCACAACCATAGCGCATAACGAATCAAAAAGAATTAAGATAAGTTTCACCGAAAAATAGTCATGAGAAGTAACATCAACAATAAATATCCATCCACAAATATCCATTATATTCCTTCATTTCAAACCAGTAGGTGAATACATACAAATAACACTGTCATAAACTTTGCGTGCTCATAAACCAACATCATAACTCTAACACATACAAGAAGATCTTACTTCACACACACCAAAATAATGCAAATCAATACATATATAGCAGTGGGGACTTTCCCTTCATTTCCCATGCCCTCTTAAAATAGGTTGTATGCTAAAAATAGTCATATGACGCTATAGAAGAAAATAAAGAAGCATGAAAGCTTTGCACGATAATAGATTATCTGTAATTAACTCTAGATTTAATCCTATTATTAGCTCTAAATTGGCATGATGATTGATCTTCCATCAAATCCAAAAATATCCATTTCTTCATCCATAAGTCTTCTTGTTCTTATCCAATGCGTGCTCTGCACTCAATCCTATTCTTATCCCGTAACATGTAAAATGGCTAAGTCTTGAACTCTGTCTTTCCCCAAAGATGCCCTTCTTTTGCTGAACTTCCACATGTACCTACATGCCCTATTCTTGTGTGCCCTAATCTTATGCACCTTTAATACTTAGAAAATATTTTTTCCAGTCAACATTACCCCACACTAGCTTCATTCGAAATGGGTAATCATGCCTTATCCCTCCAAGAATAAAGAATAATGAATAAAATAATGATTGTACACAATGAATGAAAATATACCAAAAAGAATCTAGGCACTCTATTCCTATGAAGGTAGAAGTAACTCAGGGTATTCATTCTTGATTTCCACCTCTAACTCATTCCAGTCACTAAGCACCTTCTTTGTCTTTTTAGGGATGTCCACTGTAAGTACTCCATCCATCTCATCCAAGGTCATATTTTCACCTTCATTCTGTAGCACCCTAAGAACATTTTCCAAACTAGAAACCATCCCATCCATTACATCCATTCATCGTGCTATTAGTTTTCCAATTTCCTTTATCTTCTCCTTGTGAGGGTCCCAAGTGCTGCGTGAGCACATCACACTTCTATGCCAATAATGTTAGCCTCTCCTTGCGCCCAAGAGTATCATTCTTCTTTGAATAAAGGACTTCATTTGGTATTGGGATCTGCACATAAATTCAACACCAAGTATTCCTTCTTCATTTTATCCTTTAATGTTTGTAATAGAGAGTCATACCCAAGTATTCAACACACCATTGTAGCCTTTGTTCTCTCCTTCTTAACTACTTCATCCTACTTCACCTCTCCGTACACTCCCCTAACTCGCTTCTTAATAAACAAGTGAACATAGTCCTGGAATAAGTGTAAAGATGACTGATAGGTCTGCTCATTATGATCATCAATATCTGGATGTGCATCGATAATCTCCTTCCCAGCTTTCCTAAAAATCTAGAATATCCTTCCTCTTTTCTTTATCCTTCTTCGCCCCTCGACAACTACTCCACTTGTTCCTTCAGGATCTTATTCTCCTCCATCGAGTTCTCAATGTGTCTCGATTTATTGATATTCTTACACACTACTTCAACTACCATTTTGTTTATTGCATACTCGCATGCTCATCAGTAAACTATGTAGGCCTCACCATCCAATACGTGGCTTGGGATTTCTTCTTCATTTTCCTCTTAATGCATGCATATTATTTTACATCAAACTCAGGCTCATCAATATGATTTTGCATGCTCCAAGAGAGTTGCTTTTGGTGAGTAGGTTTTCCAGTTTAGGGTCCATCGGTTCTCACCCATAAATCTCCTCAGGCTCCAAAGTGATTTTAAACCTCGTACAAATGATTTTTGTGGGGTCATTAATATATCCGATAGTGGGAGTTTTATAAATCTCCTCCTTATCTCTCTCTCGATTTCCTACCCTTTGGAACATGCACTCCAACATCAAGTGTTGGTCATTTCCCTATCTCCCTTGCATGTGCACCAATAGGCTCACTGGATGGTTCACCCTTATCTTTTTTTTGGGGCTACACCTATAGCACCACTCACCACTTCACATTGTTCAAACACCTTTGTATCATGTTGCATTTATTTTCCGAGGCTCTTCTGCATCCATAGTAATAAAAAAGTCTCCTTAATGATACACGCGACGTCATCTAAATTTTCCCTCTCACTATCCTCAGTGAGAATATACTTTCACCTTTTCTTCTCTGGCTTTGTAGTTTTGGGGAGTTTCAGGGTGATATCCTAGGAAGTGTGAGGGTCTCGTGCTTGTGCCTTATGTCCTTATCCATCTCAACACCCTCCTAAATTATTGATCCTCAACACCCTCATATTTCTCTATATCCACAATTCCCATTTCCATTCTCACTTCTCCACTTTCTTGTCTCGCAGGTGTTTCCTTACGCATTGTATTTTCCCCTTGAGTTGGTTTCCTCCTTCTGCCATGATCCAAGCCATCACTATCTTCCTTTAGTTATTCCTCCTCTTCTTCTTCTTTGTTGTAGGGGGTGGATTGGGATCTTCATCCTACAATGTGCCCACCGTATGCTTTGCTTTGGGAAATTCAGGAATCCTGAACTCATTCTTAATGTATTTACCTTTTTCCAATTTGGGCTTAAGGTAGATGTATACCTTAGCCACACAAAATTTCCCAACTGCCAAGCTCATTAAATTGATACTTATATCATCTGAGATCAAATTTTCTATATAAGCAGACATACTCGGATATATGTATGTCTTCCAGAGTGTATGATAATCATAGTCTACTTTGTCTACGCATCAAAACCCAATCTACATGCATTTGAAAACTTGTGCACCAAGTCCTAGAAGTAACCTACGGTGAAGGAATATGGGATCTTGCACCAGGGATCCACTTTCCATCCTTCATTCCAAATCTACCTATGTAAAAATGTTGATATACAACAAATTGGGCTCTGCTTCTCTAATACCAAAGGAAGGTCCTTGGGTATTCTCCATTCATATTCAAAGGCTTTGCACAAGTGCTTATACCAAAGTTCCACCTTTTCTTGTAAGGTCCACTCATAGATCCATCACATGTGTATTTTACAAATCATGTCTGCAAGGGACTTTTTCTCTTGAATATTGCCAAATATTCTCCTTTGGCCCATTGGGCACCCCAATTTCCACAAACACAATAGACAATAAAATAGCACCAAAAATTATCTTGTCTCCATGGTGTGCTTCTTCAATAATAGTCTTAGCAATGAAAGAAGACAAGTTGTATACCACTCCCTCTGTCATTTTCTTCGCAATGTGCAACCATTGCTGTTTACTTATGTCCAACACTCTTGGTTATTCAATTTGGTGAGGAGGTGCATGGCTACCTGAATCATAGGGTACTTTTCTAACTTGACAATATCCATCGCGTGCCCTCCCTTTACATAAGCCAATGTAGTCCTTGTTGCCTCTACACCCTCATTATCGGTAAGGTCACTACTAATCTTAGTGCTTGAGATTCTCAACCCTATCAACCTTCCAATCAAGGGCATGGTAAGTCACATTCGCTGCCCTACAAAATAGAAAAATTCCTCATGGACTCGGGACATCAACCATTGATACAATTTCTCTGGTTTTCTAAAATATGGCAACTCATACATACTTTAATGACCCCAACATTTTCCAAAGCTTTTATACTTGCATCATTGTAGAAGACCATGCCATTTTCTGTCCTCAAATATATTTTTACCACCAATTGTTTTTCCAATTCATCTATGTTATCCTTAGTACAATGATTGTAGTCACTTACTTTACTTCATCTAATATGCGACTCCCAATCTAATCCCATTATGACACCTTCTCGTGCATGCATTTCTAAAAATATGCTTTCGGGGTATCCTCCATATCTACTACCACTTATTTTTACTTCATGCCCTTCATGGTTTCTCAAAGTGCTCATTTGGGTGCCATTGCAATGATAAAAATGTGTTCTTGCACTAGATTCAAGCTTTGCAACTTAAAACTCGCGTGCCCTAGCTTCACCTCGAACCCTATCTCATAGATTTTCTCCCGCACACCTTCACTTCACTCAAACACCCTCTCTGATGGAGCTCTAACCAATGTCATGCACAAATATCTTTGGTTTGATGTCTATAATAGCTCTCTTACGCACTTTCCCATGCAATTCATTCTTTAGATTACTCTTCAACTCACTCGAACACTTCACAATGCAAGGTAAAAATGATATCGCAAGCCCACATTTTATAACTTTTATAAATTTCCCCACATTTATTTCTCTCCATCTACCACCGTACTCAACATTAAATGGCATTTGTTCCTTTTTCTATGCTTTGTAAATAAATTTTCCATGCTAATTTTTCTGTGCCCTGCTCGTAACCTTCTAACACTTCCACTACTTCTACCACAAACCTCTTCTCACATGCCTTCATGCACCAAAGTACAAAACCTCTTTTTTAATACTAAGTATTTTCACATGGTGCTGCCTACTTCACATTACACTTCACATCCATCCATCTATGCATGGTATTCATTTATGAGCAATTTTTCTTGATCCACACCTTTACTTCAAGCACCTACACCATATTTCTTCTATGCATCATATTTCCTCTATACATACCCATCTTCCGAGGACATTAAATCTTGGACCATTTATCATGTATATGCTCAATCCCACACTAAAATTATGTGTGGTCCTCTGTGTATGAATTCACTAGATAGTAATCAACTACTGGCACGCAAACGTGCTTATAAGAAAAAACCATTGAACTAAATTGACAAATCATAGCAACAATGAAAGGAAAAACATATAAAGAAAATGCATTAAAGGGAAATCTAATCTAAATGGCACTACTGCCTTATTACAAACACCAAGAAGACTTATTTATAGTATGGCTTCATCCTACTCCCGTTGAAATAACCAAGCAACCGTGTTCCATCTAGTTCATGCAACTCACAAACATGGTAATCAAGTATGTATGTCACCACATATGGTCCCAAAAATGCACCTTTAATTTCCTAGGGTGGCGCACAAACTTGGAATCATAAAGAAGAACCATTTGTCCAACCTCAAACTACTTATTCTTAATATGCCTATCATGTCATGCCTTCTTCCTGGCCTTTTCTATCTTCTTGGATCCAATGTGTGATGTCACGCCTCTCATCTAACTACATTAGTTTATCTATACGCTCTTTGAGTGCTTATTCATCATCCAAGACTCCCGCCCATGCAATACATAGGAGGGTAACATAAATTCCACTGGGAAAATAGCCTCTCGCACCAAACACCAAATGAAAAGGTGTGTCTTTGTTCAATATTTTGTAAGTTTTCCTATATCCCCAAAGTACAACAAAGACTTTATCATCCCAGTCTTTCCTATCAACATCACGATCTTTGTTAATGTATATCACAATATCTTGTTAAAATCCTCAAGCAGTCTTTTGGCTTGTGGGTGATAGGGTGTGGTCTTATGATGTGCCACTATGAACTCAACCAATAATATTTTAATTGTCTCATTTAAAAAGTGTGTGATAGGCTATCACTTGTCAAGATCAATGGACATCCATACCTACTGATAATGTTTTCCCATAGAAACCTTGCTATCAGTAACCACCGTGTAATCCTTTGTAGGTGCTTCTTTTCCCCATATGGTCGATAATTTGTACATGTAATAATATAGCATGATCCAGTCCTACATGTAGGTGGGGAAATAGGACCCACAAAGTCTATTTCCCATTTCTCAAAATGTTTTGCACTTGCTATCGGTCTCAATGGAATTTCATCCCTATGCCCAGGCTTCCCAAGGTGTTGACAATGATCACACACCTTGGCATACTCTTTACAATCCTTATATAGTGTTTCCCACAAAAGGATAACTAATAAAATCTTACACGTGGTAACATTTCCTGCATAATGTCCTCCTACAATTCCACCATGAGCTTCCTCCATTATAGCTTCGTGCTCATGTTCAAGTACACATCAACACAAAATATCATCATGACCTAACTTGTATAAATCCCCACTAATCGACATGTAAGGTGCAACGTGTATGGTGATTTTTTCTTCTATAAACTCTTCATCCCTTCAGGTACCACACTAGTACGTAAAAACACAACAATATATTCTAAATCAGCGAGCACACAGCTTTAATCTAAATAGTTGGGTACCCAACATTGTGTCCTCAATGCTTTGTGCATCCTCACTTGAGTTAATTCTTGATAAATGATCCGGTCTGGAATTACTCTTTCCTATATTTACCACCACTATAAATTCAAATTCCTAAAACAAGATAATCCACCGGCATATGCACCCTTGCAAAATGATCTTATTAACCAAGTAATTAAGTTCCATGTGATCTATATAAAATATAAAGGGAGTTTCCAACAAGTATTTTCTAAACTTGTGCAGTGCGTAAATCATGGTCAATGCTTCACGCTCTATAGTTACATAATTCGATAAGCTAGGGTTAACTTCCTCCTCATGAAACAAATAGGATGATCAACAATCCCATCATTAGGTTGTGCTAACATTGTATCAATGGCCATGCCAGAAGCATCAACATGTACATGAAATGGTTTTCCTCAAGAAGGAAAGTGTAGTATTGGCACGAATTAAGTCTTTCCTTTAATGTCTCAAACGCTAGTGTTGGGCCCTCAAATATTGGATAAGTACCAAAGGGCACATGCACATGACTAGTAAGAATAAGGGTGCTAAGGGGAAAGCACTCAGGATAAAGGGATTTAAGAAGGGTTTAAGTGAAACCAGGGCATGAGAAAGAAGCAGAACATGAGTTTAAAGGACTTAGCCATATTTGGCATTCTAGATGCACTTAAGGAAGAACATGAAGACCGACTTGGCGTGATAAGTGGATAAGGTACCATCTTGGAACCTTGGAGGTCAAGAAAAGGATATTCCACACAAGAAATATTCCCAGAAGACATCATTGTAGAGAGTGGAGGGTTTTCAAAGGGATAAAAATTCACCATTGGAGGACCACATCGACACTTGACACATGATCTATTCAGGAGAGAAGGCATGGCGGTGGGTGCTGATCCTATAAAGAGAAATTCTTAGGCTAAAGACATAGAGGAGATAGAGAGAGGATGATATAGATAATAAGATAGGAGAGGAATGAAAGGGAGGGAAAGAAATAGATGGAGAGAATGCAAAAAGAATAAGAAGCATAGTAACAATGTGTTGTAGTAATGCTAGGGTTTAGAACAATTTGTGCTAAGGGTTGTGAGGGATTCTCTAAGCCTCTGTATGGAACTAGTATCTAGTAACAAGGGTTAAAATGGGAAAGGTATAGATAGGGTCTCATATGGAGAAGGATTTGTGGGAATTAAGTCCCTGTCATTTATTGTATATGGTCTGAGATGACCCCTTTTGACTGTAATGTGGCTACCTAAACTATGTTAAATAAATATATATGGATTCATTTGGTATTCTATTTAAGGGTGTAAACCCTCATGTTATATGACTTATCATGGCTTAGATCTAGTTTATTATGCTTCTTACAATGTTATTTAGCTTTTGTGGTGCACTAATGTTAGATCTGTTAGTTACATTTTCTACCTCTTTAAATAAGTGAATGTACTCTTGCTTATGTAAATCATGCTTTGTTAATGGTGAAACCTTCTCATGAATATCACATAAAGAAGGGCATCGGTGGCTGCACATGCCTCGGGTGAGTGCCCATCACCCACTAGGTGACAGACCAGTGCGTTTGGGGTTAGTGAAGGTATTAAGGGTAAATAAAAGACTACATCTTGGTTCCATTGTCGAGACCTCTTTCAAGCTGTTTTGAAAATGGTGCATGATGACAGAGTACTTGACCTTGGATAGTGTCAAAGTATGGCTTAAAAGCATGAAGGTTGAGTTTGCTCATAGATTTAGTATTGGACCTGATTTTGATGCACGTAAATGGGTAGAAGAACAATTGTATCATGAGCTATATGAGATCTTATTTTATTGCTTTCCAATGGAGTTGTATAATGGCCTTTGCGTATGCATCTAGATTGAGCTGGTACTATAGACCTCATGTATGGACCCAAGAGGAGTATCAGAGGCTGCATGATGTTGATTTGACTTGGACATGTGTTGTTGATCATTGGTGGAGTAGAGTGTTGACAAGTTACACCTTGGAGTATGTGATTTCTACATATTCCTATCCAGAGATTGTTGAGTTTGAGTTTTTAAGAGAGCTAAGAGGATCATTCTTGTGTGTTATACCTTTAGCTATAAATATCTTGATCATTACACTGAGTTTGGAAGCATTTCCTATGGCTAGCTAAGCTTCTTTTGATCACTATTGAGGAAGATAGAGTGGAGAAATGTGGCAGACCTTGTGGCGGAAAAGGAGAGGGAAGAGAGACAACTCAAGTATAATGAAGCTCGTGAGGGGGAGTTAGATAGAAAATGTGAAGCTACATGAGTGATAGATTATGAAGGTAGATGTTACGGGAAGGAATTGACATTCACACAGAGGGACATGGAGCCTAAGCAATCTATGTTACCCCATTTTAGAAAACGTGGCAAAGAGACCCATTCAACTTCTTATGATATCTCATCACTTGGAGAAAGAATATTCGTCAACGTGCGTATGAATTTGCTTGTGACCAACCCTTGGCGCTTAGTTTTCTAAATCTAGAGATAAGTATTGATAACCTAGTTAGTATTGGTGGAAGTGACCGATCAACACCTAGGAGGTATAAATTTTCATTTGGCACATCTATGGCTGCACAATCATTTCCTATATTTGGAGGTATATTGTCTGGAGCAGCATTTGGGAAAATTTTGGGTACACAAAGCTTAGGTATTGTGTCTGGAAGTGGCATGTGACACACATCTGGTAGTGGTGTAATATCACAGACTGTTGGTGTGTAGTTCAACTTGACAATGGAGACACAAGGCACGACCACTTCAGGACCATTTCCAGCTACGGGAAGTGGATCTAGTGGAATAGGAACTAGCGAACTTGGTAGACCTAATGAATCTAGAGGATCTGGTGGATCAGGAGGGATAGACACTTGTGGATCTAGTGGATTTGGTGGTAGAGGCAACATTGGAAGCAATAAATGTTTTGGATCGAGCAAACATGGGCCTCAACCACCTAAGCAAGTATTTTTTCGAAATGTCTTTACACCTACCAAAATAAAAAGGTGTTGAGGATGTTGCTAAACATGTACACAAATGTGAGTTGTTATGGTGCGTAAAGGGGGTATCACTACCCCAAAACAAAAGGAAAGCCAGCTTACAATGATGTTGCAAGGATGTGTGCATAGTTGGTACCGAAGTATGACCCCCACCAGATAGTGGTAGATTACACCACACTGTGGAATTCCTTCTTAGCTGAATTTCATATCCCTGAGTTTGAACAAAGAACATTAGTGCACTAAAGGAGATTCAATAAGGTATGACAGAGAGTGTGTGGGAATATGATGCATGTTTTAAGACTCTCTTATCAAAATTGTCTTATGATATTCATCCTTCTCAACATGCTTAGTGGTTTTTTGGATGACTAATAACACCTTTCATGAGAGAAATTTAGCACAAGACATTCACTGCACCCGCGCAAGGCCTTGGAGGTTTCCTTATGCATTGAGGTTTGTAGGAAGCATAAATACCGATGTTATACCTTTTCTTGAAGCTCAAATTAATGCAATGGTAAAGCAATTAGAGAATCTATCTGGGAACGTGACACATGAGACTCACAGTGGCCTATGGTGCATGATTTGTGAGGTAGAGGGGCATAAAAAGACAGTTTTCCTCATAGATCGGTATGTGCCATGACAATAGACTGCAAGATTTTCCACGGATATCATGATGCAAGTAGGTGTTCATTACTACATTGTGCGATCTGTAAGAATGTGTCATGTTATTGCAATATTTGTACCTCAACTACACATGACACCAAATAGTGTAGATTGATTGACCATATATGTGATGCCATTGATATTGGTGTGTATCTGTATGTACTTGAAATTGTAGGGTACTGCACCACCGGAACAATGTAACATGTGCCCCAATGATGATACAGGTCTCCTCGCAAGGTGTTTGGGATCCGAAAATCTCTCCAAGTATGCGTTATCATCTTGCATGCCCCACTTAGCCCCCGTGTGCTTTGTTTTTCTCTTTTCCCCTCTTTCCTTTGCCTTTTGCTCTTGATTCTGAAACCTCCGCCCTACCTAGGCAGAGCATCTCGTGACCGCTACCTTGGACAGGGTGGCGGTCCTTCACGCATTTTCCAGAATGCTCTTTTAACACGACTCACATAAAATTCAACGTTTACCACTTTTTTCACCGCCTTGGGCTTGCATTAATGATTTTGGTTCCCTGGAATAGTGTTTTGCCATTGTTTATAGTTTAAGAGATCAATTTGGTTTTTACCTTGGGTAAATGCAAATGCTATAAATAGTTGGCTTGTGCTCAAGAAAATGGCCCCTCAAATTTGCCTCTAAATTTCTCATTGCAATAGATTAGTCTTTCATTTTTCTTAGAATTCTTAGCTTCATTCATTGCATGCTTAGTTAGTGTTGTCTTGTTGTTAGGAAGCCACATATCCATCTTGTGCAATTGTTGTTATCACTTCATCCAAATCAATTGGAATAGGATAGTTTGTTTTCAATAGGAAGCCATTAAAGTTGCAGGTTTTGTTCTTCAAATAGGATAGTTTCAGGTTCTAGACATTTTATGTTGCATGACTCGCAATAAATCCCGCTAGGAATTGCATAAGCCAAGCTCTGTACTCTTGCGCTATCTCTCTCCTACTTGCATTGTATTCAGTCTGTATCCTAAGCTGCCTTTGTCCCAATATCTACTTTTGTTGATGCTAGCATTACATGCTTTTCTAGATCCACGTGAGCACGAAGGAGTGAGGAGATCACACTGAGGGGACAAAATCACACACACCATTGAATTCGCCACTTTCTATAAAATCCAGGTTCTATCTTTCAAAGTTTTAATTAGGAGCATATCAAATAGAGTAGCCAATCACTTTATTTCAGTCAATTTTACTTTCGATATTACCAAGGAAGCTATGGGGATTGATAGTTTCTGAGAGACTATGATTCATTCCTTACTTCTTAGGTAGGATCAAGATTCTTTCAAATAGATTAGATCAGTTATTTCATTGTTTAGAATAGATTTACAACTCGCATAGCAAAAGTAGCTATACTCGGTTGCTTTGTTTGTTTTAAATTCGTCATTAGATTAATTGTCAATTTCTAGATATATTAAAATAGCTGCTCCTTCAGTTTCATTCATATAGTTAATTTTACATAGTTGTGAGAAGCCATATATGCTATAGATATACTTCACATAGTTAATTTTACGTTGTTGCTTTTTGTATGACAATCACGGGACCTAGAGAGCCCAGAGAATATGTATTCAAGCCAATCGTGCCCCAACCCAATCTCGTCACAGCAATAACTGATATAGATCAGAATCTTAGGATCCAAGTCTTCCGAACAACAATAAACTTACAACAAATCAGTTCCCAGTTACATGGGTTGAACATAGAAGATGACCAAGCACACACATTTTGGTCAAATCAACCAAACTACAGATTACCCTAGATATATACCCACATGACTGTGGAAGGGTTTGAAAGAGAGCAAACATTTGGTTGTGATCCTTTGGTCCCACAACTAGACGCAGGAGACACTCTCACAGATATAGATACCAGCTTAAGAATTCAGGTTGCACGAACGCCTGTGAGATACTCTGAAAAGATCACACAACTACTAATTCTGAATATAGAGGCTGAGAAAGCATATGACTATTGGATACTAGGGATTAGGGATTGAGTCCACACATGACCATAACAGGACCACAACAAACACGAATCTATGGTTGTGACCCACAAATCCCACAGCCCAACGAATCTATAGGTGAATCAGACATAGATGCTGGCCTACGTACATTAGTATTCAGATCTACTCCACTTCCACCTATCATCATCGAACAGTTATCCTTGTTAGACATAGCAGCTAATGAAGCTAAGGAGTTCTGGACTAGGCCATAGAATCACCCATAGAGTCAATTATATTTACCATCCACCCTATGACCTTATCTGGAGACATACACAAAACTATCCTAGGTCATTTTCCACGTATTCCACAACCCATAGACCGAATCATGCCAGAGCTCGATATTGATTGGAGCCTTCGAGCAGTCATCCTTGTTGATTGATCTATCACACCAGATTCGAGTTGGGAGGGCCTTCTTTGCCTTAGGCAATTTCCACTAGTGCGCATCGAAGACATCGATTTCCTAACTAGTTTGTCTCGCATCCCACGCATATTCAATCCTCACTGGTTGTCTCGACATGACCTTAGGAGGTCAAGTGTGAGGAAAATTTACTTGTAGATTCCCATGCTCGATTGTCACTTTTCCATCATATAGTATCATACCAACATTGGAAACAATTCCAAGGATGATGGTCCTCACTATGAAGGGCGTGTGGATGGAGGAGCCCCAGGAAGAAGCTTTCGTGGAGGATTTCGAGGTCGAGCCAACTACAAAGGTGGAAGAAGTAATTTCCCACATGGAACTTGTTACAATTGTGGGTCTACAGAGAACTATAAGCATGAATGCCCCGATCTTTTACAATGCTCTTGGTGTGGAAAGAATCAAAAGTATGAGGAGTGCCTAGATTTATTTGAACACATGATCCAAAAAAATGGAAGGATAAAGGTGTAGGAATGGTGAGTGTGAAAAAGGCTAACTCCCAATGTATGCCAAGGGTGGTGCGCAAGTTAGAGTTAGAACATGTACTAGTGATGATGCACGCTAAGGCTATACATGCCAGGAGATACCAAAGAAGAGATGGCTGATTACGAGAGACGAGGTGGTGTATGGGAAGTATTTGGACCCTACCCATCAGAAGGAAGTCTATCAAGAGACCATGGACGTAATCAAGAATCTTCAAGGGGAAATTCAATGTCTGAAGGAGCAATCCCGAAAGTTGGAGCAGAAGAAGAGTGTTGAGGCTCCACAAAAGGATCTAGATGATGTCAAGGAGGTATGCAAAATGTTGAGGAAGGAAAATATCATTCCTCTGTTAGGATAATGGTTAAGGAATAATATACCAAGCGTTGGAGTAGATTTGAGGTAGGTTTTGCTTGTTAACCTTCCTCCCCACAACCTCGAGTATGATAAGGAGATTACCTTAAATGAAGTTGTTGATGGATGGCTCCTAAGAAACATTCTGATTGACATGGGCATGGAAATCAATGTTGTTACCCTAGATGCTTGGAATCAAATAGGAAGGCCCCCATTGCAACCATCTTCAAATGTGTTGTATATGGCCAATAAGACAAAGGAAATGCCCATTGGTGTTTAAAAATATGTTGCTATCACTATCCAAGGGTAAAAATTCATCTGACTTTGAATTCTTAATGCTTGTTGAGGCGGACAAATTTCCAGTGTTACTTGGGCGCCCCTTGTGCTATAAGAACAATGTTGGCTTATGTTTTAATAAGGGTTATATAAGTTTTGAGAAAAAAAAGGAACATACTATCATTCCTTTGATGAGATGGGAATTCAACGCCTTTTATTTAGCCTTTAATAGAAGAATATCTAGATAGAATTTATGTGCGCACTATCTGGGTCCCTAAAGTTGTGCAACCAACAAAGGAGGGTGTTATTTAGTGGGAATACACTCAATATATAAGTCATACAACTAGTGTGGCATGTGATACTTGGGTGCATAAGAAATTTAAGTTGGTGGGAAGGTAGCTAAGAGGCTCTGTGACGAGGGTAGAAAAGGTGTGCTCAATCAAGAATTTAGGAGGAAATAAGTTGCCAAGTTACTCTCGAGGAGCCAACTTTGATGTTTCCCTTCGAGAAATGGAGACCCAACGGAGAAGTGAGATTGAAAGGAGAAGGCTGCTCAGCTATACCTTGCTCGATACTACAACACATTGGTGGGTGACCCATCACGATAACCTTCTAGAGTGGTGTGAGGTAAGAATCATGTTCTCTATTAGGTTTTTCCAAGCAATGTACCTACTATCATATAAGATTATCATGGGAAGGATCCCACCTCATTTCACGTCCAAGCATGTGAGAAGGCCTGGATGGAAGGCACGAAGCCTTACCACCTTCTTTATGGGTGCATAAGTTGTACTCCACCTTACAAGGTTACACATGCGCATGGTACATTCACTCAGAGATGTGTCATCAGACAGGAAATTGATAGGAGTTGACGGCTGACCTCCTTCAATATTTTGAATATTAGAGCACCAAGCCATTAGTGGATGAGGTGTTGCATGTTTTTAAGCACCTAACGATGGGAGATAGTACCATGGCGGAGGATATAATAATGTAATTATTGGATGAACCTAGTTTAGAAGCATGCTTTGATGAGGAAGAATCAAAGGAGATACATCTTGAGTGTGCATGCATAGAGAAAGAGAAAGAAAAACTGGTCTATGTAATTGATGGTGAAGAAATAGAAGATTTGGATGTTAACTATACTGAAGGTACACGTGAAGTTATGGATAATTTTGATGAGAAAGCACGCACCTACCATGAACTACTCAAAACAAATAAGGTTAACATCATCTCAGAAACAAAACCTAAGGAGGCTACTATTGGGGACTATTGGTCAGAAAAGGAGGTTTCGAAGATCATTGATCTATTGCAAGAGTTTCAAGACTTGTTTCTACGTGGGTACCATGAGCTTAAAAGGAGTCCACCACTCCTTAGGGGAAATGAAAATCAAGCTACAGGAAGGAGCGCGCCCAATTCCAAAGAGACCTTATCAAATGAATCTGAACTTTTGCATCTAGGTCAAGGAGGAGATTGATAAGATGATTGCATCGAGGCATCATTGAGTCCATCGAGGAATCAAAATCTTTAAGTCTGATGGTCATTAACATTAAGAAGGATGGGAGGATAAGGATCTATGTTGATTATAGGGATTTGAATGCAATATGTGTTATTGACCCTTTCCAACCCCCTTCACTGAGGAGATCCTAGAAGGAGTAGCTAGGTGTGAGATCTATTATTTCACAGAAAAATTCTTAGGGTATCATCAAGTTAGAATTGTAAAGGAGGACCAAGAAAAGAAAAATTTCTCCAGTGAGTGGGGAATCTTTGCCTACACAGTCATGCCTTTTGGACTAAAGAACGTGCCTATTGTGTTTTTCGTGCATTATGGTGCAGAATTTTAAGGTTTTATCCATAAGTTCCTTTAGGTCTACCTTGATGATTGGACGGTATATGGATTAGTGAGGGATCATTGTGACAATTTTTGGTTGATGTTCAAGAGATGCTAATAATTGCACATATCCCTCAACATTAAGAAATGTCTCTTCGCTACTCCATTTGGAACCCTGTTGGGGCATATCATAAATAAGGAAGGTTTGATTGTAGATCCTACCAATGTTACTATTATTGTGGGATTTGGGAACCTACCACCACACACGCATTGTGTAGATTCCTTTGGCATATGGGGTATAACCGGAAATTTGTAATGGGGTATGCCAAGATCATCATGTCATTAAAAGAGTTACTAAAACAAAAAATTACATTTCACTGGGGAGAGGCACAACAAATGGTGTTTGATACATTGAAGAATAAGCTTATCACTACGCCCATATTACACTTTCCTTCTTAGGACAAGCCATTCCATGTACATGTTGATGCTTTGGGGATGGCGATTGGGGTAATCTTAACACAAGCCGAGATGGAATTATTGACCACCCCTTTTGTTTTGCTAGTAAGAAGTTAACACCAGTAGAGTAAAACTATACTACTACTGAGCGTGAAGCATTTTCCATGATCTACGCGCTACAAAAATTCAAGCAATATCTGCTGGAAATTCCCTTTATCTTCTACACGGAGCACATAGCATTGAAGTACTTGGTGAACAAATATGTTTTACATGGGCGCATATGTTGGTGGGTCCTGGTGTTTCAAGAGTTTGAGTTTACAAATGTCATAAAACCAGTAAGAGTAATTTGGGACCCGCCATTTATCAAGGATTGACTGGGGAGGACACCTAGAGCATTTACGATACAATGCTAGATAAAAAAACTATTTAGATTGCGGCATGCCCTCTGAATTTGAAGATATTGTTGTATTTCTCAAGATAGGTGTGGCACCAAAATGAATGAGCAATTTGGAAATAAAGCAATTAGCAATACGTGCCACGCCCTACATGTTAATTGGTGGAGACTTATACAAGCTAGGCCGCGATGAGGTTTTGTGTCGGTGTGTGTTAGAGCATGAACGTGTTGTAATCATGGAGGAAGCACATGGTGGAATTGTAGGAGGACACTATACAGGGAATGCAACCACGTGCAAGATCCTTTTGGTAGGGATTTGGTGGGAAAGCATCTACCAGATTGTATTGATTTTTTTGCAAGGCTTGTGACCATTTCCAATGCCTTGGAAAACTAGGAAGAAGAGATGAGATGCCCTTGAGACCGATAGCTAGCACAAAACCATTTGAGAAATGGGCAATTGATTTTTAGGACTGATTTCACATGCCGCGCGAAGGACTGGTTCGTGCTATATCATTACATGCATAGATTATCTTACGAGGTGGGCGTAGTGGCACCTAAAAGGTATTGCACACAACATGAAACAATAACTAGGTTCTTGTGGGAAAATATAATCAGCAAATATGGATGTCTGTTGAGTTTAACAAGTGATAGGGGTACTCATTTCTTGAATGAGATAGTTAGAATCTTGTTGGTAGAATTCATGGTAGCCCACCACAAGACTACCCCTTATCACCCCCAAGATAATGGAACCGCTGAGGCATTTAACAAGATATTGAGTCACACACTAACCAAAATTTGTGATGTGGGAAGGAAGGATTGGGATGATAAAGTTTCTGATGTGTTATGGTCATACTAGACTACTTATAAAAGATTGAATAAGGCCACACCTTTTCAACTGGTGTTTGGTGCGGAAGTGGTGTTACCCATTGAATTCATGTTACCATCACTACATATAGCATGTACAGGAGGATTAGTTGATGAGAAAGCACTTGAGGAGAGGATTGATAAGTTAATGTAGTTAGATGAGAGGTGGGTTATTGCATGCTAGAGTCAAAAATGAAAAAAATAGGTAGACAACATGGCATGATAGACACATCAAGAAAAAAATTTTGAGGTTGGGAAAATGGTTCTATTATATGATTCCAAGTTTCTACGCCATCCTGGGAAATTCAAAGTCCATTAAATGAGACCATACAATATATCCTATATACTTGATTCAGGGCACTTTACGATTACAAGCACTAGATGGAACATGATTACCAGGTCATTTCAATGGGAGTAGGATAAAGCCCTACTATAAATAAGTCTTCCTTGTGTTCATAAATAAGTCAGTATTGCCATTTAGCCTAGGATTTACTTTATTGCATTTCCTTTCTTTGTGTTTCCCTTTCTTGTTTCTTATTACCTTTCTTTTTTTGTTGTGTGCACGTTTCGGTTGGTAGCCACTTATTATTTAAAAAAAAATCTATGTGTAGAGAACCACACATCTATTTTTGTGTGGGGTGGAGAGGAGTGATGCGAAAAGTATTGGAAGCTGGTAGTGGAAGTTGTGTTTCGATGACTGGTTTGAAGGACCAAAAGCACGTAGTTTGGAAGAGCGCATGGGAAAAGGTGAACATGAGGATTTTGGTGTCAGGAAGGATTTACAAAACCATGTACAAGGGTGAGAAGCATAGGAACAACATGAGGTAGGTGATGTCAAAAATTAGGGTAAGGAAAAAGAAGTGCCTTTAGCATTGCAAAGCACACGCATAAGGATCTTTGGTTAGTAAGGGTTTTTATGCACCAAAAGGTTGTAGAAGTTTTTGCGTAGGATTGGGCATGGGGGTAAAAGCACTGAAGGATGGATTTAGAAGAAAATTTTCTCCTTTATTACAAAGGTAATTTAGTAGGTGGCATGGCATTTATTACGGAAAAAGCAAAAAGTAAAAGTAGAAGGTTGGGGTACATTATTGTTACCTTAAAATTGTGATATTGAAGAGCTCTTGTGAACTAGAGCATCCTTGAAGAAAAGTTGTGCAAAAAAGGGTTGTAAAGATTTGAGTACATAGCTAGTTTGATCGAGAACTAGAGTGGAAAAAGAGTACACGAGCGTGAGGGAGAAGGTTGGAGAAGTTTTCAAATCCTACAAGTGAATACGCCATCTTGTGGAAAGAAGGGTTTTCTAGGTTAGGGTTCTGCAGCTAGGGCACATGATTAAAGGTATTTTTGTGAAGAAATAGAACCACAGAGTTAAAAAGAGCTAGGATCAGGAGAAAGAAAGAAACTTTAGTGACCCAACAAAGAAATGGCACCAAGGAAAGCAACAAATGTTTCACCAAAGAAGGGCAAGGGAAAAGGGAAATAAGATGTTTCCACCAGTTTCAACGAGGAATGGTACATGCGAGATGCAATACCCAGATGGCGTATTGCTTGGAAAAGAATGGGTGTCTCACATGAGAAAGATGGCCATGAGTGACTACAACCATCGAACGAGCACCACAAAGAACAAGATGGCATTAGAACTGGTTTTCCCTACAGATAAAAGGACACCAAATGGAATGCCTATCTACGATGATAAGGTAAAGGTGAAGGGTTATTACAACTCTATGAGTTACCTATTTTGGAAAGCCTAAGTGACCATACCAGTGGTTAATGTCATGCATACATGAAGATCATTTCTACTTTACAGGACGTAGGATGCGGATAAATCCCCAACTGATTTCCAAATTTACTTGGTCTTACCTGCGAGGGAGAATATTTTGATGATGACTTGGATGATAAGGAGGCCATCAAGAAGACTGTTGAATCCTATGACTATAAGAAGGGGTCACGATACTTTGACATCTCTGTGATTTCGACCTGTAATGAGGATGGCCGCATGCTTGGTCACAAAAATAAATGGGTAGGAGAGATGGACACAGATCAACAAAGCTTGGTTAAACATTTTTCGGAAGATCTCGGAGGGGACCATCTATAACCTCTCAAAATTCATAATAGAATAAATCATCAGTGCCACACGTGATGGAGAAAAGATCATGTTTGGTAACATCCTCCTTACCATTGTCTTTTTGGAGATTGGAGTGCCCAATGGGCCAAATAAATTTGTGTGGGATTTTATAGATGAGAACATATAGGCCAAAAAGGTGAAGGGGATGATGAAGAGCATGGTGAGGCTTAGGACCATCCTGTGTATGATGTACATGAGTCAGAGGAGGAAGGAAATGAAGAGAGGATGAGGAAAGGAGGCACTCAAAGGAAAGGGGTGAGGAGGTCACCATGAAGGATCAAAGTACTCTAAGCCTAACCAAGGAGCAGATAGAGGATACTTGTAGAAAGGGAGGTATCATGCATCATAAAATACTTGGTGGATCAAGAGGTGGAGCGCAACGTTGAAGAAATTATCAAGGAGACAAAGGGAAACAAGAGAGTAGAAAATGAGTATGGAAGCATGGGCGGAGATTCCAGCCTGACATAAGCTTCCCAAAGACAAAGTGCACATAGGAAGAAAGGGTATGGTAGCGGTGCAAGAAAAAGGGATGACCCACATCAATGATCCAAATAAGATACTCTGTGTGTTCATTTCCAAAGTATCATGCCTTCAAAATAACTCCTTGCAAGGTCTTATTTTGATGAAGATGGTGCGAACCCACACACAAGGAAGATGTTTTTTTGGGCTTTCGATTCCCATGTTGATGATCCCAAATTTGAGGTCAACCGTGAAGTGTTGATGAAGATACCGGATACCAAGGGAGTAAACCCTCTGGTGAATTCTCAAAGAACTATCGATGAGAAATTTTGTAACGTGCTCAATAAGGTATCGGTGTAGCTTGAGTTGAGGCTCTTTGGGAGAAATAACGAGTAAGGGTCTTGGAAGAAGTGTTTGAAAATAAAAATGAAGAGATCATTGAAAATAACAAGGAGCTAAAGTAGAAGGAAGTGATCAGTGCAAAATTAATGCGCGAATTAAGGAGGAAAAGCAAAGGTGCAAGATATCCATAATAAGATAGAGACTATTTTAAATGCCATAATCTTGAGGTACCCAAACCCTGCACCACCCGAGAAAAAATACAATTCGATCATTTAATTCTTGGAAGACCTGACCCGCATCCTCACCATTGAGAGGCGACCGCTCACATTGGAATCAACAGAAGAGGCATTGGCATGCCAAAAGGAGGAAGAGAAACTGAAGATAGGGAGACAATTACTTGGTATTCTGAGCTCCTTGCCACTGTGAAAACTGCCATGTAAATAGTTAAGGTTGTTTATGAAAATTATCTGATAGAGTCAGGGTAGCAAGCATACATGTTGCTACACATGAGGCGGATCTGAAGGAGTTTCAAGAAAAGAACAAAGGAAACATGGCGGAGTGGGATAAGATCCTAGCCGAGGTTAAGAAAAAGTTGGAAGCAATCGAGACCTTGCGAGGTTTGATTAAGAATCAACTTAAGGAACTATATCCCCAGGTCACCTACAAAATGGACACGTTGGACGATCTTAGCAAATAACTAGAAGGAATTGTAGACACGCTGAATGCTAAGAGCGACGAATTGAGTTTTGATGAGGTGAGCGCTCTAGTGGGTGACCTACTTCAACAAGCATAGGGTGAGGTGGATTCCTAGGAAAATATTGAAGCAATAGTAAAGAAAGAATTCCCCCTCCTCCTACAATAGTAGAAGATTCTTCCATTCTTTCATTCTTTATTCAGATTGTCCATGTCCCACTATTCTTTATTATTTGAAGAAGCAGGATGTTTCCGAGGATGGAGAACACACATAGTGTGGGGTGATGTTGGGCCTTGAAATATTGGCTAAGTACCAAAAGGTGTGCGCACAGGACCAGAAGAAGAATTTCTCTCGGGGAAAGCATGTAGGACAAAGGGGTTTAAGAAGGGTTTAAGTGAAACTAGGGGCATGCACGGGAAGTAGAACACGGGTTTAAAGGACTTAGCCATATTTGGCATTCTAGATGCACTTGAGGAAAAATGTGAAGACCCAACTAGGCATGATGAGTGGATAAGGTACCAGCCTAGAACCTTGGAGGTCAAGAAAAGGATATTCCACGTAGGGAATATTCACTAGAAGACATCATTACAGAGAGTGGAAGGTTTGCAAAGGATAAGAATTCACCATTGGAGGACCACATCGACACTTGGCACATGATCTGTTTAGGAGAGAAGGCATGGAGGTGGTTTCTAATCCTATAAAGATAAATGCTCAGGATAAAGAATTAGAGGAGACAAAGAGAGGATGATATAGATAATAAGATATGAGAGGGACAAAAGGGAGGGAAAGAAATAGATAGAGAGAATGCAAAAAGAATAAGAAGCAGAGTAACAATGTGTTGTAGTAATGCTAGGGTTTAGAGCACTTAGTGCTAAGGGTTGTGAGGGATGCTCTAAGCCTTTGTATGGCACTAGGATATGTAACAAGGGTTAAAATGGGAAATGCATAGATAGGGTTTCATATGGGAAGGATTTATAGGAATTAAGTCCTTGTCATTTATTGTATATGGTCTGAGATGACCCTTTTTGACTGTAATGTGGATACCTGAACTATGTTAAATAAATATATATGGGTTCATTCAAGTATATTATGTTTAAGGGTGTACACCCTCGTGTTATATGACTTATCATGACTCAGATCCAGTTTTTTATGCTTCTTACAATGTTATTTAGCTTTTGTTGTAAACTAATGTTAGATCTGCTAGTTGCATTTTCTACCTCTTTAAATAAGTGATTGTACTCCTTCTATAAATGATACTCCGTTAATGGTGGAACCTTCTTAAGAAGCCACATAAAGGAGGGGCTAGACACCCGCATGTGCCTCGGGTGAGCACCCAAAGACCGACCGATCAGATAGGCCAACGTGCTTGGGGTTAGTGAAGGTATTAAGGGTAAATAAATGACTACATCTAGTCATTATTACCTCATACCAATGAAAATTTCCTTTACTTTTCAACAATTCTTCCAAGGGCATGGAAATCTTAGCATATCCTTTAATAAACTTCCTGTAATAACCTGTGTGCCCTAAAATCTCACACACCTCACTCTAATCGTAGGCTCGTAAGCCCAAGATAATTGCAACCTTAATAGGATCGACTAACAAATATTATTTGCATATAATATGTCCCAAAAAATTTCTAAAGGGTATCACAAAGATACACTTCTTAATGTTGAGAGAGATGCTCAACTTCGCACCTCTCAAACATAAGTCTCAAATTTTCACAATGATCTTTTACCATCCCATATACATTCCAATCATCCAAATAAACCTATAAAAAATTGTGTATAAAATCCTCAAATGCTTGTACAATAATGCACGAAAATATTGTAGGCGCATTCTTCAACCCAAATGGCATAATTGTATACATAAAACTTACCCACTTAGTGGTGAAAGTTATCTTTTCTCGGTCTTCTTTAGCAATCGCACTTGATGATAACCAGAGAATCCATTAGTGAAAGAGTAAATATTGCACCTTGTAATTCCCTCCAAGATATCCTTAGTAAAAGGTGTGGGAAAAGGGTCTATGACACAAGCAACATTCAACTCTCTATAGTCCACATAGATCCTTATCCTACCATATTTCTTTATGTTTATCACCATGGGGATAACCCATTCTAACTCCTCAATGGGCTCAATGATTCCAGATTTCAACATCTTATCAATCTCTTCCTTGACTTTGACGCGCATATTAGGATTCATCCTATAAGGCCTCTTCCTAACCGGGTGTGCACCTTCCTTTAACTTGATCTTCATCTCTCCTAAAGAGTGATGCACTCCCTTCAACTCATGATAACCTCATGGAAATAAGTCCTGGAAGTCATGCAACAACTCAATAATATTTTCCACCTCTTGTTCAAACCAATAATCACCAATAATGGCCTCTTTAGGTTATGCATTTGTCCCAATGTTGACCTTCTTTGTTTTCATAGGCTCATGATAAGAACACACCTTCTCATCAACACTATCTAAGACCTCACATGTACCTATAGTGTGATCAAAATCCAGATTCTCTACTTCTCCATCATCAATCATGTAAACTAGCTTACCCTTCACTTTTTCCGGAAAGGCGCGCCCAAGATTCTCTTCATCTATCTCTTCTTCTTCAAAGCACGCCTCCAAATCTAACTCTGCAAAAATATCTAACAGAGTTCCAAAGCCTTTGCACTATCCCCCATTGTAAGGCTCTTCACAATCTATAAGTCTTCATTCACTAGAGGTTTAGTAGAAAAATATTCAAAGGTCTGAATCATACCTGAAGTCATCTCCTTCCAATTAATTGTTTCTCTTGTAAGCTCTGCATGAACATACCATGCGTGTAAGAAACCACTTAGAATGGTGTAAAACTTATGTACCTAGAGTGATGGGGGCAAGGCCGCTTGCCCCATCATCTAGAGTCTCTCACACTTATGAATGTGGTGCAAAGCAAAATCCTTCCCATAGAATTCACATATTTATGAAGGTACATTGCTCCTTAGAAACCTAGTAGAGAAGGCGATTCTCACCTCTCACCACTCCAAAAGGTTATCTCTATGTGTATTCTACCAATGCGCTATTGTCTCCGCATAGGCTTTAAATGAAGATATTTCTTACGTCACCCTCATCCTTCCACTAGGATTCCATGGTGCATAGAAATACATTAGGATTTCCTTCACCAATATACCAAGGTACCTGGTTATGACTTAAGCACCTAAGCATCTGCAACCTTGTTACGCGAGTAATTGTGTTTTTGATATCTCACTCGACCAATTCATACGTTCCATGCGCCTAATTATCATAGGCACTACAGTTATATCACTCATAAACTAAGCATCATCCCACTGAATAATACCTTCTTTAGATGGCTCAAGAAATTCAGGATCTCTAACTATGCACACACATATCCTATTCATATCCTCTTCACTCAAGGATTCTACATAAGGCATAGCTTTCCCATCTGTCAAAGGAATAATTACACGCTCCTCCTTGTTCTCAAAACTGATATAACCTTTATTAAAGTGCAGATCAACATTATTCACATAACACCAAGGGTTCCCAAGCAATGATGGAAAACTATCTACTTCTGCAAGCACAAAGACCTTAAATTCCCCAATAAACTTGGCCCCTTGTAAAGTAATAGTGGCATCCTTTAATACTCCAATGGGCGTGGCTCCACTTGTTTTCCATAGACAACACATTCAAAGAAGGCGTAATGGTGGTCTCCCCATCTAATTCCACACATCCATAGTGAGTATATTTACTTACACTTTGTATCATCAATAAGTTACTCAACACCACCCATCAACAACTACATTCAAAGTGATCTCTTTATCATACTCAAGACTGTGAGGAGGTAAGTTCACATGCAATATTTGTCTCTCATGCTCAAATCCAATGCACAGTATATTTTCCCTCAGCCATTCCCCTAATAATGGAATGATATTCTCCTGGCGCAACATCTTACAAACCTCCTTCAAGTCATCAACATCTTTCTAAGGAAGCTCAACTATCTTTGCATGTTCCATCTTCTCTAACTTCTCCTTTAAGCATTGTATCTCACCTTGCAAGTTTCTAATAACCTCCATAGTCTCTGATAAGCTTCCTTCTGATGGGAAGGATCTGGATATTTCACATTTATCATCTCTTAAATTCTAATAACAAGTTTTTGCTTCGGGTTCTCGTGGAGTGCACATAACCTTATCGCATGTAGTCACTAACATAGGCAACATCTCAAGATCAAGCGCAATCTTAGGCATCCACCGGTCTTATATGGTGCACTACACTTTAATCATCCCCACACCCTTATCATTATTCTTATAGTTCTTACTCATGTGATCATATAACTCAAGACATTATTAAAACTTATGTTTTTTCCTAAACCAAGAGAAGACTACGTTAAAGGTCATTCGTGCCTATAATGATCAGGGGGTCCACATGTAAAACAAGTTCCGTGAGGGAAGTCACTTCTTCCACCGCCGCGACCACAACCTTTGTATTCTCCATGGTAACCTCTACCTCTTCCACCTCCATCGAATGCCCTTCGTGATGTTTTCCTTCTTGCTCTGAATTATTTGCAACACTGGTCTAATGTACACCAATATCAATAGCCTCATGAATTTGATCAATCAACCTATAATTTTCCATATCATGAGTGTGGAATTTACAAATTTTACAATAAATTGACATGTTCTTCCAGATCGCGTGTTGCAACAATGGGTACCTACTTGAATCATGATCCAAGTGACAGATCTCACAATCCAAAGAGCAGGCGCACACCAATATACAAGGGAACCTATCCTTAGTGTGTCCTTTAACCTCACAATCTATACACCATATTCCACTATGCATCTCATGTGCCAAATTGGTCGATAGTTTCTCTAACCGTTTCACCACAGATGATATCTGTGCCTCTAAGAATGGGATAACTTTGGTGTCCACACTTCCAACTACCTCGGTGTGCAAAGATGTTTCTAAAGTCTCATGCAGATCCGTAAAGGTCTTATGAGAGAGCACCCTTCTGAAAGGTGTGATCGACCACCATTAAACCAATGTGCATGTTGGCTAGGGTGAATGTCATAAGACAACTTTGATAACAAAGTTTAAAGTGTGCATCATACTCCTTATGATCTCAGCCATGCCCTACTTAATCTCTTTCAATGAGCTGATGCTTTTTTATTCAAACTTAGGTATATGAAAATCAACCAAGAAAGCATCACACAACGCGTTTGTAATCTACAAATGAGCCTAATTCGAGATAATACTTTCTATACCAACTATGTGTGTGCCCTTGCAAAGCACTAGAAAACTATCTTGCCTTACGCTCTGGAGCTGTGATTCCCTTAACATGCCATAGTATCTCACAATTGTGTACATGTTCTGCAACATCCTCAATACCTCTATATTCTTCCAAGTGAAGCGACATCTCATAGAATATTTGTTGTGACTAATGAGGTGCGGACCTTGTCCACCAAATCTAGTACCATAACCCCCACCAAAGATTTCCTCCAAAGACCTAAACCACCTAATCCACTTGATCCCAAGCCTCCTGATCCTCCCGTAGTAAGCAACGAACCAATGGATGTACTTCCTTTCTTACCAACCGTAGTACTAAAATGAACTCCCTAGTTTGTGAATTTTTAGTTCTTCCAGGACATGTTTCCAAGGTTCTCGCGTGTCCACACTATGTCTTGATGATGCGCTAGAAATTATTCCTCCAATCGGTCCTCCAAACAAAAAAAGATGTTGTCGCCTGTGATGTCATAGATGTTGTTTGATGAACTTTTGTATTCAACGAAAAATGAAATATACCTGTCGCTACTCTATCACCAACACTAGCCTGTTTCTCAATAATTATTTCAGGAACTGAAACACCAAGCATAAGGGCAAGGTTTCCAATTGGGATAAGATGCGCGCCTACGGTCCTTATTCTTTCCTCTTCTGACTTACTCTCATCTGAAGTTGAAGGGGATTCTCTTCTACGCTTTCCTAAATAGGGGAGTATTTGTTTCTCAGGTTCCACGTCCTCCACGTGAACGCCAAATCCTTCATGCATCTCATTTCTCCACAACTCCATAGACTCCTCAACGTCATGCTTCTTCATTAATTCCCTCTCCCGTGCTTCATTATACTTAAGTCGTCTTTCTTCTCTTTCCTTTTCTACCGTAAGATTCATCATCTTTCACCACACTTGCTCATGCCCCCACACGCGGTGTAGGTTTAGCTAGCCATAGGTCATTCTTCCAAATCTAGAGTTACCAACAAGATCTTAATTGCTAAAGGGATAACGTGTAAATAAGAT